>CM028249.1:28753663-28978296 GCA_016432835.1 Brassica nigra | reverse complement strand
AGCGATTCCCCAAATCAGCCTGCAGCTTCTCAGCTTTTGAAAATGCGTTTTCTCTTATTTCTTCAGAAACATAAAGCTGATTCGACAAATCTCTCCCCTTGGACACCCTAATAAAAGGAATCAAATTTTATATCTTAACAAATGTTTCCAAAAAGAAAGAAAGTAAGTTTCGGATATTTCACCTTGGGGGTATCTGCACTCGTTGAACAACCACCTGTTTGATTGGAGAAAAAAAAACAAAAAAATCAAAAGAAAAAAAAAACAATTCATAAGACGACCTAAAACACTAAGGAAAAATCGACCAGAAAAGACAAAGAAGAAGAAGCATTTGGAATACGGCTAGATCGAAAAACAACCATGAGCTGTTTCTCTCTTTCCAGATTTGATTTAGTTTCTTTTGTTAACTAATACTATTACTAGATTTTTTAACAGCACTACGCGCGGATAAGATATTATATGTATTTTAAATTCTAAAAGAATAATATATAATATTGTATTATATTATTTAAAGAATATAAAATAAGACTACATAACATAAATATATTTTAAAATTTTCTTTGTGGATATCATTATCTTGTTTGATTGTTGTACTTGATTCACATATTTGCATAGATATATGTGATAGATAAATAATTATATTTTTATTATCAGTAAATAATATATATTTTTATTATATAATATAAGAAAACTGAAATTACTTACTTTTTAAACAAACTTGTCTCATGTTGGGAACTCGCTATGTATATATCGTATTCAAGGAGACATTTTTACAGAATCAATCTTCTTAATAATCAAGAAACAAATCTGAATATCAAAACAATATCTCATATGATCTCTTTGTGGAAGAATTGCTTTGAAGAAATTGAATTTATGCATCAAAAGGACTGAAACGGATGCGGATGTATTATCTAAGTAAGCTTTACAAAATACTCATAGTTCGATATATCATTTATGTCCATCCTTTTTTGTCTATCCTTTCTTAAACATCTTGAAATAACTGATGCTAATTTAATAAACTTTTGGCTGGCAAAAAAATCAAACTTGTGTAATTATCGCTAAATATTTTATTAATATTGTCTAAGAAGCTTTCAAGTGATATTATAGTTTAATTTTATTAGTTTTTTGTTAATTTTTAGATTTTTCTGTATTTATGATTTTTTCTATATTAAACTTCTATTTCTTTCACAGAGTTGATATATATAACCTGTAAGAAAAAAACATTATAAACTTCATAAGTAAAGAGAAGTTTCATCAAATTTTATGAGAGCAACTTGATATCGTGACTTGAATGAGCTAAAGGTTTCTGTTTCAAGTATTTGAGAGAGAGAGGCAATACACACCATAAGCAAGATGAAAACCATTAGACTATGAAAGTGGTATAGTTTATTTTCTCAACATAGTTATTGATCCACTAATTACACCACAAAGAGAAAGGTTAAGGGTAAACAAACAAACAAAAATATTTAAGTTAATAAGTAGACCAAGCTAATCGACATAGGATCAGACGAAACCTTAACTCGCCTTCTTATGGTCTGAATTCGACATCTCTGAAGAACAACACTTCATCGGCTTTGGCGGAGGAGTCGGAGTGGAGAACCGCCTTGCCGTTTGGTTTCTTCGACATAGGATCGCCGGAGACAGGGTTGGTGGAGGAGACTCCGGTTTTGCCGGTGTTTTTGATCGGTGGGGATTTTCCATCGGGTTTTATCGCGGGTTCGACTTCTTGAGAGGATTTTGATTGGAACCAAAAAATGGTGAAGAAGTTTATAAGAAATAGGTAGTGAGGGAGTTGAAATGAAAGACATTAAAGATGAGAGTAAAGAGGAGGTTTGATTGTTAGTGCCACTGTTCGAAAATTCGGTAGCTATATGCATCGCCGGGTTGGCCTAAGCCTAGTGTAAAAATCCGGGATTAAGTGGAGATTACTCGGGGCCTAGTTTTAGGTTTATCTTGGATTTTTTTTTTAAATACGTACATATATAATTAGTGATTCTTGTATATGTGTCCAAGAAAGTTTCAATGACTTAGTGGTAACTATCCTATATTTATGTCATACTAACCCGGGTTCGATCCTTTCTGTTGCATTATTTTTTTTCTTGTCTCAAGCGGAGATGACGTGGCAACTTCAGACTCTCTGATTGGTTGATTTTCTATGCCTACGTGGACAGACTAAATGATGATCTTATTCTCCTTTTAGTATAGTTTTTGATCGGTTTTGCTGGTGTTTTTGATCGGTGGGGATTTACCATCGGGTTTCATCGCGGGTTCGACTTCTTGAGAGGATTTTGATTGGAACCAAAAAATGGTGAAGAAGTTTATAAGAAATAGGTAGTGAGGGAGTTGAAATGAAAGACATTAAAGATGAGAGTAAAGAGGAGGTTTGATTGTTAGTGCCCCTGTTCGAAAATTCTAGAAGGCTATAATGCCGGGTTGGGCCTAGCGCCTAGTGTAAAAATCCGGGATTAAGTGGAGATTACTCGGGGCCTAGTTTTAGGTTTATCTTGGATTTTTTTAAATACGTACATATATAATTAGTGATTCTTGTATATATGTCCAAGAAGTTTCAATGACTTAGTGGTAACTATCCTATATTTTTGTCATAGTAACTCGGGTTCGATCCTTTCTGTTGCATTATTTTTTCTTCTTGTCTCAAGCGGAGATGACGTGGCAACTACAGACTCTCTGATTGGTAGATTTTCCGTGCCTATGTGGACAAGCTAAATGATGATCTTATTCTCCTTTTAGTATAGTATATATGAGAAACTAAGGTCAAGAGGGATACAAGGAGACTTGCAATGTTCAAGATGCGGAGCAGAAGTATAATCAATAAATCATGTGTTTTTTGAGTGTCCACCGGCAGTTCAAGTATGGGCTCTTTCACAGATACAATCAAATATAACTGCTTTTCTTATGCAATCGATTTATGCGAATATGGACCACTTGTTTTGGAGGGTATCCCCGCCAGCAACTAGTCATCAATTTGCTTAGATTCTATGGTATATTTGGAAAGGTCGAAACAATATGGTTTTCAGTAACATCAATACAGATCCTAGAGATACCCTACAGTTGGCAGAAACTGAATCCCGAATTTGGGTGGAGGCACAGTCAACTATTTCACAAAGGGTTGCCCAACATAGGGAAGGAGGATTGGATTTTTTTCCAAACATACCGGGTCGTTGGTGCTTTACGGATAGATCCTGGAAAGATCAGAATCTTTTTTCAGGACAAGGTTGGTACAGTACATTAGAAGGGTATGATGGCTTGATGGGAGCGAGAATTACGAGAGCCAGATATCTCCTCTTCATTCTGAGATGGAAGCCCTTATTTGGGCAATGGAAAGCATGAGGAATTTAAGATAGTATCATGTGCTTTGCAAATGATTGTTCTCAATTGGTGAAGATGGTTTCAGATCAAGAAGAATGACCTGCATTTGCAACTTATCTAGAAGATATTAAGCACTTAAAGGAGAGTTTTAATCACTCAGAGATAATCCATGTTTCAAGGACGCATAATACAAGAGCGGACAGTCTTGCTCGCGCGAGGAAACAACCGTCTTTTGTCGTTCATATGGATTCCGAGCTTCCAATTTGGTTTGCAGAGTCTTAATTGAATCTGTTTATGATGTTGACAACAAAAAAATAGTATAGTATATATATATAACGTAAATAATATTATTGAACCAAATATTATTATAATATTAAACTAAATATTGTTACCATAAATATAGGAATGACACACTTATAATATATAAATCAAATAAAGGGGATGTAAAAGATTTTTCAAAATAATGAGCTGGATAATTAAAAGGTTTTTGAATAAAAGAGTATTTAATCAAAACCATATGTTTAAATAAAGTCAATGGCATAGAATGGTAAATACTTCAAAACTTTAAGGTAACCTCAAAAAAGCCCCTTGTATTTTAATAGTATTGATATATTTGCTAGGGAATCAAACTGCTGCCAATTTTACAAACGCCACATACCACCACCACTAAGCAACTTGTGATTTAATTGCTTACAAGAAATTCTCCTACGCCTTGCACATAAATATTAATTTTAAATAGAATACTTTTTATTTTAAAAGAAAATGTTAATTAACATTTCGACGTTATTAATATTTTCAAATTTTAATTATATTATATTTTAAATGATAACTAGATTCTGATCCATCTTTTGAAAGGGCGGGTATATTTTTTGTCTTAAATTTTTCTTTTGAAAAATTTATTTTTTATATTTATGTTTTTTTGTAATCATATTTGTGTTTAATTTAATATATATTTTTGATAATTATATTAAATATGTCAAGTTGCATAATTATACACTTGTGCAATATGCATTTCAGAAATCATTTTTAAACTTTATTCCTAAGCTTTACAACATATTATATTTTCTTAGTAGTTACCTAATATAATTAGTTCAGAATATTTGTACCTAAAAAATCCAATTCGGAATAGATCTGAAAATCAAAGTCTCATACTCTATTAGACATGGTCTATATACTCGAATGATTCCTATAGTGTTATATCTGAAAACCAATATGAAACCCAATTCGAAACGAAAACCGAACATAACTTTTGAAAAATATTTGAAAAATAAATTTAATTCTGTTAAATATATACATAAATATATATATTTAAATGGATTAATATAGTCTTCACTAAGTAATATCATATTTAATAAATATTTTTAATAGAATAACCTATTTAAGTGTATGTATATATGTCTCAAATAAATCATTCCTATCAGTTCAAGTTCCAAATTATAATATTTAAAACATATCAAGTCAATATAAGGAAAATAAGTTGATAAAAGATTTAGTTATATGTTTTCTTGTTTTTGCTCCAACAAACAATGTTTTCTTGTTCAACCATTGGTTTCTGCAAAACTATATTACGTACAGTTTTCTATTGTGGTCCGATAATAGTTTCATTTGAGAAGAAGTTCAAAGAAATGGGTCCCACCCATTCGTATGAGTCATAAAAAGCAAAGGAAGTTTACTTACGGTTACATTGGTTGGTTTATACTTTATTGTTAGAAAATATATGGTTTAAGTTTTTTAATAAGTTGACTAAACATATATCAATGGGTCATGATCCTGTTTTAATAGAACATATTATTTATTTTAAATATATCTCTTATCATCTAGGTTTTAATATATATATATGTATATGTAAATTTAAATTTTAATAAATTTTGATTTTTTTGTTTTAGAAATATGTTAAACAGGGAAAATTAATTTGTTAGTTAAAATGATTAAGAAATAAATTTTAATCATTTAACTATCAAAAAATATTTGATCAATGTTGTTTTGTTTTTTATTTGTTGATCCATATTTACAATTAATTTTGTAATATATATATATATATATTAAAATTATATATATTAATTAATTTAAATAATTATATCTGTATTTATATTTAGCTTATTTTTATTAGTGCAATATAAATAATAATTTAATAGTGATATATGGTTTATATATTTTCATAACTTTCTCAAATAAATATTTATATATAAACTTTACATTAATGATGTTATATTAATTATTGATCATTGCCATATTTAAAACATCTTACCAAAAAATATAAAATTTTATAAGAAAAATTAATGATATCATAATTAATTTAATGCCTTATCATTTTTTCTGTATGCCATGTCATCTTTTTTGCTGTTGAAATTGAATATAGTGGTGACATGTATCAAATCACTTTACAAATAATGTCTAGGGATAACTTATTTGTAAATTATAAGAGTATTTGCGTCGATAGAAAACTTTGCCAATTTGTAATTTAAAATGTTGATAAAAATTCGGTAATTGGTGATATGAGATGGCTAAATCAAGATTATGAATTTTTCATATGCTAATACTAAAGATGGTAAGGAATCTATCTTTGGAGATGATAGTATCTCATTTATCTTTGGAGATGATAGTAGAGAAATTGGCAGGTATGACCATGAAAAAAAAGAATTAAGAGAGTAACCATAGGGATACATAGGTTAGGATATGGTACATATTATTAGAGTGGTTGGACGGAAATAACCTTATTTCACTTTGCCGCCCACTCGCAAGTGATTAGACATCCCTACAAACCCGTGCGAGAGAAACCGAAAAGACTAGAGAGAGAAAGTTTAAGGCGTGAAGAAACAGGAAACGGTGGAGAGAGAAGAGAAGAATGGGAAAGCGGTGAGGGAAAAGTGGAAGAAATCGTGGAGAAAAAACAGTCTTTTGGAAGACGAGATCGGTGGGAAAGGGGAGAGCCCGACGAAATAGTTTGATTAGGGTTACGGTTCGCGGCGGGCGAGATAAATCGGCGAAGTCCAATAACGGAAGAGGGGAGAGAAGAAGGGGTTTAGTGCATCTTGAGTGAGGGCGCTTAGTAAACAGCGACGAAGTATCAGATCTGGTGAGGAAGAAAATATCTCGAAGGTCGCGACGAAATCCGGACATCTCTGTGGAGAAAAGGTAAGAACAAATGACATTTACATTGTTCGCCTTAAAGTTTAGTAACGCTTTATAATGTTAGTATGGGGCTGTCGCCGTGGAGATGGTTCACCGGGGATGTGGGTGGTATCAGTGGGAGAATGCTATTATCTCTGTGGAATAGAAAATGAGTTTTGATGGAATAGAAACACATATACTATAATATGTGACATTGTAGAACTGTATGGATGGCAGGTCTTAGCAATGTGTATTGACCGAAAATGGGAATGCCATTTTGTCATATGTTTTCCATTCTATAGAACATTGTAGACTGGAACAGCGATGGTTTAGGTGGTCAGACTATGTGACATTGTATAATACCATAGAGTTCTGTGTTGTTCTTTTACGAATGTTACAAGTACTATGTCACAGTTAATGTTTCCAACTTACTGTTATTTTGTGAAATGTTTTCCATTCTATAGAACATTGTAGACTAGAACAGCGATTGTTTAGGTGGTCATACTATGTCACATTGTATAATAGCATAGAGTTATGTGTTGTTGTTGTATGAATGTTACACTTACTATGTCACAATTACCGTTTCCAACTTACTGTTATTGGTGAAAGAAAACCTAATATGTGCTCCGTTATTGATAGGATTGAAGAAAACGGATTACCAGAGCGATTGTTTGAGACGGGTTACGAACCAAGTGGCCGGAAGCGAATTAACAACTATTTCAATCTTAGGTGGATTGATGTGATCAACCAGTGCATCTCGGATGACCATCAGGAGATGATGGCAGAGTCGCAGTTCCGACAAATACTCCAGATGGGACAACACACCTTCTCGGTTATGTTTGTACATCAGCTTCTGTGCAGGCAACTGGTGACAGCGAAATTATACGAGCTTTGGTGGACGTTCGCTGGTAAGCCGATCCGTTATGGAATTGGGGAGTTTGCGTTGGTCACTGGGCTTAAGTGTGGAAAGGCGAGTACAACATCTCTTGGTACATCGCTTGGTGGTCACCCAAAGAAGAAGGGGAAATCGAAGGGTAAAGCTGCTGTTGGGACCGGTGCTGTCTCGAAAGCGTTGTTTGGGAGTGAAGATAAGATAACACCGGAGTGGATTCTGTCACGGCTTGCACTGGGTGAGAAATACAAAGACGCAGACACTCGTTTTAAGCTTGCGTTGTTGCTACTTGTGGAAGGGATTTTATGCCCCACCAGTGGGGCAACGTCCGTTAGACCTGAGGTTGTGGAGTTGGTAGGCGACATTGATGCATTTCTGAAGTATCCATGGGGCCGTTAATCATTTGTCTTGACTGTAAACAGTGTGAAGGCTAAGACGACAGCACAGTATGCCGCTGACACAACTGCAATTCAGGGATTTGCACATGCAATTGTTCTAGTAACCGTATGCAGCTGCCCAAAGATTATTTCTGACCCTGCTTCCGATGCTGATCTTGATGACGAAGGCCTCTCTCTCGAAGAGGTGGTGGCAGGGGTCTGTGCTAGCAGTTTAAAAATAAATGTGGTGACAACAAAGACTTTGGAACTTATCGGACAGGTAAACAACTAGATAGAGGGTTTTTTATTTTCTTTGCTCACAATAGATGTGCTAACACTGTTCTGTGTAAATGACAGGCACCATTGAGGTCTATTCTATGTCCTGACCATGGAATAGACTTGTTTGAAGATGAGGTGGCCGATGTATCTGTCACTCACATGGTATCACTAATCGAGGAGGATTTCCCTTTCGAGATTAACACTTGGCGTGGGGGAGTGAAGGCTAATGATGCGAGGAACCCAAAGTCATCAGCGGAGGACGGGTTAGAGGGGCAAGATCATCCCGGTGGAAGTACTAATGTGCATCCAGGTCCCTCTAATACAGTTCCCCTTCCCCCTTTTGGTGGTGGTTTAACTGAGCTGGAGGTGAGAAGGATTATACGGCGTGCTACAGATGATGTTCAAGACCGGTTGGAGGCAATGTTGGCAGCGTATTTCACCTCTTTGCAAGGATGTATGGTGGATGAGTTTAGGAAAATTAATGAAGTGGGAATGTATGGTGGTCCATTTACACCCCGTCAGGCTCAAAGCGGTGGTAACGGAGATGGTTGTCCTCAGACAGGCTTATCTAAACCTACAGGGACCTGTGGAGATAGTGCAGGTGATCACGAGGGAGCTGAACGCATAGGTGAAACGCAGCTAGAAAGAAGTGTAAGTCGCTTTCCATATTCCTCTTTCGATAGTTCACAGCCGACAAAGGTCTCTCAAAATTATGGAAACTGGCTAATTGTTAAATATATGTGCTAAATGTTTTGTTTCCTCCCGCCTTCCTTTTCCCGCAACTGAACACAGGCTTCACCGCCGAATGATGGAACATGCGGTACAGCTCGGCGCGAAACTGTTTCTGTCCCTGGAGGTTCTGCTCCGGAAGGTGGGCATGGCCCACCATCACAGCAGGTTCCTGTGGGAGGGGAATGTGGAGTTAAGAACGGAGGCAGCGACCCATGGCAACCCCAATCAGTAAGTTTATGTGTCGCATTAACTTTATTTTCTTTTAGTATATGGCTTAAGCTGGTTTATTGAGATGGCAACTAGTAGAAATATTTCAAGCTGATGTCTTTCTATCTCCGTCATCTACATGTAGTACTTAATTCTATGTAATATGGTAGGAATCATAGTTTAGGAATATAACATAACATATTCCCTTTTTTCAATCTCTTAACATTTTTCCCCACCAACGCGTGCAGCCGTCGTGTAGCTTTGTTGAAGAATCTGGATCACATGGGCCGCGTATCCATGACACCCAATCTAAGGTAGTAAACATTTGCTCATCCGCCAACACCCACGACGTGGCCGGCGGGGAAGGAACTTCAGTAGCAGAGCATACAAAGGTAACACGCATTACGAAAATGTGATTGTTCTGTCTATGTTATTGACTGGCCATAGAATATTGAACTAAAAATGAGACATTAAACTATATGATGCCATAGTATAGACATTCAATGGTAGCAGTAATGCATTTTTTTCCCCACAGAACTTGAAACCTAAGACGGATGACGAACCATTTACGCAGGCTGGTGGAAGCTTTGTTGAACGTCGTGGATCACCTCTCAGGAGTGACCCAGATCTTGAAGATCGCGGGCTCTCCAAACATTCCGGTGGAGCTAATGTCGAGATACAACGGGAAGAGTCAGTTACGGAGACAAATTTAGATACTCAAACCGCAAGCATTGTATCTGTAAGCCGGATGGGCCACATTGTTGTACATTAAAATTTTGGTAACCTCCATGTATATGTTAACCGTTTATATGTTTGTAGGTTGTACCTGTGAGTGATGCCATTGTGCAGCCTCTGCGCACAAGCCGCCGCACCAGGACGGTGATTGATAGGTATACACCACTGTGGGAATCGAAATTCACACCGTCAATTTCCGATAAACGATTTGTGGAGGAAAACCGAGTTAACCCGATCTTCCTTGAAGGTCCCGGATATCTGCTGGGCCACACACGATACAATCAATGGAGATTAAAGTTGTAAAAATAAAAATCGTAAGACTAGAGCGAAAGAGATCTTATTTCTGAATTCTCGTTTGAGCGTGTACAACAAGCAAAGAAATCGGCTACAAGAGCTGTCGAGAAGTCCGCTAGTCCGGCCGCCTAATGTGGGAACCGAAATTCAAACCGTCGATTTTAATGAATAAGATTGCGGAGGAAAGCCAAGTTAACCCGACTTTCCTTGAAGGTCCGGATTCTCTGCGACAGCCAACGACAAGTGACCGAATAAATGCGGAAAAGGTTTTGTTAAGATTTGGGACTGGACCTTAAGAAAGGCTGCCTACGTAACCCTTTCGAGGATCAAGTCGGACGTAGTTCAGTTAGAAAGAATTGAACAAGAGATCGAACCGTCTGGGCGGTTCGCTCTAGTATGAGCGCTTGTCATAGAAACAGGCATGTCAAGATAACGCCTAGGGTTTCTATCTGCGGAGCTCTTAGGTAAAAGAATTGTCCGATCCTTCCGAGAGGAGCGGAGATTTGCGAGCAGGAGGCGGCCAGACGTTCTAGGGCCTGGTTCGTCTAGTATGAGCGTTGGTCATAGAAGCGGGCATGTCGAAGATAATGCCTAGGGTTTCTATGTGCGGAGCTCTGACTAAAAGTATAGTTAGATCCTTCCGAGAGGAACAGGGTTCTGGAGAAGATAAAACTAGAACAAGAG
Organism: Brassica nigra; assembly: GCA_016432835.1. NCBI lineage: Eukaryota > Viridiplantae > Streptophyta > Magnoliopsida > Brassicales > Brassicaceae > Brassica > Brassica nigra. The sequence continues at coordinate 28,967,661 of CM028249.1, read as the reverse complement.
GCGGCCAGACGTTCTAAATCCTGCCTCGCTGGCCTAACCGCCTAAGTTCTAAGTTCTATCAGCTAACAGGAGCTCTCTAAGTCTAGATTCTAGGATTTTCGGATCCCCTTCTCCTCTGCTCTTGCTCTCCTTATATACCCACTCCTAGGTCAGTTTTCCTTAGGATGATGGACCTCGCCTTTGGGCCAAAGTTTATCTCTTCAGGAAGTATTCCATTTTCATCGATCTTTGTAATTATCCTCGAGTTTTTCCCTATTTTTCGGTGACTTGATGTTTATCCGATGTTCGGGAAATCGGATAAACCGTCATAGCCTGATTGGGCCTGAATTCTTAAAATCGTAAGTAAGTCCGTGGACTTGTCTTAAGTCGTTGAACGTTTTATACGATTTCTCGGAAAGACTATCTTTCTCGTAAAATAAACCGCATAGCCTAAAGGATCGATGTTCGAAGTTAATCGATCTTGTTTTATGCGATATCTTCTACGAGAAATCCAATCCTTCTATTTTTGTCGTAAAACATCGAGGACGATTCCAACCGAATCGAAAGATGTTCATTCCGTAGCCGTGATCGCCCAAACTCACGAGGATCGATCCAAACAAGCCAAGATGGGATCAGACCGAGCATGATGGGACCGAGACCAGGACGAGGGCCGCCGACCGGCGCCATGGGCTTGCCGCCGCGCCAGGCCGGCTTATGGATGCGTGCCGAGCCAGGCCGGCTTACGCCGGCGCCAGGCCGCTTACCGGGCGCCAGGCGCTTATCGGGCGCCAGGTCGGCTTATCGCCGGCGCCAGGCCGGGTGCCGCCGCGCCAGGCGTCCGTGCCAGCACGGCGTTTTGAAGATCTCGGCGAGGGCTTCGATTTGATATCTTGATCGTTTTCTGGTTCCTCACGGTTTGAGAGAAGGACCTCTTCAAGTTTCGAGGCAGATTCTTTGTGTTTAGGGTTTTGTGGTGATCGAATCTTGATGTCCTCGGGCGAGCGGACCGATCTTTCCTGGGACTCTCGTGACAAGACCGTAGTCTTCCGATCTTACTTTCAAGAAGTGTTTCACTAAGAACCCATAAGTAAAAATAATCCTAGCCGCTGATTTCGAGATAACCGCTTTCGACCCCACCGTGAGAGTGGATATTCTAATATGAGAAAATCTCAGATAACTTCTTTTCAAATTATATGAGACTTTTGTTTCAAGAAATACTTTCCAGAGACTTTAATCATTGATTCCGCCGGACCGATTTTGACCCCAACAGTTAGCCCCCAGCTCGTAGAACCTTCGTGATGTTCTTGCCAGCCATAAGACATGTCAGGTAATGATAGGCGGAATTAATGGTTGTAAGGCTCCGCTGAAAGTGGTAAGATTGGGGCTGCGCTTTCAAGGCTGCCTACGCACTTTGTTGTAGGGATCAAGTCTTCAGAGTTCGCTTTGGAGTTTAAGACCCTTGTGATCTGTTTTCCAGCGAGACTTATATGGTCTGGTTATGTGTCATGAGAGACTTTCGAGCATGATGCTGTTGATGTATTTGTTTTTGATTATTTATGAACTTCAGGTTTTTCAAGTATGAGAAAGAGGGTGTGAGTTGTCGCCTCATTCCTAGTTCCCTGATGATCACCGTATCTATTGTTTGCATAAAGCGAGATATTCCGCTTTACCGATGACAAAAGTTCGTGGAAACGAATAGGCTTAAGTGAAGAGACAAATTTTGATCTCGATACCATACTATGTCTGTGAGATGTCAAGATTCAGCGTGGCTGGGCTTTGGCAAGACCTAGGTTTACTCGACTGAGGCTTTCGCGACAAATCGCTTTCGCTTTGCCTGCTTTGCGATTTTAACCTGACTCGCACCGCTTAAAACCAATTGTTGTCGGCTTATATGATTTTTCTGGCGCTAGTCGAAGCTACTTCCTTTACTTAAGAGCTAAACCAAAATTTGGTTTTTGTATAGCGCTATGTTTATCCTTGTCGGATGCAAGAGAGCCTACCCTCAAGGGCTGCTATTTGTCCTTTAGGACGCTAGAGTTCGCTTGTTGTGATCAGCAACAACGAAATGATGCCAGTTTAGAGGCATGTTACCGCTAGATGTGTGTTTGTATGTTTTGAGTTCTAGAGACGAGGATTTCGTTCGAACGCTTTGAGGAAAAGAATGTCCTTCGAGCTAGCGACGCCTCGCAGTGAAGGTCGAAGTTTCGTGCCGCATTTCGTGGTTGAAATGTTTGCGGGCTTTGGAGATGTTTTGCTAATGTTCGCAGCCAGAAACTGTTGTTTCGGTTTGGACGAGGACCAAGAGGTCGCGTAAGTTCGACCGTGGAGAAGCGCCTACATTCACAAGTGCTTCGCGGAAGTGTTGGCCTTCCGGGATTTGTTTGTATATATTAAGGATGACTCGTATAACTCTTGGAGCCTTGTCACGAGTGTTTCTTTTCATGCCGTGGTTTACGGGCGATAGAACTTAATCGATTGACGATGAGTTTAAATCTTCTGTTAACCATATGGTTGTTAGGACTGAGTTTTGGTATGAAGAGTTTATCGTATGATTTCCGATTCTGGGTTATGCGACAAATTTCTTGTGTAATAGTCACTTGGCGTTCTATGAACAAATCGTGGATTGTTGTTTTTAGCCGTTAAGTGATTGGAGCGGTGCTCGCTCAGTAGCTTTGGATTGGCATGGAGGCTAGATTCAGCCGTATCGCCAAGGAAGTTGTTGGTAAACGATCAGATAATGACCCTTATTAAGGTCATGTTAGTTTACGATTGTCCTTAATGGGGGTGCCGAATTCAGGTCCGGGCTTTACGGAACGGCGTAGGTTGCCGAGGGCCAAATAGCGTTTGCCGAGATAGATATGCCAAGCATAGCGGAGTTTTCTGAGTTATGGCTAATGGCTTTTAGAAACGATCTTCCACTTTAGGTCTTAGTTATAATGATGAATGGCTCGTGATAAATTTTTTTGTTGCATGAAAATCGCTTTATTTTATCCGGGGACAAAGTTTAAGGATCGACGCAGGACACGCTCGGTTCGCTCATGGATTATTTCCTTCTTGGACATAACCGCGGGGAGTGAAAGCAGGAGCCAGAAACCTTGTGGAGCGAAACCTGTCTATGTCAGTTACCCGTTGGACCCATTATGTTTATTTTGGGAAAGTTGCTTTGTATGAATTGACTCGACCATACAGAGGATTTTTCGTAAAAGTGATGCAAGGGTTTTCGCAAAGTTAACCGGAGAGCCGCTTCACAAATTACTTGCGATATTCGCGACCACGGATTATGTTTTCCTCATTCACTTTTATGCATCGCAAATAGTTTTGCATGAGACCGATCATGTTTTTTCCATAGGCTGTTTTGTTTTAAAATGTTCTTGTTATACGAAAGTAATGGATGACCGGTTTCATGGAGATAGAAAATCGCAGATTGCTAAAGTAGCGATGTTTCCGCTGATTACACGGAGATGTTTCCGCTTATGATTTCGACCTTTGACTAAAGCTGCTTCAACTACTTATGGAGTTTTACCGGTTATTTCGTTATTTTCGAGTTCACCGTCATATTAGTCTGACGCTATACACGCTTCTAGTCGCGAAGTTTGCATTTAGAGGTGACATAGAGTTTTCAGGACTATGTTTGTAACGGTTGCTATGCCGCTAGCATTTTAAGACGAATCTTATTGCTGCGAGTTTGCTTTGTCAAAAGCGTTGTCTTGATGCTGAAGCAAAAGTTTTAGAAGATGGGATTATACGGTATAGTATGCATCTACTTCCCTTTTTCTTAAAGAAAACGGGTTAGCCGCTCTTCAAGGCTTGTGTACGTTTTTCTTTCTTTGTGAAGTGGGATTAGTATGCTTTAGAACGCTGGGCATCGCTTCTCGGTTTTCGAGACTAGATCGGTTTGCATGTTCTGCCTGGACAATCAAGGAACGATGGAACGAGACTGGAAATATTTCCTAAGACTTAGCTTGCTAGACTATCCACCTAGGTCCCAAGTTCCCCAATTCTACGCAGTTTTCAAGACGCTTTTGTTCCTGTCCCTACTAAGAATTAAAACCTTTACAAAAAATTTCGAGAAATAGTCTTTGAAGGTTTCGCATTTCCAAGGAATCCTATTTCCTCATATAGTCGAGATGATTGGTGTTTAGAATAACCGAGATCGCTTAATACGATGAATCAAAATCCATTCATCATTCAACCTTTTATGGTCTTCCGAGATTTCGCATCGGATCGAGATGGACTTGATTCGTGACTTCCGCCTTCGAGGGTTTGAGTAATGAGGCTTCGAACTTAGATTCTAGAATATGAGCTTTGTTAAACAATCGAGAAGGCTTTATGAAGAATCGCCGTGGTTTCTAACAACGAACATGGGTTTAAGGAACCAAGATGTCCGCTGCCCGAGATCACTAAAACGACTGCACGGATGGGCCAGACCCTTGCCGCCGGCGCCAGACGGAAACGACGGGCTTACGCCGGCGCCAGACGGAGAGGACGAGCTTCGCCGGGCGCCAGGTGTGCGCGGGTCGGTTGCCGCCGGCGCCAGCCGCCGCCGCCAGGCGCTGGCGTCGGTTGCCCCCGTGCCATTGCGTGCCGTGTCCGCGGCCCGCCGACGCTGTTGTTGCTTCGCCGATCCCCGGGCTCACGGACTCAAAGATCGAAGTTACTAAAACTCAGGCAAAGATGCATGGTACTGAGACAGGACCGGTCTCATCCTATGACGGACAGAGATCCTTCTCATGGGTGAGGTGGTCGAGACAGCGACATTGTTTTCAGAAAATCTCAACGGAAGCCCGATTGAGACTAAACGAAAACCATCTTGACCTAGACTCAAAGGAGAGCAAAGTGAGGTTTCCACAGGCGAGGTGGCCATGGGCGAGGTGACCTTGGTGATGGTTGTTCTCGTCCACGGGCGAGGTGGCCGAGAGTGATTTTGTTCCCTTCAAAATCTCAACGGAAACTCCGATTGAGACGAAACGAAAGCCACTTTGATCTAAACTCAAAGGATAACGAAGGTGAGTTCGCCCTGTGGCAGGTAGCCATGTCGGAGGGTGAGGTGACCTCGGTAATGTTTGTCCTGCCCACGGCGAGGTGGCCGACAGTGACTTTGTTCTTTCAGAAAATCTCAACGGAAACTCCGATTGAGATGAAACGAAGCCATTTTGACCTAGACACAAAGGAGAACAAAGTGGGCTCTTACTAAGGTGGACTGGGAAGACTGATCTTACCCTATGGCAAGTCGTCCTAGTAAGATCAAGTCCACCTCCTTTTGTTTCTCCGCTTGTTCCTCGAGAGTTGTTTGTAAGAAGTATGGCAGTGGGAATCGGTGAACCGATTTGCCGCGGATTCTGTTCCGCGAGTAATATAGGGTTTCCCTAAGGTTTCGAGGAGAATAAGTTTTATTTTTCCGAGAGGTTCTCGAAGAAACGCTTTTCGAAACCTTGCTCGCTATGCATTTAACTTGGTAACAAGACTAATTTTTGGGGTTTGATAGATTTTATCGCTGCCCTTTCTGCTTAGATAGAGAAATTGCGAGCTCGTTTTGTGCTCTTCCTGTGGCGGAAAGCCGCTGCTAGGTTTTGATTTGCTCGAGCACCGGGCGCTTATGGCGTAAGCGGTCGAGGAACAGTCGCTGCTGGAGTTGTTTTACCATCGCTGACGCAAACTGCAACTTTTTCTTTCATATTTCCGACATCGGTTCGACTGCTTTTGGCGGATGAGTAAGAGTAATCCGTCCCCCTCCTTCTAGCCAAACTGTGGGAACCAAATTCACACCGCCGATTTTAATGAATAAGATTGCGGAGGAAAGCCAAGTTAACCCGACTTTCCTCGAAGGTCCGGATTTCCGCACAGCCAACGACAAGTGACCAATAAATGCGAAAAGGTTTTGTTAAGATTTGGGACTGGACCTTAAGAAAGGCTGCCTACGCACTTTCGAGGATCAAGTCGGACGAAGTTCAGTTAGAAAGAATTGAACAAGAGATCGAACCGCCTCGGGCGGTTCGCTCTAGTATGAGCGCTTGTCATAGAAAAGGCATGTCAAGATAACGCCTAGGGTTTCTATGTGGGAGCTCTTAGGTAAAAGAATTGTCCGATCCTTCCGAGGAGCGGAGATTTGCGAGCAGGAGGCGCCAGACATTCTAGGCCTGGTTCGCCTAATATGAGCGGTCAGAAGCGGCATGTCAAGATAATGCCTAGGTTTCTATGTGCGGAGCTCGAGTAAAAGTATAGTTAGATCCTTCCGAGAGGAACAGGGTCTGCGGAGAAGATAAAACTAGAACAAGAGGCGCCAGACGCTCTAAGTCCTGCCTCGCTGGCCTAACCGCCTAAGTTCTAAGTTCTATCAGCTAACAGAGTTCTCTAAGTCTAGATTCTAGGATTTTCGATCCCCTTCTCCTCTCGCTTGCTCTCCTTACATACCCACTCCTAGGTCGGTTTGCCTTAGGATGATGGACCTCGCCTTTGGGCCCAAGTTTATCTCTTCAGGAAGTATTCCATTTTCGCGATCTTTGTAATTATCCTCGAAGTTTTCCCTATTTTTCGTGACTTGATGTTTATCCGATGTTCGAAATCGGATAAACCGCCATAGCCTGATTGGGCCTGAATTTTAAAATCGTAAGTAAGTCCGTGGACTTGTCTTAAGTCGCTGAACGCTTTATACGATTTCTGAAAGACTATCTTTCTCGTGAAATAAACCGCATAGCCTAAAGGATCGATGTTCGAAGTTAATCGATCTTGTTTTATGTGATATCTTCTACGAAATCCAATCCTTCTAGTTTTGTCGTAAACATCGAGGACGATTCCAACCGAATCGAAGATGTTCATTCCGTAGCCGCGGATCGCATTCAAACTCACGAGGATCGATCCAAACAAGCCAAGATGGGATCAGACCGAGCATGATGGGACCGGTGACCAGGACGAGGGCCGCCGACCGGCGCCATGGCTTGCCGCCGGCGCCAGGCCGCCCGCTGACGCTGCCGCCGCCAAGGTCGCCTGACGCTGCCGCCGGGCGCCAGGCCGGCCCGCTGACGCTGTACGCCGGGCGCCAGGTCGGTGCCGCCGCGCCAGGCCGCTCGCTGACGATGCCGCCGGGCCAGGCCGAGTGCCGCCGGCGCCAGGCCGGTGCCGCTGGCGCCAGGCGTCCGATTCCAGCACGGGCGTTTTGAAGATCTCGGCGAGGGCTTCGATTTGATATCTTGATCGTTTTCTGTTCCTCACGGTTTGAGAGAAAGACCTCTTCAAGTTTCGAGGCACATTCTTTGTGTTTAGGGTTTTGTGGTGATCGAATCTTGATGTCCTTGGGCGAGCGGACCGATCTTTCCTGGGACTCTCGTACGCGAACGCCCGTAGTCTTCCGATCTTACTTTCAAGAAGTGTTTCACGAAGAACCCATAAGTAAAAAATAATCCTAGCCGCTGATTTCGAGATAACCGCTTTCCCCCACCGAGAGTGGATATTCTAATTTGAGAAAATCTCGATAACTTCTTTTCAAATTATATGAGACTTTTGTTTCAAGAAATACTTTCCAGACTTTCAGTCATTGATTCCGCCGCGGACCGATTTTGACCCCAACACCTAAGTCTATCCTAGTTGAGTCGCAGCTCGCTAGTGAAAACAGAAGAATGCTAAATCGCCTAAGTGCCAAGTGCTCTGGAAATTTTGTGATGATTTGCTCCTCGCCCAAAGCCTCCTTATATACCCTCTTAAGACGGCCTATCTTCTTTCGGGCTGAATCGGCTTTTTCCATTTTCGTCCATCTTCGTGTTTATCGAAACTTGACATTTATCTTCGGAAACTTGACATTTATCTTCTGGAAACTTGACAATTATCTCTTATGTGAGGATAAGGATAAACCGTCATAGTTATCCTTCCTTTTCCGGCGAACCCCACCCTCGATAATAGTGATGTTTGGTGTTTAATAACCGTGATCGTATTCAAACTCACGAGGATTGATCCAAACAAGCCAAGATGGGATCAGACCGAGCATGATGGGACCGAGACCAGACGAGGGCCGCCGACCGCACCAGGCTTATCACGCCGCCAGGCGGCTTGCGGACGCCTGCCGCCGGGCGCCAGGTCGATTGACGCCTGCCGCCGCCAGGTTGGCTTGCCGGGCCAGGTCGTTTGCGGACGCCTGCGTCGGGCGCCAGGTTAGTTTCGCCGCCAGGCCGGCTTATGGACGCTGGCCGGCGCCAGGGGTTCTCTGTCTCCCGGGTTTTCCGCTACCGATCTTTCCCCGCTGGCTGTTTGCGGGAAATCTTGAGTTCGAAGGATCTTTAGCCGTAGGTTTCGAGATAACCGCTTTTGACCCCAACAAGATCTTCCGAGATTCCTCGGTATCGGATCGAGATGGACTTGGATTAGTAGACTTTCTGTCTTCAAGGGTTTGAGTGATGAGGCTTCGAACTTAGATTTAAAATATGAACTTTTAAACAATCGAGAAGGCTTTGAGGAAGAATCATTTTAGTTCTCGGACAATCCGACATGGGTTTAAGGGACCAAGATGCTGCCGCTGTTCGAGATCAAGACGATTGCACAGATGGGCGCCAGACCCTGCCGGGCGCCAGACGGGAGACGACAGGCCTGCCGCCGGCGCCAGACGGAGACGACAGGTTCGCCGCCGGCGCCAGACGGACAGGACGAAGTTGCTGCCGCGCCAGCGCCTTGCGCCGGCGCCGGCGCCGCCGCGCCGGGGCCCCGCCGCTGGCGCCCGCCGCCTGGCGCCCCGCCGTCCGTGTGTGTCCCGCCCGCTGCCTGCTGTTGCTTGCTTGATCCCGGGCTCACGGTCCGTTCATGCCTTCCCGTGAGTTCATCGAGTGACGACCTGTTTCTTGGTTTTGATCGTCACTTAGTTTTCTTCGAGGACTTTCGGTGACGATTTTGTTGTTGACCGATTTTGACCCCAACAGTTAGCCCCAGCTAGCTAGGAACCGTAGGGCCTTTCGGTCCTGGCTTCATGTATAGCCGTATGGGAAGGTGTAGACGTAATCGTTTGCCGAAAGTGGGGGTAAATAGTGATTTTACCTTCTTTATAAGGATGGAGTAAGAAATCTCATTCATTCTTACTTCATCATACAAAATTCATCTCTCTCAAGAATCCTTTCTCTCTCTTTAAGAATAATGTCTTCAAGATCCTCCAGAAATTCTTCTTCCCATTCATCCTCGGATGACTCTCCTGCCCATGTGACGGTGAAGCAAGAGGAGTTAGTCGAGAGGCGAAGAATGCGTATTACCGTGCCCTTGTGGGCTCGGCTCGAATTTTGCCATATGTCCCTGTTCCGAAGAGACATTTGAGGCAGCCTGGTGCTCCCTTTACACCGAGCCTGGTTTCACGTAAATATCTCAGGATTCTTCGAGATTTTTACCAGATTCCTGATGGAGTCAAATTCGATCCTTGTCGGTAACGAGTGCGAGGAATCCTCCGAAGGTTTCTTTACATGTTACGAGGCTTTCCTTATGTATTTCCGCATGTGGTTCCAGATCCCGGTACCATTGTTCGTGGCTTACGTCGAACTTTCGATCAGCCAGCTCAGCGTCCTGCCTTAGAGTTGGCTTGGCGCACTGATCGCAAGTTATGAGCTCGGATCGATCTCTGTCCCAGTGATTTCAAGGCCTTTGGAGCACTCGCCAACGGGGAGCGACGGCTACTACCCATGGTGCCAAAGAAGGATATGGCCATAATTCGTGGGACTACTAACCCTAAGGCGCAGGAGCGCTTTTATGTCCGGTAGATGGCGATTCTGCCGAGGAGAGCTGCCTCCATCTATTTCCGCATGCATGGAACTTCAACCGAGGTAATAATGATGAAAACTCGTTGTCTATTTTGTTATTCCGGAAGTGCGAGTTTTTAGTGAAAAAGTTTCGCTTTGTAGAACGGGCTGTTGCGCATTTGCATGGTGATCTTTTCGTCAAGAGGGATCTCCTTCATCAAAGGCCGTTTTTCTGGAAGTCCTTCACTCTTGAACGGATTCGAGACGCAGTAAGGCTTTACCGGTCCCGACTCTGTCCCGTCATGTGATGCCGAACCGGTTATCGAAGCCCCTACCGAGGCGTAAACAGAGATCTCGAAGGGAAAGAAATTGATGGTGGGGAAGGTTCAGAAGATCCTTCACCGTTGGGGGAAAACCCTAGTTTTGATCCAACGGAGAAAGGCGGAGCCAGCGATTTTCCGCTCCCAACAATTTCTTTGACGGCCTTCCTCCGGAGTTTGTTACTGACGAGTCGCTGGAGGATGAGAAGAAGCAATGGGTTTTTGCCGAGGGTTCCCAGCGGATCAATGAGGTTTTGTCCTTTGAACTTCTTAACCGTATTCTTGAATCCGCATATTTGTATATTTATTGATCTTGAATTTATGCAGGGACTAAGAGTGTTTGGCAATGCGCTTGACTCGAAGTTTCCGTAAGTCTAGGATTGCTAATTTCAAGACCAAAGAAGCCGAGCAGAGCTCTTCCGATTCGACAAGAGGTAAAGGCGCAGAATGCAAAGCAAGCTGAGCTTCATGCTCGAGTTCTTGTTCGGGCGGAAAGGAGAGGAAGGAGGATGGTCTTGGCCGAGGTGGCGAGACGGGTGGAATCGTTTGCTGCTGAGTTTCAATGTTTTAAAGAAGCTCAGGAGTTTGTTGGCGATTTCCTTGAGTGCCGGCTCGGTCGAACCTTTACAAGTCTCGAACCCGGATTTCTTTTGATTCCGAGATTGCTGAGATGAAGGACTTTATGGCCGAGTGTGCTCATGCTGAGTCCTTGGTTCCTCCAGTCGAAGAAAGAGTTCGGAGACTATGGGAACCTATCGAGGTTTTCGAGGATACGGTAGAGGCCGGAGCCGATGAGAACGCCGAGGGTGGTGGGAACGCTCAGCGTGAACGAGGAAGTGGACCAGCCTGCAGGTTCATTCGGGATTTCGCATCTGGATTTCTCGATGTTGACTTCCTTTGTGAATCGTATATTTTGGCCGTGTGTGGCCATTTTTAGAGTTTTATTCTGCGACCGTCGGAGGTTGCATTCTTATGTTTTGGGACTTGCCGTTGGTGGCTTAGAATCCCGCCGTCTTTGCGGTCTTTATGAATATGAAAATTTGCGAGATTTCGTCTTTTGTTTTGATTTATACTTTCGTCAAGTGTAGAGGAAAGAATGCGAGTAGTCACTGCGATCCTAACTCTTTGTCGCTTGGTCCGTATGCTACTTTTATCGAAAGCATTTTAGGTGTGCGATAAGAGACATGTTTTGGGATCTCGTATACGATACTATGTCTGTGAGATGTCAAGATCCAGCAAGACTGGGTTTAGGGCAAGACCTAGGCTTACTCTCAGCTTTAAGGCTGTGCGATGACTGATCGGCTTTCGTTTTGCCTGTTAGTGATTTCTTCCTGATTCTTTTCGTTTAAAGTCCGCGACTAGTCGCCGGCTTATATGACTTGTGTTAAAAGAATCGAGCTATCTTCGGAGTTTATCCGAGACGCTAAACCAAAATTTTGGGTTTCTTGTATAGCGCGCTATGATATCCTTGTCGGATGTAAGAGGACCTTGAAGGTCTGACTACGAGTTTGTATTGAGTGAAACGTTTCTGTGTGCGTCCGTCGGGGACAATCGACGGACGTAAGTTTTTTAAGTCGCAGGTGAACCGGTTGATTATTTGCATAATGAAAATAGGTACCAACAGGAGGAACTGATGGTAGATTATGATAGGGTTCATGATATGGTAACTGATGCATTCTTAGATCATGATGAAGTTGAAGAACCTAACATAGATGCAAAAATGTTTTATGAAATGTTAGATGCTGCGAATCAGCCAATTTACGATGGTTGTAGAGAAGGTCTCTCTAAACTGTCATTGGCTGCTAGAATGATGAACATTAAAACTGATCACAATCTACATGAAAGTTGCATGGTTGCATGGGCAGACTTGTTTAAAGAGTATTTGCCATACGACAATGTCTCTTATGAATCTTATTATGAGATTCAGAAACTGGTCTATAGTCTTGGTTTTCCTTCGGAGATGATAGACGTTTGCATTGAAAATTGCATGATCTACTGGGGAGATGATGAGAAGTTAGAAGAATGTCGATTCTGCAAGAAGCCACGATTCAAACCGCAAGGACGAGAACGTAATAGGGTACCGTACCAAAGAATGTGGTACCTACCAATTACAGATAGATTGAAAAGATAATACCAATATGAGCAGACTGCTAGAGGGATGAGATGGCGTGCCGAGCATACCCAGACGGATGGTGAGATGACTCATCCATCAGATGTTAGAGCCTGGAAACATTTTAACAAAGTGCATCCAGATTTTCCTAACAATAGCCGGAATGTGTATCTTGGATTATGCACATATGGATTCAGTCCATTTGGAATGTCAGGGAGACAATATTCATTGTGGCCAGTCTTTCTTACGCCATACAACCTGCCACCAGAGATGTGCATGCAACATGAGTTTATATTCTTGACCATATTAATACATGGTCCGAACCATCCAAAAAGGTCTCTAGATGTTTTTCTACAACCATTGATAAAGGAGTTGAAATATTTATGGTCAACTGGGGTGAGGACGTATGATTGCTCGACTAAGACGAATTTTACGATGCGAGCAATGCTTTTATGGACCATAAGTGACTTACCTGCTTATGGGATGTTTTCTGGATAGACTACACATGAGAGATTGTCTTGTCCATATTGTAATGGAATGACAGATGCGTTTCGATTAAAGAATGGTAGGAAGACAAGTTGGTTTGATTGTCACCGTCGATTTCTTCCCGTTTACCATCCGTACCGAAGAAACAAGAAATTTTTTAGGCACAAAAGGGTTGTGAGAGCCACTCCTCCTCCATATTTAACTGGAGACCAAATTGAAGCGCAAATCGATTACTATGGAGCGCAAGAAACAGTTCGTGTTGGTGGTAATTGGGATGTTCCCGGTAATATGCCTGATTTTTACGGAGTTCAGCACAACTGGCACAAGAAGAGTATATTTTGGGAGTTGCCATATTGGAAGGATCTTCTTTTGCACCACAACCTCGATGTGATGCATATAGAGAAGAATTTTTTTGAGAACTCGTGAATATAATGTCGAATGTCGCAGGGAAGACAAAAGACAGCAAAAAAATCGAGGTTGGACTTACCTGGTATTTGCTAAAGCGAATTACATATAAAAACAATGGTCAAGTTCCTGTTCCGATATTCAGATTGTCATCAGAACAAAAGACGGTGTTGTTCAACTGGGTGGCATCAGAAGTGAAGTTTCCTGATGGGTATGTTTCAAATCTCTCTAGATGTGTTGAAAAAGGTCAAAAGTTCTCTCGGATGAAGAGTCATGATTGTCACGTCTTTATGCAACGACTACTTCCATTTGTATTTGCAGAGCTACTTCCAACAAATATACATGAAGCATTCGCAGGTAATTTATTACACATTAATTTATTTATTAAATTATAATATACTCATTTTAAATAATATAACTAATAATACATTTAATTTTGTGTTTCGAATATACAAGGCATGAGAGTATTTTTCAGGGATCTAAGCACATGCACTCTTAAAGAGGATGTCGTCGAACAACTCCAAGAGACTATTCCCCTCCTATCATGTAACTTAAAGAAGATATTTCCTCCAGCATTTTTTGACGTCATGGAGCATCTAGTTGTCCACCTTGCATATGAGGCATTGCTTCGTGGACCTGTACATTACGGTTTGAAGGGAAAAGTCAAAAACCTCACAAAAGTTGAAGGCTCTATAATTGCTGGAAGTTTGACGGAAGAAATATCTCACTTCACATCGTACTACTTTTCACCAACAATACGTACCCGGAAAAAGAGCTCCAAGAAGATATGGTGATGGTGGTGTCGCGCCAACATATGCGGTTGATGGTGTTCCAGACATCTTTAGGCAAATTGGGCAATTGGGTGGGAAATTGAAAGAGGTTTGTTGGTCGAGTGATGAAGACATCCATAGTGCACACACTTATATTCTACTCAATTGAGAGGATCCATTGATGCGTTATTTCGAAACGTAACATATATGGGACTAGAAAATGTGATTTTACAGCCTATTTGTTTCTCAAGTCGAAGAAACATTCCCAGGTATATTCACAAATGAGATAAACAAAAGGAAAGATCAACACTTTATTAAGTGGTTGAAGAGTCAGGTATTAACTCAATTTTTATGATGACTCCCATCCTTCGCCTTTATAATGATTAATTTCAACATTAATCTCTTTATTTGTTGCAGGTTGATTATGACGATCCGAATTACCCCATATGGTTTCACGAATTAATTAAAGGTCCACTTGCAAAGGTCACCACATCATCGATGCATTTCACACGAGGCGATACTTTTCATACATATGAGTATGGTAGACGGCGGGCGACAAATAATTATGGAATATGTGTGAAAGGTGAAACAGATTTCTACGGGATCTTGCATGAGATTATTGAAGTGGAATTCTCAGGGTTATTGAAGCTGAAATGCGTCCTCTTCAAATGTGACTGTTTGACCCCGTCGTTAACAGAGGTGTTCAGTTTTACAAATTCGGTGTTGTTGATGTCAATGATGGGCGGAGCTACAACAAATTCAAGCCTTTCATATTAGCTTCACAAGCAGACCAAGTTAGCTTCATTCCATACCCTCAGATGAAAGACTCAAGAATAAAGTGGTTAACTGTTATCAAAGTTACACCTTGTGGACGAATAATCAGTGGAGAAGAACCACCTTTGCAAGAAGAATACATGAATGAAGTCATGGAACCTTAACAGCAAATGGATGACATCCTTCTTATTGATCCGCAAAATCGTGAATACGAAGATCTTCCTGACGATACCACGGACGAAGCTGGTGAAGACGAGTTTAATGAAAATGATGATGTTTCTAGTGATGACGAGAATGTCAATGATGTAACCGGATGATATGTTGTTTTTTTTTCTATTAATAAGATTGACTTTCAGATTTAGTGCAAGTGTTTTGTTTGTTTAATTATCAAGATTGAATTAATAATATGATTGATTTAGGAATTGAGGGGGTTAGCAAAATTGATTCAGGGAGGAGTTATATAAGAAGTAGAGATTGAAGTTATAAGTTAAGGTATTTAGGGGTTCGGGGTTTGGGGTTTCGGGTTTTAGGGATTTAGAATGTAGACTCGTTATTTCCTCGTGAGTTAAAAAGACGGGCCTGGTTAATTCCTCGTGAGTTAAAAAAGACGGGCCTGGTTAATTCCTCGTAATGTAGAGAGGAATTCACGAGGAAAGTGTGAAAACGAACAGACGTGCCTGGTTACTTCCTCGTAATTTTACGAAGAATTCACGAGGATAGCAAAATCCTATATATACCGGGCCATCTCATTTCTCATTTCATCTCTAATTCCTCTCTTTCTCCAAGCAAAGGCAATCATCTCTACTTCCCCTCTAGCTAGTTTAGGTGGTTAGTTTAGGATAAGTAGAATTGATTTGGTGGTTTAGTGTAGGGAATTTAGAATTGATTAGATAGTTTAGTGTAAATAATTTAGATAAGTTCATGGAATTGCTTTTAAAATTGGTTGATATTAACGTAATGAATTTTTTTTCAGATGGTTAGGAAGGCCAGATTTATACACTACATGAACTTGTTTAGTGAGCCTAGTGCAGATCCTTCATCTTTTTCAGCTCCCGGTTCTTCGGATTCGGAAATGGTCCCCGACTCTCAGTCTTCTCAGAGAGTCTCCCAGTCGCCTCCTGCTGTTGCTCCACCACCGGTTCCTCCATTCATGGCACCACCGATTCCTCCTGTTGCTGCACCGGAGATGCCTCCTGCTGATCCGGCCGGGATTCATCCCGATTTGCTAGTCCCCCCGAGTGCTCCGTATGCTAGGTACACCTTGGAGGCCCTTCTTGCTTAGCCAGACGGAGAAGGTTTACCAGTCATAGACCCCGACTGACCGGACAATACTTTTTGGTACGTTTAAATTTTATTTAGTATTTTATGCATAAAACAACATTAAATGATTTAAATTTGATTTTTTTTTCAGGTTTGGGGTAGACAGATGTGTCGCATGGTCCGTAACCGAGACGATCAAAGGCTACTTTCCAGAGCCGCATCCAATATTTTTTAATAATTTTTAACTAATTACTAATCTAATATTTATTACAGCAAAAATGGCAGTGGTCCATAGAGGTGAACGAGAAGGTGAAGAAAGCCTTTGTCGCGAAGACAAAAGACTGACTGTTGGACACGGTCTCCTACTGGAAAGATGATTGGTTGGTGAAGGGTGACAAGCAAGGGAAACCCGCTGAGCTCACTCAGTACGTGTGGGATGGCCTCATCCGTTATTGGAAGTTGCCAAAGTCTATTCAAGTCTTCAACAGTTGATCCACTTCCTGTATGACGATGGATGAGCATGACAACTTGCCGATGCTTCACTCTACCGGCCAGATCCCATGCTGGTATCCGTCTAGCAACGGTAAGTATTTTAATTAATTTGTTTTTACAAATTAATTATATAATTCTAACTTTTTCCAATATTTTTAGGCCAAAGGGACGGGACAAGTCCCGTGTCTTAAGGATCTGTACGAGAAGACCCACAAGAACAAAGCTGGGAAGTTTGTAGATCCTAGGTCCGAGCAAATATACAACGAGGTGGTTTCTCGGATTGAAGACCGACAAACCCAGCTGACCCAGCAGTCCTCCAATGGAATACCGGTCACATTATCCACACCTGAAGTGGATCAAATTTACGAGGAGGTAAAGTTTTTCATCTTTTTATTATATTATTAATTTAATATAATTTTTTATTACTAATATTATTTTTTTATTTTGAAGGTTGTCCCTAAGAAAAAGGGACGTATAGCGGGGATTGGTTACGTCAACGATGTCCCGGGAGCGACACTGTCTTATGGTCAGAGAAGGTCTGATGAAGTCACCGAGCTGCGTAGCGAGTTGGAGACGACACGAGCTGCGTTCACAACTCGTATGAGTGGTATGGATGGATTTCTTGACGTTCTAGCGGCAGGAAATCCTCAGTTGGAGGCCATGTTGACGGCGATGCGGAGACAAAATCCGTTTCCACAGCCATCCCACACACAGGAGGACGAGGAAGAAGTAGATAGGATGAGTCAAGACCTCTTCGACAAGCTGCAGAACAACAACAACTCTTAGGTTTTTTTTGTATTATAAATTTGAACTTTTAATATTTATAAAATATTTTTGTATTTATTTTATTATTTTCATTTTATTAATTTTGAAAAAAAATTCAAAATAAATTTGATTATATTATTTTTTAAACAAATAAAAAATAATATTAAGCGAGTACATTAAGAGGAAATGCATTACGACGTGGAATTTACGAGGAAGTCACTTACGTGGCTATTAAGAGGAAATATTTTACGTGGCTTTTACGAGGAAATATTTTACGTGGCTTTTACGAAGAAACATGTTACGTGGCTTTTACGAGGAAATGTGTTAAATGCCTTTTATGAGGAAACATGTTATGTGGCTTTTACGAGGAAATGTGTTACGTGGCTTTTACGAGGAAAATACTGACACTTCTTTACGAGGAAACTTGTCTCGTAACGTTACAACGAATTAGTTAGGAAATATACGTTACGACGAATGTATAACGAGGAAATGGCTTTCCTAGTTATTTCTTCGTAAAGCCTACTTTACGAGGAAATAACCACGAAAACCGTCCTCGTTATACGTCTGTTTTCTTGTAGTGACTCTCCTGTCGATCGACGGTGGGATTGTCCTGTCGATCGACGGTTGAGTATGTGGTCGATGTGTTGGCTCAAATGATTGTCTACTCTGCTAGCTGCATCATAATGCTTATCTGTAACCTTCTGCCGTCGTTCTGGAATGCTGCATTGTTGCATGAAGAGGTTATCTGGTTCGTTGGCCATCTGAAGTTAGCACTACAGGAAAATTGTTGATTTGAGACTGATGTGTGCGACCAATGTTTTGGTCACAAATAAATGTAACCTTTTTGCTACTGTATTATGACTTTGTAACGACTACCGCTTTTCTAGACATGAAATAGTCACATATCTGCGACGACATCATTTAGTCATTAATATGTAGCATATTAGCAACGAAAATGAAACTCATTAATAACTTCATAAATTCAGATGCAAAATAGTCTCAAAATGAGACAACTTTACAACTAGAAATACAGTCGCGAACGGTTGTCCTAAATGAACCGTTCTTTTGTGAATTTCCATTTCGTTACACTTTTGTTGCAAACTAATCTGTAACATCCCGGACCCGGCCCGAAATGAATCCCACGTGCTGGAGGCCCAAGAGAGGGAAACCCTAAACCTAGTTCCTCTCATTTCCTATAAAAGGAGCTGCCCCTCTGGGTCTAACCCACAAGAGAGGCAGCAAGCGAAGCCCTGCCCGAGCAGAACGCCGCCGCCGCCTCCTACCACTGCCAACTGCCTGCCTTTGCCGAAGCCGGCCGCCAATCGCCGACTGCGAAGCCCCAGCCACCAAACACGAGCCCCCAGCCGCCGCCTCCTTGATTTCGTTTCGTGTAGCCATCTCCGATCTGATTCTTAAGGTAAGATCTGGAACCCTAGTCTCTTCCCCAGTCATCTAGAATGATAGATCTATGATCTAAACATCTTCGCCCTGTCTTTCCTGTGTCGGAAACACAGATCTGTGGTGGTAGCCTTCTTCCTCCCTTTTTCAGATCCAGATCTAAGTCACCAGCAAGCGAAGGTGAGGACTTGGTTGTGAACTTGTCTCGTGTTGAGTAATCCGTCGGGACATAGTCCTTTGTTAATCAGATCTAGACCTTGTTTGTGTGGATGATGTGATATGTGCTAGATCTAGGTTGTTTGAGATGCGTGATTATGTTGATGGTGATGCAGCACCTAGACATGCTAGGTTGTTAACGAACTATCGTAAAGTGATGAGAATGAATATGAGAACGAGCATGAAAAAGAGTATTGATATACCATGGATTTTACCCACTTTCAGCCATAGTATATAAGCATTTTTAGATACATTAATCATATTTTAGAGTCTTTTTAGAGAAAGTACAGGTTCAGGTACTTATTTGGAAGAAGTGATGCTTTTGAGACATTTTGGATTGCTTTTACGCATGGAGAATCGATCGATGCACGAGAAGACACATCGGTCGATCGAAGCCAATAAAAATCGATCGACAGACGTTTTATCCCATCGATCGATAACGAGACCACTTGAGGATTAATGACAAGTTAGAAGATTTCAAGTTTTAGAAAATTTCATTATGTACATCCTATGTCCCTGGCCGCCTGTTAGGCTATATTTATTAGTGTTTTGTATCATTTGAGAGGCAGACTTGCCTAGAGACCTAGTTGGGAGGAGAGAAGCAATTTGGATACCATTAGAGAGAGAGCTTGATTGGAGAGATAGATCTGAGACTATATAACAGAGAAGATCTTGAACTCCCTATTTTCTACTACTCTTTACTCTTTGTGTTCTTTATTTTATTTAAGAGTTATTCAAACCATCATGATTTTGTCTCTCATGAATATGTATGAGTAAACCTTATTGTTAGATTTAGGTTTCTCACAAGGTTGAATTATGTACTTATAATATGACTATTGTTAGGGTGTTTTAATTAGTTCTTTCAACCTAGTTATACTTAATGCTAAATTTAGGATTGATCACCCTCAAAATTAGATCTTAGGATTAATTGAGATAAGCAATAATTTACCCTCAATACCTGAATCAAACTAGCGTGATCTAACTGACTAGACACACACGAGAGTTGGTCTAGAAGGTTAGAGAACAGCATCAAACCCACTCGCAAGGCTTGCTAGAAGAACCTTCGATCGACGCGACTATTTTTGTGTCGATCGATAGATTGAAAGGTGTATCGATTGATATGCATAGCGTCATATCGATCGACACTTTCTTGTGATCAATAGACGATTGTTGAGATTCGAGATCTAGTCAAAGAAAACCCAACTCGTTTTACCCCTGTTTGAGTTCGAGAACAATCAAACCCTTAAGTCTAAATCAAGTCATAATTTCATACCTGAGATAATACCTGAATCTAGCTATTCTCCTAAAAAAAACTAAAACAACTTCAACTAAAGTTACCGAACAACTACCTTGTTACCATTATTTACGACCTTAAAACAATAAAAACCTTTCAGTCTATCTTAATTTCTAATACCTTAAATCTACTGTGTAATCCTAGAGTCCTTGTGAATTCGATCCCTAAGTATTACAACTGAACCTCTTATTTGAGAGAGTAATTCACTCCTTAGGGTAATTTGAGTGATATCAAATTTAGCGCCGTTGTTGAGGACTCTTTCTTATTACCATTAGATTTAGTTTAGAATTTAGTATAGAATTCCTTACAATAAATTTTGCTAAGTTTTCCTTCTTTTCCTGTGAACAGAGACGCTAGGAATGGAGAATATAGATTCCGGCCGTGCATCGATCGATATGGAGATTACAAAATCCAGCGACGCAGGTACCGTTAAATCGATCGACTCACAGTTAGCAACATTGATCGATACTTCCCAGCTGGAAGCAGGTAAGTCTTCTTTTACCGCGCTTGCTAATGAGAAAGTAGTCCAAACTGAACCAATAGGTCAAACAAGCAACGCAATTAGCCAAACTAAAATTAAACAGGGGATTAAAATCCCTTTTAAAATTAATTCCACCTTGAACAAGGGTGAAGAAATAAAATTGCCCTTGCAAGACTACTTAAACCTTGGTAGGACCTATTCCAATAGGTCCGCTATAAGAATACCAGGAGACGTTACCAAGAAATCTAAGTTTAACGCTGATTATTACAGTATGGTACGTCAAACCCCTTTCCATGGATCTCTCTCAGAGCATGCTCAGGACCACATCGAAAGTTTGGAAGAGCTGATTCCAGATGAATACAACCGTTGCAAGCTATTCTCATTTTACTTAGAGGGAGAAGCCCTTAGATGGCTAAACTGTTTACCAACAGGATCCCTTACTTGCTGGAAGGAAATTAGAAACGTCTTCCTTAAACCATTTTTCAATGATGCGCGCTACTGGGAAGTAAGGAGGCGAATTTTCGCATTTTGCCAAGATCCACAGGAATCATTCAAAAACGCCTAGGGAAGATTCAGGAGCTATGAACTTGAATGTCCCAACCATGGTTATCCGGAACCACAATTCCTTAACATCTTCTATGGTGGTGTTAACCTAAAATATAAAACTACGCTCGACACCGCGAGCGAAGGAAGTTTCACCACCAGGAACCCCGAAGATGCAAGACGCCTTATCAAAAACATAGCAAATTGAAAATCCTATGAAAAATGGATGAAGAGAGAGGGAACTCGATAGATTCAGAGGATAAGCCGAGTCTTGCAGAGATTAAAAAAAATTCCCTTGACTCGCTTCACTCTGTTGTAAAAGAGTAGAAACGATCGGATGCATTCCAGATTGACAATGATGCTCTGTCTGATATGGAAGATCAAACAGATTTTATGAGAGGAACAGACTATTCAGACCCTCATCCTGTGCTTAACATCGATAGCTTTACCCGAGATTATGACTTTGCTGTGAAATCACAAACTGGAAAGGAAAAGTTCAATATAAAACAAGCCTTTACTGGAAACCGTAAGACGAAGGCAGATTTCTACGGAAAGATAAACACCATTTACGGAAAGTTGATGGAGAAAACTGAGTCCTTAAGCGAACATATCCGGAGGTTAGAAAGTCAAGTAGCTGAAATTGCAACAGCCATAAAGAGAGAGACATGACGTCTCCCTGGAAGAACCGACTCAAACCCAAGACGTCAAGTCAGTACCGTAATATTGCGAAGCGGAAAACATCTCACAACAACTATGAGGGACGACTATAATATTGATAGATTCACCAAGACTGACAAGACAGGTAAAATCAATTCCCAGCCTATACTTCTTGATGGTCCCGACCCTGACTCAGAATCCTCTCATGAAAAAGAAAAATCTACCACTGAAAAGAATAAGGACAAGACGATTGATTTGGAAGGAGAAGATTACGACTCTGAAATAGAGGCCGAAATCGATCGACAATCTTGTAGCCGTGTCGATCGACCGTTTAGGCCCGACATCGATCGACATAAAACTAGCCACGACGATCGACGGCCAACTTCCAAAGAACCAACGATCGGGAAGGTTTATAATACCTTACCCCATTTACGTCCTAACAATAACCAAGCAAAGAAAGCATTGGAAAACGCGATCTGCAAGAAAGCGTTAGACAAAATAAAATTAGAGATTCCCCTTAGTGACGATATGAAAATATCACCTCCCATAATGAAATGTGTGAAAGATCTGATGTCTCCAAGCTATCCAACAGTGGAGCATAGTGTGATGATGGTATCAGAGGAAGTGAGTGCAATGATTCGAGAAGAAACTCCGATCAAAAGACCCAACCCTGGTAGTTTTGTACTAGACTGCAACATACGAAACACACAATTTCCTCTATCTCTTTGTGATCTCGGCTCTAGCGTGAATCTTCTGCCGCACTCTGTGGCAGTATCCTTGGCATATGACGTATTCATATCGACACCGATAACTTTGGTTCTAGCTGATCGATCTATCAGGATACCCGAAGGGATACTCGAGGATGTACCAGTTAGGATTAACGATTACCTCGTGCCTACGGATTTTGTGGTGTTAAAATACAAACAAGATCCAAAAGATCCCCTCATATTGGGTCGACCATTACTAGCTACGGCTGGAGCGATAATCGACGTGAAGGAAGGGCGAATAAAGTTGAACATCGGAGATATCTCAATGACCTTTGATATGGAAAATATGATTACACGCCCCTTGATTGATGATCAAGCCTTTTACGTGGAAAGAATTTCTGAGCTGGAAAATGAATCTTTCATGAGTATATGCTCAAATGATCCTTTAAAAAACCAATCTTACCAATAACGAAGGATAAATTTCCAGCATGGGTAGTAGGGCAGACGATTACGTGAACCTAATGAACGCAAGCATTGAGGTAGCAAATGTCGAGGAGGATGACGATTCGGATATCATTGTCGATCAATATCTCCGAGAGGCCATAAACAGACAGCCATCTTCATCAGCCAACTGGTGTAAGGACAAGGCACCAAAGGTTGAATTGAAACCACTTCCAGCTGGTCTTAAATATGCATTCCTCTTTGATCAGTCTTACCCCGTCATCGTAAATGCAAATCTTACTAACGGAGAACTCGCGCTATTGTTAAACAAATTGCGCAAGTACATGAAAGCCATCGGGTATTCTCTTGATGACATTACTGGTATCTCTCCTGATCTTTGCATGCATCGCATTCATTTGGAGGACGGTTCGAAATCATCAATAGAGCATCAAAGGAGATTAAACCCGAATCTAAAAGAAGTAGTGAAGAAGGAAATTATTAAGCTTTTAGATGCCGGAGTTATCTACCATATTTCTGATTGTAAATGGGTAAGTCCTGTGCATGTTGTTCCCAAAAAAGGAGGTATTACAGTAATTAAAAATGAAAATGATGAGCTTATTCCTAGGTGTACCGTCACAGGACATCGGATGTGTATCGACTATAGGAAACTAAATGCCGCTACTAGAAAGGATCACTTTCCCCTACCCTTTATCGATCAAATGCTGGAAAGATTAGCCGATCACCAATACTACTGCTTTCTTGACGGATATTCTGGATTTTTCCAGATCCCTATTCATCCTGATGATGAAGAAAAGACAATTTTTACGTGTCCTTATGGAACATTTGCATATCGCAGGATGCCATTTAGTCTTTGTAATGCCCCCGCAACTGTCCAACGCTGCATGATGTCAATCTTTAGGATTTTATGGAAGTTTTCATGGATGATTTTTCAGTCTGTGGATCAAGTTTTAAAGGCTGCCTCGATAATTTGTGCAAAGTATTGAAAATATGCGAGGAAAAGAACCTTGTCCTAAATTGGGAAAAATGCGATTTTATGGTTAACGATGGCATTGTATTAGGACATAAGGTTTCTTCTGCTGGTATAGAAGTAGATCAAGCTAAATCGAAGTAATGACCGGTTTACCAGCACCCACAAATGTAAAAGATGTGATAAGTTTTCTTGGGAATGCTGGATTTTATAGGAGGTTCATACAAGATTTCAGTAAGATCGCTAGACCTCTCACTAATCTCCTGTGCAAGGAAGTGAAGTTTGAGTTTACACCCGAATGTATGAAAGCTTTCGAAAAACTAAAGAAATCACTTATAACTGCCCCCATCGTTCAGGCCCCAGATTGGAATCTCCCTTTCGAGATCATGTGCAATGCGAGCGACTTCGCGATAGGAGCAGTTTTAGGCCAAAGAAACGATAAAAAGCTCCATGCCATCTACTACGCCAGTCGTATGCTTTACGAAGCACAAAGGAACTATGCGACAACAGAAAAAGAATTACTTGCGGTAGTTTACGCATTTGAAAAATTCCGGCAGTATCTGATTGGGTCACGTGTGATAGTCCACACAGACCACGCTGCTATTAAATATCTAATGCAAAAGAAAGATGCGAAAACACGACTCATACGCTGGATCTTACTACTCCAAGAATTCGATATAGAAATTAAAGATAAACGGGGAGTAGATAATGGAGTCGCCGACCATCTTTCCTGGATAAAGATAGAGGATCACGTCCCTATAGATGATTTCTTCCCAACGGAAAACGTTGCCCGTATAGATACATCATTCGTCGGTCAAATATCTCTCGCATCTGATGAGACATCGATCGACACAGAAGATAATATGCTGATCGATTCCATAGATGGAGTGTCGATCGATGTTGATAATATCGCAACGCCCGATAACCAAAGACACGACACCTCGTCTATAGTTATCACTATTGACATAAAATTTAAGGTTGCTGGCAACACATTAAATCCCGAGCCTGATTCTACTACAGATGAAAAGTCAGGACGAGAAGTGTACGCAATTGGGAAAAACCCAAAAGATCGACCCTGGTGTGCAGATATAGTCAACTATTTAGCAGCTGATTTTGAACCAGAGGAACTCAAGGGTTATATGAGGAAGAAATTCTTCAGAGAAGTTAGGAGATACCACTGGGATGAACCTTACCTCTACAAGCATTGCTCTGATGGGATGTACAGACGATGCGTATCTGAAGCTTAAATTCTAGATATCATATTCCAATGTCATGGATCCGACTATGCAGGACATTTCGCCACCTTTAAAACGGTCTCAAAAATTCTCCAAGCAGGATTTTGGTGGCCGACAACATTTCGTGATGTCCATGCATTTATAGCACAGTGCGACAGATGCCAGAGACAAGGAAAGGTCAGAAAAAGACATGAAATGGAACAGAAGTTCATTCTTGAAGTGAAAGTCTTTGACTGCTGGGGGATAGATTTTATGGGTCCTTTCCCATCCTCGTATGGGAACAAATACATACTAGTCGCTGTCGATTATGTATCCAAATGGGTCGAAGCAGTAGCTTCCCCAACCAATGACGCATCTGTAGTTGTAAAGCTTTTCAAGAGCATAATCTTTCCGCGATTTGGAGTTCCTAGGGTAGTCATCAGTGACGGTGGATCCCACTTCATCAACAAAATCTTTGATGGATTAAATAAAAAGAACGGTGTTCATCATAGGGTTGCTACACCTTACCATCCACAAACAAGTGGTCAGGTAGAGGTTTCTAATCGGCAAATCAAGGAAATCTTGGAGAAAACCGTAGGAGTTTCCAGAGAAGATTGGTCTCGGAAACTGGATAATCCACTTTGGGCTTACAGAACCACTTACAAAACACCGCTGGGAATGACACCCTTTCATCTCCTTTACGGAAAGTCCTGTCATTTACCAGTCGAGCTGGAACACAAAGCAGCATGGGCCAATAAATTGCTAAACTTCGATATAAAGCCGGCTGCTGAAAAGCGATTGATTCGGCTTAACAAGCTTGATGAAATCAGACAGTTAGGGAGAATTCAAAGTTTTATAAAGAAAGGACGAAGGCGTATCATGCTAAGAAAATCATATCCCGGCATTTTGAACCAAATGATCAAGTTCTTTTATATAACTCTCGGCTAATGCTATTTCTCGGAAAGCTTAAATCTCGTTGGTCAGGACCTTTCACAACAACAGAAGTGAAACCTTATGGAGCCATAACACTAATAAATGATCAAGGAGAGGAGTTTACAGTGAACGGCCAGCGAGTAAAACACTATTGGGCCAAACCACCAAGCATTAGGCCCATTCGTTTAGAACCTCCCAACGACTAATTATTTAGTCATAAAGTCAAGCTAAAGACTTAAAGCAAAGCGCTGAATGGGAGGCCACCAATTTTTAATTTTAAATTGTAATTTAAAAAAAATAATGAGAAAGAAAGAGGGGAAGAAGGTATCGACCGACGTCGCACTAGCTGCGTCGATCGATGCGGACATAACGAGGGCGAGCCTCATTTAAGTCGACATCCGCCTCTTTCTCCCCCATTTCGCCAAACCCTAATGAAAACAAAACCTCTCCATTCTCTCTCGATTCTTGACGGAATCTCTCCGTTTCTTGTCCTAATCCACTCGATTTTCCACTCTCTATCTGTTTAGTTCATTCCCTCATCCGATCTACAAGGTATGATTTCAAAATTCTCTATTTTTCGGAAGTTCTAAAGTTGATTTTTGAGATGAACCAGAACACATGATTAGGCTAGAGTTTGAGATGGTTTAGAAGTTTATCGTGATTATCTAGAGTTAGGGCAGTGAATTTTGTGTTTCCTATAACCTGAAACTGCGATTTGGTTTGAGTGATTTTTTCAGGAACCGCGAGTCGATAACGATCGACACGGGATGTATCATATCGGTCGATATTCTCGTTGTCGATCAATTCTGAGTCGTATATCAACTGATTGCTCCAGACATCCATCGATCGATGTGGATAATTGTTCATCGATCGATGTTATTCCTTATTGACAGCGTGCACTAACTTCAACTCTTCTTTTGTGTTTGTTTGCAGATGAGTTCACGCAGGGACCAACACCGAGAGAGGAGGAAAAAGAGGAGGCTTGACCGGCTGGTACTTCCAGGCGACCACCACCGTCATCTTCATCCCCCTCCCCACGCCCTGACGAGAGAGAGCCTTGGCCACGGGACGACAAAACCCCGATCGCCATCTTTGAGACCTTCACAGACCCGAAGGCCGCGGTCAAAAACCGCAAATGCACCCACCATGCAGTCTTATCGACGTGGGATGACTACGACAGCCTGTTCTACAACGCATGGCTGGGAGTTGACATCGAGCTTACACGGTTCATCGATCAGGCTACCGTGAGAGGACTCAGGATTGAGTCGGATCTGACCTACATGATCGAGCAGTTGGGGTTAGGCTCCATGGCCACTCGTCCTTACTACCTCCATGTCTCTCTGGTCAGACAGTTCATGGCCACAGCCCAGATCACCTACCACGACTCGAGGGCTAGGGTTGCAGGAGACGGCACCTTGTCTTTCTTTTCCAGAGGCATCAGATACAACATCTCCATGACCGACCTCTGCGACGTCTACGGGTTCACCGACCCCACTGCCACTGCCAGTGTCATTTCTGACTTCCCTGGACTACCTGAGTTCTGGGGGATATTTGGTACAGTTGCGTGGAGCTCCGGTTCGGCCACCCAGACGGACATTCGTCACCCCACCTTGCGCTACTTCATGAGGGCTCTTGCCAACACCTTGTTGTGAAAGATGGAGCCCAACAAGGTGAGGATACAGGAGCTCACACTGCTTTATGGTGCAGTGAACGGTTTGGTGGATCTGAGCCATCTCGACACAGATGATGAGGTGGTGATGCCTAACCTCGGAGCTATCTTTGCTGATCATCTGGTGGGGCTGAAGATGAAGCCTTTTACAGAAACGAGTAGGAAGACGGAGACTGTGGGGAGCCTGCTGACATCGATCTTCATGCATCTGGGTATCCGTTTGGACGAGGGCACTGCTATCACCACACGCCGCTATTTGGACGAGGCGCACCTGCTCCAATCTGGATGGCTGAAGGAAAACCGTTTCTGGAGTTTCAGGACAGAGGACCAGATACGTCTACTGCAGATACCACACAGGGCCACCACCGACTTTGCAGGACAGGTCGATAGCCTTCGCTTTGAGCCAGATCACCGCCTTCTCCGTAACCTTTCGGAGCTGCCACGCTGACCTCCAGGAGTTTGCAGAACACCTGCCACTCAGGACCCGACAGAGGCACCACTTCCTGACTTCCCGATCATACCAGACATCCCTATGCACGATTATGGGGACTTTCAGAGTATAGTGGTGGATGCTCTTCGAGCCATTTGGGCCAGAGTGTCGAGGCCTCCTTGTTCGAGCAGGAGGAGTGTCAGGGCCAGCTCACCATCAGCCGCAGAACC
The DNA here is from genome assembly GCA_016432835.1 of Brassica nigra. Taxonomy (NCBI): domain Eukaryota; kingdom Viridiplantae; phylum Streptophyta; class Magnoliopsida; order Brassicales; family Brassicaceae; genus Brassica; species Brassica nigra. The sequence continues at coordinate 28,939,398 of CM028249.1, read as the reverse complement.
ATCTCAGCAGCGTCAGGATATCTCGTCCGGGAGTGACGACGAGGCTGGCGAGGACACCGATTAGTCCTCCCATTTCTATCTCTTATCTTCTTGCACTTTTTCTTTATGATTTCGGACTTGTAGGATTTATGTTTGAGACTCATCTATGCTTTATGACTTGAGACTGTTTTGCTTACTTATTATTTGTGTTTGGATTGTCTATCAGAGCTAACAATACAGACATATCACATGAGTAAGATCACATCCAACACAATGCAGAATTTTCTATCTCTTGACATCGATCGATACGGAGAGGATGGTATCGATCGATGCGCTGGACAGAGAGGTACGATACTTTGCTTTAACATCTCAACGTCTAACTTTTAATATATTTTTCTAATCAACCTTAGACTGGTTACACCGGGACGGTGTAATTTTAAGTCTGGGGAAGGTAGTTACTAACACTGTTTTCTTGAGTATTATCAACATCATTTCAAAAATAATTTTATTTGAGTTAAGAAGGGGACAATCACCTTATCGATTTTTGATTGTTATCTAACCTCTCTTTACCACCATTCTAGATTTGTTGACTGCAGAATGTACTAGAGAACCAAAGTGGATCACCTGTCAACTATGACCACACTTGCTGAGAATGGTTGAAGGAACCAAAGCTGACCTCCAAACTAATTTGACTTTACTGCTTGTTTTGGGACTTGGTATACATTGGATCGGGTTCCTCCTGCAATTCTGGAAGGTAAAAATCTGTGTGTTTCTGGTTCTCTTCTCTCTCTCTCTTCAAGCACCCTAAATATAAAATATTGAGACGATTTCGTGGAAGATGCAGAGGGGTAGGAGTGTCTCCTATGACCCCAGTATTCTAATTCGGAAAGGAATGATCACACATTGTGGAAACGAGGGGTAGGAGTGTCTCCTGTGACCCCATTATTCGCTACACTTTGTCAAAATAAGAGCTAGAAAAGTAGGAAAGTCAATAAGATGAACAAGATTGAGTGCATCAGCATCACTGTTCATTGTAATTGAAACTATAAGGGTTCAGAGAAGAGAGAAAGAGGAAAGAAAGGGATCAGAGAAGATTTTATGTGTGTTCAGAAACTTGCTTGAGTAAGAAACCATGTGTCCCTTGATCGATACTCCCAAGGTAAAGCGTACACTTTTATTTATGCAAATAAATGAGGTTAGTAGAGGGGTTAGTCAGATAGGATTTGCTAAGTTGTTGGCTAGATGAATTTGGTTGCTAAGCTAGGATATGGTATATAAAGTGCTTCTAAAGTTAGGAGATATTTGATGTGGTTTGCAACATTGTAGAGATGATGATTCTAATTTTAAAGATTGTGTGAGTCCCTGCTGTTTTCAAACCTTTTTTAGAGAGACTGCATGTTTGTTTTGCTTGAGGACAAGCAAAAGGGTAAGTCTGGGGGAGTTGATATACCATGGATTTTACCCACTTTCAGCCATGGTATATAAGCATTTTTAGATACATTAATAATATTTTAGAGTCTTTTTAGAGAAATTACAGGTTCATATACTTATTTGGAAGAAGTGATGCTTTTGGGACATTTTGGACTACTTTTACGCATGGAGAATCGATCGATGCACGAGAAGACACATCGGTCGATCGAAGCCAATAAAAATTGATCGACAGACATTTTATCCCATCGATCGATACCGAGACCACTCGAGGATTAATGACAAGTTAGAAGATTTCAAGTTTCAGAAAGTATCATTATTTACATCCTAAGTCCCTGGCCGCATGTTAGGCTATATTTATTAGTGTTTGGTATCATTTGAGAGGTAGACTTGCCTAGAGACCTAGTTGGGAGGAGAGAAGCAATTTGGCTACCATTGGAGAGAGAGCTTAGGATTGGAGAGATAGATCTAAGATTACATAACAGAGAAGATCTTCAACTCCCTATTTTCTACTACTCTTTACTCTTTGTGTTCTTTATTTTATTAAAGTTTTATTCAAACAATCATGATTTTGTCTCTCATGAATATGTATGAGTAAACCTTATTGTTAGATATAGGTTTCTCACAAGGTTGAATTATGTACTTATAATATGACTATTGTTAGGGTGTTTTAATTAGTTATTTCAACCTAGTTATACTTAATGCTAAATATAGGATTGATCACCCTCAAAATTAGATCTTAGGATTAATTGAGATAAGCAATAATTTACCCTCAATACCTGAATCAATCTAGCGTGATCAAAATGACTAGACACACACGAGAGTTGGTCTAGAAGGTTAGAGAAGAGCATCAAATCCCCTCGCATGGCTTGCTAGAAGAACCGTCGATCGACGCGACTATTGTTGTGCCGATCGATAGTTTAAAAAGTGTATCGATCGATATGCCTAGCGTCATATCGATCGACGCTTTCTAGTGATCAATAGACAATTGTTGAGATCTAGTCAAAGAAAACCCAACTGGTTTTACCCCTGTTTGAGTTCGAGAACAATCAAACCCTTAAGTCTAAATCAAGTCATAATTTCATACCTGAGATAATATCTGAATCTAGCTATTCTCCTAAAAAAAACTGAAAACAACTTCAACTAAAGTTACCGAACAGCTACCTTGTTCACCATTATTTACTGCCTTAAAACAATAAAAACCTTTCAGTCTATCTTAATTTCTAATACCTTAAATCTACTGTGTAATCCTAGAGTCCTTGTGGATTCGATCCCTAAGTATTACAACTGAACCTCTTATTTGAGAGAGTAATTCACTCCTTAGGGTAATTTGAGTGATATCAAGTATGAGAATGGGATGAAAACGAGAATGAGTATGAAACGAATGTGATGAAATGTGTCAATGAACTTGCTTGTTGTCCTGTTTGGAACACCGAGAACGGGTGTGCGTCGAGTCTGAGGTGTGTGAACCTGCGGGACAGTGTCCTAACACGAGGTACCCGCAGGAGCCCACGGGACAGTAGCCTAACATGAGGTACCTGTGGGCGAGATATGAAAGTACCGCGCGAGGGCGGGATAGAAATAAGAAAGGACGGTGATCATGGAAGGGATTGGTTTAGGCGCCTTAAGATCGAGTCATGCCGGGTCGTGGCATAAATATGACTATTTACGACCGCAAGGATGCTGGTGGGCCAACAAGCTGCACTTGGATAGTCATTTAGGAAGCTGGAGGGGTACGGGTGCTTGAAAGAGGCGCCCTTCCAGGATAGGCTGGAACGCGTAGGGACATCCGTAAACGGCCATAGGTCCATCGGTCTAGGATGTTTGGATTGGAATTGATTGATGATTGCATAATAGATCCTATTAGCTTATGACTGTGTTGACTGCTTACTTATCATGAGTTGAGTTCGTGGGTTTCTGGACCTGCCCTCACTGAGTTATCCATACTCATCCCTCTCTCTTTTTAGGTATGGACGTGAGGGACCGGGAGTACGAGTACGTATGGTGCAAATGTTTTCCTTTGGTTTTCGTTATATTTCATAAACATTATCGTACTTTTATGACTTTTATTGTTGCTGCTTGAGTTTGGTTTTATGTAAGATTATTTGAGTTTTAATAAAGGCTTTTGGGACGAAAAATGTGTTTTGTCTACGGTTTACGAACGATCCTCGGAAGTGGGATGTTACAAATCACATGTAATGTTCCGTTTTGCAATTGACACCCGTGATATATGTGACCAACACCTGGAAGTTTTGACTCATTTATCACCATTTACCAACTCATCTCAGTATTCTTTCAAAAATTCTACAATATGTAATTTTATTATGCGATACTACATATATATATATATATGTTACTTTTCTACATATATGAGAAACTGAAAATAATGAATCTTTATAATACCTCATAAAGTTCTATTTCTTAGTATTTTGATGAACATCTTAGGGTATAACACGTAAGTGTGTTATGTGTTTGCATGTTTTTATGGAATGATTTTTGCATGTTATTGTCTTCAAAAATTGACTTACCCCATATTTTATCTTACTTTTATTGTGAGACATGTACTTCATAATTAGAGGACGAATGATTATAGATGCATATTTGAAATAATGAAAATTTAAGAGATTTAGGGATTAAATGTGACTAACATAATAGCCATGTTCGAAAACGCGGGCGTAGAGAGCGATTACGCGGCGTTGAGGTGTTCGCCAGAGACCGGCCGCGACGATTTCATGAAAATCGGTTAAGAAATCGGGTTCACCAAAAAAGTTCATTTTTTCAGGTTTTAAATGCTTAATTCGAATTATAGATGAAAGATCTATAAGTTAGATGAAAAAAAATAAGAAAAATGCAAGATTTGAGTGAATGGTGATAGATCTAAATTAATAGTTATAGTGAAAAATTGCAGAAAGTCCCACCGACATTAAAGGAAGAAGAAGGTTTAATTATAGTTTTGCCATTATTAAATAAAAATATCTAAAAAAAGATTCCTGATGTCAAAGTCGTGATGCTAATGTCTTTAAACCTGGTAACTTTCCACCAGACTACGATCTAACATCTTTAGTGTTGTGTAAATTGATTAATATGTATCCAGTTTTAGAAAATATTGAAAAATCACTTAAAACTAGGCCCCGATTATTTTCCGATTACTCTCCGATTTTCTGTTAACTCGCTAGGTCTGGATCATTCGTCCGACTAACGCCTAGCGTAGTCTCGAACAGGGCATAATAGTATCAGAAAATAGTTACACTTTGTCACTACTATGTGACTATTTTTTTTGAGCACCACTATTTCGTGACTACTTAAAAATAATATTTATTGAGAAGATAAAAGCTTTTAATTGGCTGAACCATAAAGACGAAGATCGCACTTCGTTGCATCATCCACCATTCTTAACATTTTATAATCCAACGGATCATATCTTCTCTTTCTATTTCTCATCTTCTTTGCCTTTCTCTTTCCCAATTCAACAAATCAAAAGATCATCTTTCTTTACGGTAACTCTAGATCTTGGTGAGTATTTATCTCAACATAAAAAATAATCTTTCTTCTTCTCTTTTTCCCTTCTACTTATCTTATGACCTCTTCTTTTTTTTTTGACCAAACTTGTGACCTCTTCTTTTCTTCTTCTTTTTCCTTTAGTTCTTCGTTCATGACTAGTCAGCTATTGGGGCTGGTGCTCTTACCGATGGGTGAAATGAGATTTTGGGGTCGGTGGTTCTGCTAATCGGGATGGCGGTTCCCATGGTGGCTTCTCTCCGGCTCGGAGACTCCCTTCGCCTCCGAAAGTGTGGACGGTGCATAGTGTCTGGAACCTAGGAGAAGGTGTGAGTTTTCCGATTGGGGTTCTTGCGTTTTTCATAACCGGCGCTAGGGGCCGCGGGGCGACTCCGTGAGTGGCGGGTTGACGGTGACAGGTGACGGATCGAGCGTGGGTCCTGGACACATCGGCGGCGCCGTGAAATTCCAATCAGATTGAGATAGGAAACCTTGATAGATAAATTCCAGACTAGGAATCTTACTGTAGATTCAAAGAACGGGTAAACAAAGGTGTAGGAGATTACTACGAACGAAGAAGGATCAACTCGAAAACCAGAGTTCGTATGCGAAGCTCTTTCGTATGAACTTAGCAAAGTAACTTGAGAGATAAGTAATAGGTTAAGAAAGCGTTTAAATATTGTATGAATAAAACATTGCCCTAAGGCTACATATATATAGCAAACCAAGAGGAGGTTTAGCTATTAGGAAAAGGAAAATAGAAGATAAAACCAAGTATAAAAGGAAAACTAGAAATAAGTAAAACGAGTAATGGAGAACTGTCATTGTGAGTTTCCTGGCACAATACTCCCTCCTTCAGAACATTATTGGTCTCAAGGATGGAAGTCAGGATACTTGGCAATGAAGTCTTGATAGAACTCCCAAGTAGTTTGTTGTGGTGTATTTCTCTTCCATTGAACCAAAACTTTCGTAACTGCTTTGTTATGACGATTGACCATTTTCTTTTCCAGGATGAGCTCCGGTTCTTTCCGTGATCCGATGTCATTAAGATACCGAGGGAGTGTAGGTGTAGAAGATGGCGGATTAGGACGGAGTTTAAGTTGGCTGACGTGAAAGACATTATGGATTGCAGCAGTAGGAGGTAATTTCAACTTGTAAGCACGAGATCCCACACGATCAATGACAGGGAACGGACCGTAAAACCTTGGGGAAAGCTTGTGGGGAATGTTGCGGCCCTTGAGAGAGTGTTGGCGATATGGTTGGAGTTTGAGGTAGACATAATCACCAATTTTGAATTCTCGATCAGAACGGAGAGCATCGGCATACTGTTTCATTCTATTCTGAGCACGTAGAAGATGGAACTTCATGAGCTCAATTACTGCTTCGCGTTTTTTGTTTGGAGAAGAGCTTTCGCCGGGTAAATAAGGCATATGCACTGGTGGGGGCTGGCCATAAATGATCTCATAAGGGGTGATGTGGATTGCAGAATGGTATGTTGTATTATACCACCATTCGGCCAAAAAAAGCCATGAACTCCAAGAGTGTGGCGAGTCAGAAGTCATGCACCGGAGATATGTTTCCAATGTTTTGTTTGTGACTTCTGTCTGACCGTCAGTTTGAGGGTGATAGGCAGTCGAGAAGTTGGGTCGACTCAATGAACACGAAACAACTCACCCCAAACATCACTTAAAAATATTGGATTTCTATCGCTCGTGATGTCTTTGGGCATACCGTGGAGACGGAAAACCTGATCCAAGTAGAGTTTTGCGATGTCCGTTGCCATATATGGATGTGATAAAGCTAAGAAGTGAGCATTCTTGCTAAGTCTATCAACGACCACCAAGATGCAATGTTTACCAGAAGATGGGGGGTAAGCCTTCAATGAGGTCGAGACTTACTGATTCCCATACACCTGCAGGTACCGCAAGAGGTTGTAGCAGACCTGGTTTCTCCGCCAAATCATACTTATTTTGCTGACATGTGGAACAATTCCGAACGTAATTCTGAGTTTCCAAGCTCATCTTTGGCCAGAAGAACAATGTCTTGATACGTTGTAGTGTCGAGTCTCTGCCTGAATGTCCACCTATGGCGGAATCGTGTAGCCATTTAAAGATGTGGAGCTTGCCGTCTGGATCATCACCAACCACTAGCTTTCCCTTCGTTCGTAATTCTCCGTTAGTAAAGGAGTAAGCCGAGTGTTTCAAAGGTTGACTTTGGAGATCAATGATTATTTTGTGAAGGTTCTGATCGGTGTCCCAGAGTTGCTTTAGTTTGTCGTAGAAACCATGGTGAATTTGTGATAAAGTGAGTTGAAGGAGCTGAGATCCAGAGACACGTGAAAGAGCATCGACTGCAACGTTCTCCTTGCCCTGTTTGTAATGAATCTCGAAGGTGTAGCGCATTAGTTTTGATAACCACATATGCTGAAAAGTCGTGGTTATCATTTGTTCTAGGGATGGGCGTTCGGGTACCCATTCGGGTTCGGTTCGGGTCTATTCAGGTTTTGGGTTTTCGGGGTTTAAGATTTCAGCCCCATTCGAGTATTTCTAAATTTCGGTTCGGGTTCGGTTCGGATCTTTGCGAGTTCGGTTCGGGTTCGGATAACCCATTTAAATTATTTCTAAATTTTTAAAATTTATTATATACTTTAAATTTCTCAAAATCTATAAACAAAATAATATATTACATATAAATTTGAATAACATATGTCAAAATACATAAAATTAACATATAAGTTGGTTTGGTTTGAATATTTGGATAGAGAATCAAAAGATATTTTAAGTATTGTTGGTGTTGTAAGTATACTTTAGCTATTTTAGACATATATTTTTTTACTATTTATACGTATTTTCAAATATTTTGGACAACTTAAAAGTATCTTATATATTTTGAATATTTTCAATATACATTAAATCTAAAAATAATTGATATATATAGTTATATAAATCTAGTTCGGATATATTCGGGTACCCGAAATACTTCGGTTCGGGTCGGGTTCGGTTTCGGTTCTTTAAATACCAAAATTTTGAACCCATTCGGATATTTAATCAATTTCGGTTTGGATTTGATACTACTTTTTTGGATTGGGTTCGGTTCGGTTCTTCGGATCCGGGTTTTTTGCCCTGCCCTAATTTGTTCCAATAAGAATTTCAAGCTCTTTTGGTCTGTCCGGATTATGAATTTACGGTGAGCAAGATAGGGGTTCCATGTTTGCACCCCGTGGACAACGGCGAGAAGTTCTTTCTCGTACAATGATAGATTCTGATGTCGAGGACCAAGAGCTCTGCTGATGAAGCATATGGGGTGGTTTTCTTGCATAAGTATTGCGGTGATGCCTGTTTTAGAAGCGTCTGTCTCAATAATGAATTGCTTAGAGAAATCAGGTAAGGCGAGGACCGGAGCAGAGACGCGAGCGTCTTTCAATGTTTGGAAAGCGGAAGAAGCCTCAGATGTCCATAGAAAACTATCTTTGCGTAACAACAATGTTAAAGGGCGTGCAATGATACTATGACCTTGAATAAAGCGACGGTAGTAGTTGGCAAGGCCGAGGAAGCTACGTAGTTGTTTCTGATTGACGGGAGTAGGCCATTGCTGGACGGCTTTGATCTTTGAGGGATCAGTGCTGACGCCGTTGCAAGAGATGAAGTGGCCGAGGTACTCTATCTTTGTTGCTCCAAAAGTGAATTTGGATTTCTCGAGGTAGAGTTACTGGCGACGTAGAATCGCAAAAGCCATATCCAAGTGAACCAAGTGATCTTCCCAAGTATTGCTATAGATTAAGATGTCGTCGAAAAATACTAGTAGGAATTTCCGAAGGACAGGTTTAAAAACGTGATTCATGAGTCCTTGGAACGTACATGGAGCGTTTGTGAGGCCAAACGGCATCACAAGATACTCGTAGTGTCCCGAGTGAGTGCGGAACGCTGGCTTGTGTAATAGTTTTAGTCTCCAAAAACCCTAATCTCTCTCATTTTCTCTCAAGACTTTGCCTCATATTGTAAAAGCTTGAATCTTTTTATCAATCTAAGGAAGCTCTTCATCTTATATCTTGTTTCTCCTTCTCACAAACATGATTAGCCTTGAATCTCACATAGATTTAAGGTTTTTCATGGAGATTAGTGAGTATACACATTTTGGATCCATGGGTTAGGGTGATTAGGGTGATTAAGTGAAGATCTAGGGTGTTTTAGTGTAGATCTTTCTTTTCCTTACTTGATTGAGTGTTCTTAATGCTATATTTGAGTTGGCCTCTCAAACATAGAGCTTTAGGCATTTCCGCCCGGAAGGTGTTCGATGAAATGCCTGAATCAACTCATTTATACCTTTAGCTTTCTTTACCTAAGGGATTAGTTGTTAAAGAAGCTAAGATTGTTATTAGACTCATTCTTAATGTTTGCATTGATCATTACAGTCAAAGGGATTTGATGTATTTGGGTGATCATTGCAAAAGAACATTCATCAAGGGATATAGCTTGTTTAGTATTGTGTCTAGGCATAAGGAAAGTGTTTGATTGATAGCTTGCCACCTCTAGATTGGATCTACATCACCTAAAGTCAAATCCCTAGTCCCATGGATTCTACCTTAGCATTTGATTGAGTTCTTGCACTTGTTTCTTGATTGGATTTGAGATCACCTTGTTTATATTTCTAGGATATTAGCTTGTTACCTTCATCCATCTTCTTGTTTGCTTAGATTAAGGAAGCTTGTGTATTCTTGGTGCTATAAGTCTCTAGTTCTCTGTGGGTTCGACAATCTTTTATACTACATTGATTTGATCTTGGAAACTTGAAAAGTCTTGTATCAAAGCTCAGAAGAAGGTGCTCTCCAAGTTCAGGAAAGATCTTAGTGATGTTGGGGTAAGACTTCCAGAGATCTCAGGTATGCGTGAAGCTCATGTCCAAATGATGCTCATCAAGGACATTCTAGAACACCAAGCAGAGGTAGCAGAGCTTTTGGAAATCTCCATTTTGAAGATTGATCCACCAGTCACACCAAAGTCTCTCCCAAACCTAGAATCCCAAGGGAAGTTCACATTGACTTGCTCCCTTGGTAAGATCACTATGAATGATGCTTTGGTAGATTCTGGTGCAAGTGTGAATGTGATTTCAATGGAGATGGTGAAGAGTCTTGGGATTGAAAGCATTGAGCCAGATAGGTCTTCTCTCACCTTTGGGGACTCTTCTTCTACAACCCCAATTGGTATCATCAAGGACTTCTCTTTGAAGATTGGATCCTGCATCATACCTATTGACCTCACTGTTTTGAAGATGGCAACTGAGAAGAGAGTTCCATTGATCTTGGGTAAACCTTTCCTCACAACAATTGGAGCTTGCATTGACTTTCTCAACAAGAAGGTCACCCTCATGAATGTGAACAAAGCTGTCTCCTATCCCCTCCAATCTCCATTGGATGTTGGCTATAGTGGGACAATCACTTGTGGAGAACAAGCTGTTGAGAAGCCCCAGGATGAAGTGGTTGTTTGTGAGGAAGAAGGTCTTGTTGGAGAGTCTTCTAAAGAGCTATGTGTTGAGCACTTGGAAAGTGCTAAAAGGGAGAGGATGAGTGGAGTATCAAAGGCCACTCATGGCCAGAAGAAATACTGAAAGAACCTCATGCTCCACCTCTTGGTCTGCTCCCACACACTCTCACTCTCCATCCAATGAAGCTCAAGGATGGTGCCATCGAGTACAAGCTCAAGTGTAAGGGCAAGTCCACGCCATTCTCAAGTGCTAGAGCCATCATCACTCTTGAAGGTGGGAAGGATCGTCCTTCTCACTAGTCCAAAAGAAAAGGTAGTCAAGCTAGTAACTCAAAATAAACTCACTTGGGAGGATGTCCCATGGTTGAGCCTAGCACTAGAGGAGAGATGAAAGGTGGTGAAGCACCTGGCCCTTATGATTGATACCATGTAGAAGCCTCCTCTAGTTGCTATGAATCAAGCCAGCTCCTAGCCCCAAACACCAAACACCACGCCCAAGTCTCCTCTTGAGGTATCACTCCAACTCTTCTTGTATATACCATTGCTTTTGCCTTGTTTCGGTATATCCTTCTCTCTTACTCACACAGACACTGTGTTATTTAAGTTTGGGGGAGGTACCAGGTATTTGATGATGTTTTCTTTGTTGATTGTGAGTCTCATGCATTGCAATGTACATTCATATATGCATAGAAAAACCAAAAAAATTGAAAAATTTGGAAAAATTGCACAAAAAGAATCATGTAGTTGCATCACTTGCATTCTTAAGATTGAGTCTAGTGCATATAGGTTGCATTCACTTGCATATGGAGCAGCTTGAAAATTCCTTGTAAAGAATGCTTGTTTGCACTGAAATTGGCACCCTAGTTAAACATATCAAGTAGCTTAAGCATCTCTTGAAAGACTTGCATGCTTTGAGCCTTGAAAACTCTTCTAGAAACATGTTTGCTTGCTTGATATTGGCATTGTTCTTGAAACCAGCTCCAACCTGAACTTAGACTTGAACGAACTTAATTTCTCTTGTATATGGGCATTTTCATACTTGATCATGAGTCTCATACACATTTGAGTTATCTTTCCGCCATTGTACCACTCTTTGTTAACCCAAATGGCACTTCCTTACCCTTGAACCCTAGCCATTATTTGAAGCCTACATTGATTTGCATGAGTGAGGCCTCTTTTGATAGTTTGTCATGTGCAAAATCTTGAGAGTATTGGGAGCGACATGGATTTGTTCTCATCTCTTGCTAGAATAGGGTCATCATTTGAGCTAGCTTCTAGGATGGTGAGTGGGTCTTTGTTACTTAAAGGTTTATATCCTGGGTTTGGAAAGTGATAAAGTTGAGATTGATGAACAAAAGAGTGTTATGAGAAAGAAAAACCCTAGGGACCTAGAATAGAAAGATTAGAAACCTTTAGATTGTATTGTTTGAGACCTTCCCCCTATATATAAAAAAAAGATTCAATAAGATAGTGGGGAAGGGAAAAAAAAGTGATAGATCTTAGAAATGTGAAAATTGAATGGGAGGTCCTTAGTGGTTGAGTCTTAAGAAAAGAATGTTGTTCATTGGGTGAGTGATGTGAGTATTTTTCATTTCGGGGTTATGGGATGAATGAAAAAGGTGTAGAACTTGTAATCACTTAGGAAAGGGTATAATGATGAGGATGGATCCATGTATGCATGAATTGCTCCTAGTCTTAGATAAATTTTGCATAATGATCAAGCTCCTTGATTCTTGAGTGATTGCCACCTTAAAATGATGCATTGAACCCTCCTTTTCATACATATTAGACCATTTGATCACCTAGCCAAATGATTGAGATCATGTGCCCATTTATGAGAATTCACTTGTGTGTGTGTGTGTGTGAATCAATGTGAGGGTTGGTTAAGATAACATGTTGGTTGATAGGCATTGCATCTTGTGTAGAGGCATAAGAGTATTGATAGGCCTTGATAAGCTAGAGCATAATAAGAGAGTTTTGCTCATGCTATTTGCTATGTTTCTTTAGGATTTGAAGTTGAGTGCTATGAGTGTTTCTTTTGGCTAAGCTCCCATCTTTATTTCTCTCCTCCCTTTTGTTTTGAAAATTTTTACTTGAGGACAAGTAAAGGACTAGTGTAGGAGAGTTGATATCTTGCATATTTACATGTTTTTAGCCATCATATCTTGTGCATTTTGATCATGTAGATTAGGAATTAGGCATCTTTAGGGTCCATATTGCATTCATGAGTCTTTATCAGGTTTTGGAGTGTACTATGGAGTTATTTGAGTGTTTGGGAGCTTTGTGATCAAAAAGAGGTGAAGAATGGACTGTGGCCAAGTTTGGACAAGCCAAAACATAAACCAGGACGAGCCTGACCCGGGGTGCACCACTCGGGAAGGAGTACCCGCACGGCCGGACGTGCTGGTCGAGAGAAGGGGCTGGACGTGGGTTGGACGCCTCCGGATCATACACCCGTGCGGCCAGGACAAAGGAGGACAAGGCCTGAAGTTGACGCTGGATGGCCTGCCCTGGATCCCTCACCTGCGCGGCCTGGACAAGACGATGGACGAGGGATTCACACGGCTAGACGGGATGCCGGGTCGATCACCCGGGCGCGGACGAGGTGAGAAGGATCAAGGATGGCCGCGGGTTGGCTGGACGCGGGTCACGGCCTGATTTTCCATCCCGGGTCGACCAGCTTCTTCCTTTTGCTGGTTTCTCATTGGTCGAAACTTAAGTAACTTCAAGGACTTTTTAGAGTTTTCTCTTTATGTTTTTAGGGCTTTCGTGCCTCATATAAATAATCTTGTAATCCCCTTTGGGAAATCTAAGTTTTATTCTCTCTTGAAACACAAAACTCTTTGTAGAAAGTTGGGTCTTTGAATCTTAATCTCATCTTGTTCTTGTGTGCTTGGGTATTTTTAATTCTTATTCTTTCTTTCTCTTCATGATTAAGCTTAAATCTTTCATGGTTTTAAGAGGAATCATGAGGATTAGTGAGGATCCATTTAAGATTCATGGGTTAGGGTGACTAAGAGTTGATATGATCATGGATAGGCCCGAGGAGGAGGACAAAGAGGACATGGATCTTTCAGCTGGTGAGGACGCCTTAGCCATTCCTATTGGACCTATGACTCGTTCTAGAATGAAGAAACTCAAGGAAGCTGTTGGAGGATTGCTCAAGAGGTCTTTAGAGCAAGAAGAATGCCTTGGTCCAGGATTGATCATTCAGGACACACTCACCACCATCCAAGCCATCCCATCGTCAAGCTGATCATCATCTAGGCAAATGGCTTGTGTGTACTCTTTTTCCCTTAGTTGGTTTTGTCCCACTGGGTTTTCCAACTAAGATTTTTAATGAGGCCACAAGTTCACTTTCATATCACCTAGATGATGTATCCTAGAGCATTCCGGATGCATTGGACCAACTATCTATCTATCTATCTTATGTTATCTTTATTCTATGGTTTTTATTTCATGATTTAGAGACCGCAAACTCTTTTAAAATTTGAATAAGTCTTTGGTCTTTGTTAGTTTACCAAGGGAGCCTGTTCCCATTAATGTTTTCAAGAACATGGAGCCTGTTCCATCCTTCTCTATATAAACTTGTAGCCGGCTCTCTTATTAGGTTATGCAATCTCTTTTCTACAAAATGTCAGATCTCTTTTGTTCTCTCTTTACTTGTCTTCGAGTCTTGATTGAATCCTGTTGGTGTGTCATATCCAACAACCTAAGGGTGTCTATCTCGGTGTGTAATATCCAAGCTAGTCATCTAGGAGTATCAAGGAGCCTTTCCGCAACTCTTTGTGTCACCAATCGATCCACAACCTTGATAAACTCGAGTCTTTGATTCGTTAATGCAAGGATCTATCCATATCAATCGAGAGAAGCATCCAAGGAGTTCATTAAGTGGTATCAAAGCTGCTCTGGATAGGGAAGTTCTCGATTTATCCTTGGTTTCAAATTGATCTCTTCGACTTCTTTTGTAACCATTGATCGATCTGTAATTTGTTGTTGTTTCTCGTATCATCTGAGTATCTTATCACCTGATTTCGATCCATCTGTGTTGAATCCTGATAGATATAAGTGTTCCTACCATATTTTGAATCAAACTAAACTGATCCGTATGAAAGAAGTAATTGAATCGTTTGATCTGCTTAATCGCTTGCGGATTAAGTTGTTTAGTCTTGTTTCTGTGATAGATCTGTTCTTATTTGTCTTGATTCTGGTTTTCATAAATCTGAAAATGATAGATCTGATTTGAATCTTGTCGATTTGAATTCTCTGAGCCGTGATCTGCAAGTATGCGTTTTGATCATGTTGTTTTACTTTTCTTACTTGCTTCCCTTGAACATCTTACTTTTTAAGTGTTTATTGGATCAGGTACCATGGTGCACGAGTCTAAAGAGGAAGTAGAACTAGTGAGAAAGAATAAACTTTTGTTGGAAGCTATGACCGCAACCCTAAATCAAACCATTCAGACAGCTGTGGCTGAGATGATGAAGATAAGTGTAAGAGAGATCCGAGATGAGTTGAGACAGGAGATTAGGCAAGCTACTGGTCAGGGTCATAGTAATGAGTACAGGAGGGACAGACGAACCCAAACTCAACAAGAGCATGCTGGATCAGAGGAAACTGACAGCTATTATGAGAGCCACAACAGCTCTTCATCTAGGGACAGCAGAAGGAGACAAAGGCGTGACCATGATGGAACAAGGCATCATAGAGATGAGTTTGTTGGAATCAAACTAAAGATACCCCCGTTTCATGGCATGGCTGACCCGAATGCTTACTTGGAGTGGGAGAATAAGATTGAGATTGTGTTCAATTGCCGACATTACACAAATGCTCAAAGGATTCAACTTGCAGCAACAGAGTTCCATGACTATGCCTTGAGTTGGTGGGATCAGTTGGTAACTACTAGGCGTCTGAATCAAGAATATCCAGTGGATACATGGAATGAGATGAAGTCTCTCATGTGCAAGAGGTTTGTACCAAGCCATTACCACAGGGATCTACATCAGAAACTCAGGAAGCTCACGCAAGGATCTAAAACTGCTGAGGAATACTATCAGGATATGGAGTTGTTGATGCTGAGAGCTAGTATTTCCGAGGATAGGAGGTCTCAACTGTGAGATACAAGATAATGTGGAGATGCAGCATTATGTGGAGATAGAGGAGATGCTTCACAAAGCTTTCTAAGTTGAGCAACAACTCAAGAGGAACGGCCATTCTCGTTCTAGTTACCACACCAGACTTCAGGGTTCAAAGGAGGAGAAGTCTAGCTATAGAAGGAGAGTAAGCCGCATCAGAAGGAGGACTCAAAGCCAAACAAGAGTTACAGCAAAGACAAAGGGAAAGCTGAGGTTACAAGCGCTAGAGCAAGAGATGTTAAGTGCTTTAAGTGTCAGGACAGAGGCCATTATGCAAACGAATGCACCAACAAGAGAGTCATGATCCTTCTTGACAATGGTGAGTATGAATCAGAGGATTATGAGTCTAAAAAGGAGGACGGAGCAGGTTCTGAAGAGGAGTACATTGCGGAGCCAGTTAATGGAAGGTTATTGGTGGCTAAAGGAACTTTGAACTTGCAAAATAAATCTGATGAGCAAGAGCAAAGAGAGAACCTTTTCTACACTCGATTCCTTGTACAAGGAAAGGTCTGTAGCCTTATCATTGATGGAGGGAGTTGTGTGAATGTGGCTAGTGAGACTATGGTGAAGAAGCTTAATCTGAAGGTGCAGAAACATCCTAAGCCATACCGGCTTCAATGGTTGAATGAAGAAGGAGAGAAGAAGGTTTCTAGCCAGGTCTTGGTTCCTATTGCTATTGAAAGATATGAGGATGAGGTCCTATGTGATGTACTGCCTATGGAAGCTGGACATATCCTTCTTGGTTGACCGTGGCAATCAGATAGACATGTGATACACGATGGCTACACTAACAAGCACACATTCGAGTTCAAGGGTAGGAAGACTGTGCTGGTTCCTCTGACACCAAAAGAGGTTCACTATGATCAGTTGCAGCTACAGAAGAAGAAAGAAGTCGAACTCAAACCTGACTCCAACAAGCAGCATAGTTTCTATGTCAACTCGGGTGATATCAAAAGAACTCTCAATGCTCATCAATCTATTCTTTTACTTATCTTTAAAGAATCTCTCTTGAATGTAACTGACCCAACACCGGTGTATCCGAGTGAGATTGAGTCTCTTTTACAGGAGTATAAGGATGTGTTTCCAGAAGAGAATCCTCAAGGTCTTCCACCTTTTAAAGGAATTGAGCATCAGATTGACTTTGTGCCGGGCTCTACACTTCCAAATAGACCAGCATACAGAACTAATCCTGTGGAGACTAAAGAGCTACAAAGGCAAGTTGAGGAGCTGATGGAAAAGGGGCATATCCGTGAAAGCATGAGCCCATGTGTTGTACCAGTACTTCTTGTGCCTAAGAAAGATGGAAGCTGGCGCATGTGTGTTGATTGCAGATCCATTCAACAACATAACAGTGAAGTATCGCCACCCTATTCTTAGATTAGATGATATGCTTGATGAATTGCATGGTTCTTGCATCTTTTCTAATATAGATCTTAAGAGTGGATATCACCAAATTAGGATGAAGGAGGGAGATGAATGGAAAACTGCATTTAAAACAAAGCATGGCTTGTATGAGTGGTTAGTAATGCCATTCGGATTGACAAATGCACCTAGTACATTCATGAGACTGATGAACCATGTTCTTAGATCATTCATTGGCATATTTGTTGTGGTATACTTTGATGATATCCTGGTATACAGTAAGAGCTTTAGTGATCATATAGAACATCTTAGGGCTGTTCTTGATGTGCTTAGAAAGGAATGACTTTATGCTAACCTTAAGAAGTGTACTTTTGGAACGGATAACTTGGTCTTTTTAGGATTTGTTGTGAGTGCAGATGGAGTCAAGGTGGATCAGGAAAAGATCAAAGCAATCAAGGAGTGGCTGGTTCCTACTACTGTGAGTGAAGTAAGGAGTTTTCATGGACTGACTGGCTTCTACAGGCGCTTTGTCTAGGACTTTAGCACCATTGCAGCTCCACTGACCGAGATAATCAAGAAAGATGTGGGATTCAAATGGGGAGAGTCACAGGAAACTGCTTTCCAATGCCTTAAAGAGAAGCTTACTCATTCTCCTCTTCTTACTTTACCTGATTTTAATAAAACTTTCGAGATAGAATGTGATGCTTCTGGTATAGGTGTGGGTGCTGTGTTGATTAGAGATGACAATTGGGCTCTCCCGTCCCGTCCCGTCCCGTCCCGGACCGCTGCGCGTTCGGCTTCTGGCGGTACATGGCGGGCCTGTCCCGCGCGGGATGCGGTACTCAAACTAGCTGCCCAATCCCGTACCGCAAAATATACAGGCCTTCGCGGGTCGTCCCGCGGGACATCGGATATTGCATTTCCAGCTTCTACCTGCACAAACAAACATAAACAAGAATTACATACAGCCTGAACATGATCACCAATACTCGTACCAGATCTCAAAACAAATGTTTTATCACATGATTGTTTTATTATATCAGATATTACATGATCGTTTCAGCTTATACATTTTATTAGTTCTAATACTTGTTGCTGAACATATCATGCCCTAGGGATTAAAAACGACCAGTCTTTTTGTTACTGTCCAGAGTGGTAAAGCCGTAAGTTTGTTTCACATAATTCGACTGGAAAACAGTTTCTTTCATGCTGTCTTTAACCAAAACACATATGTAATAAAGCAAAACACAAAACACCAAATCATAGCATAGTCTCTTTAGCAAAAAAACCAAATCATAGCATAGTCACTACAAAGAAATAAAGCAAAAAAAAACACCTCGTCCAACTGAAACAAATCCAAGAAACTTAAACATGATATCTCAACTTGTAATAAAACCAAACACCAAATCAAAGAACATATCAAACTTCTGCATCATCATTTCCGGCATTGGCAATGGAGTCAAAAGATGGTAATGTCTCCTCTTCAATTTTAGGATCAATTTCATCATCTGTCAATTTCAAAAATTACAGTTAATTAGTATTAAAGATAATGCAACTAAAAAAAATTTATAATGTGAGTAATTTACCATTTTCATAAGCCTCATATCCCTTGATCCAGTTCCTAGTACATATCAGAGCTTGCACATTTTGAGGGCGTAGACGGCTCCTATATTTGTTAAGAACTCGCGACCCAATACTAAATGAGGATTCTGAAGCCACTGTTGTGATAGGAATGCTAAGCAGGTCACAAGCCATTGCAGCCAAATCACCATAACGATGAGTGTTAGTTTTCCAGAATTGGAGAATGTCCAAGCTCTCTAAACTATCAATGTCCAGAGGAGGTTCATCAAGATAAGCTTCTAGAGCTGTCTTTCCAGTAGCAGCACCGTTGACTTTGCGAAATGCAAAAAATGCCTATGAAGTTTATGAAAAAAAAAAATAAGCCACGATTTGTTTCTTAAAAAAAAAAACAGAAAGTTGAAAATTTTAAAAAGACTCACATGGTAGTTCCCAAACAGTCCCTTTGGTCCTGCAGAATTGGCATTTTGTGGAACCGTCTCACGTGGCTCTGTAGAAGGTGAGTTAGCCTTGGATTTTTGTCGAAGACTCGAACAGAATGCTCAGCTTCTGGTGCAAGTTCTTTATCTTTGCATCACGTGTACTCATGTCAACCTTCCCTAAGCAACACTCGACAATTGAAAGCTTGAAACGTGGATCAAAGACTGCTGCCATCGCAAAAAGACAACTAACTTCATCCCAATACTTATCAAACTTCTCTTTCATTGGTGGCACCATTTTTCTGACAATCTCATCCTCGCTGTACTCATTTATTTGAAGCCATTCATGGATCGACCAAACCTGATAGAAATACAAGTTCGATGTGGGGTAATTAGAACCTGACATCAGTGATGTGATCTCTGCGAAAGGGCACAGAAATTTGCATATCTTGTCAGCTCGTGTCCATTCCTCAGCTGTAGGCGCTACTTTATAACCTCTCCTATCAAATGTCTCCAACTTAACAAATGCTTTACGGTACCTGAGGGCTCTTTCAAGCATATAGTACGTCGAGTTCCATCTCGTCGACACATCCAATATCAGACCCGCTTTGTCAGTTATACCTGCAGCATCCACGCATTTTTCAAACAATTCTTCACGCGTTTCCGATGCTAGAACATACTTAATACTCTCTCTTATTTTTTGCAAAGCGCCTCCAATAACCTTCAAACCATCTTGCACTATCAGGTTAAGTATGTGAGCTGCACATCTGACATGGAAAAACTCGCCTCCACACAACAAATCATCAGTCAGATTCATCTGTGATTTCACAATTTCTTGCATCGAGTCATTACTTGTAGCATTATCTAATGTAATAGAGAACACCTTTTTATCGACACCCCACTCTTTCAGTGTATCAAGGAGGTGAATCGCAACATTCATACCAGTATGTGGTGGTGGTAGAGCACTGAACGACAGGATCTTGCTGTTCAACTTCCAGTTCCGATCAATGTAATGTGCTGTCAGACACATGTAACCTTCACGTTTCACTGACGTCCACAAGTCAGACGTGAAAGAGACTCGTCCAGGAAGACTCGCTAATTCCTGTTTCAGTGTATCTCTCTCGCTTTCATACAATCGATACACATCTGATTTTGCCGTGTTTCGACAGATGAATTGGACATCAACATTCAAATACTTCTATGTCTCTCTCACTCTTTCATACTCCACGTAAGAGTATGGTAGACCATGCTGGACAATTGTCTTAGCTACCAGCTGCCTAAACACAGTATGATCATACTTGCGAGAGACTACTTTTCCCTCAATATTGAGTTGTTGCTGCATTCCTCCACTCCTTGGATACATTTTACATCTCAGCCGATGCCTTCTCAACCCACTTGTTCCATGCGGGTGAGAATACCAAGCATACTCATTCTTGCAATGATTGCATATAGCTTTCAAATCTCCATTGGGTTTTTCAATCACCTTGAAATCAGTCCACACGTCTGATCTTTGCCTATTCTCCATCTCTTGCAAATCGATTTCAGCCTCGTCCAACTCATCTTCTTCCAATTCCTCACCAAAATCCGGTATGTCCTCTAGGATCTTCTTCTTCTTCTGCGACTGACTAGAGGACCCCTGGATTTTTCGCGCCTGCCTAGACAAGCCCTGAGTTGATGCCATTCTCCTCCCTCCACGGATCACAGATTTCAAAGGGACAATCTTCTGACTACAAGCCCGTGCGGACGAGCCACTACCACCATCTAGAGTGGATTGCAACATGGGCTTCCGTGTGGCTGTTCCATATGTGGTTTTCCTGCGAGGCTTGGTCGTTGGGGGAGTGATTTGAACATCAGAATAATCTCCTGAATCGACAAGACTGATGTGCTTTCTTTTGGTTGCTTGCTTCTTTCCATCAGCAACACCATCAGCTCTGAGATCAGCAATCTCTTCTTCTGCAGCAAGTCTGGCTAAGAGTTGTTGAGTCCCCAAGTCACAGGTATCTGGTGGCGCGTAGTCAGTATCGAAGATGAACTGATCTTCTGAGTTTTCTCTGGATGCCATGGTCTTTCACTTCTCTCACGTTTTGGTAGGGTTTTTTGGTGTGTCGATAATTCTAACTTACGGCTCCGATAAATTGTCGTAGGGTTTTTAAAATATTAACTAATTTTATAAAAAAAATTGTAGTTTAAATTTTAAACTTGCAATGCCAAAAAAATAAATTAAAACTTGCTATCTATTCACAAACGACATGCATCAAACAACAGATCAAGGCAAGACAGCGAATTCTATCAATTCTTAGTAGTTCTAAGCAAGACAGCGAGTTCTCCTATCAGTATGGCCAGTTCTAAGAAAGACATCGAGTTCTAAGCAAGGCAGTGAGTTCTCCTATCAATACAGCGAGCTCTAAGCAAGACAGCCAGTTCTCCTAACTATATACAAAGTTCTCCTATCCATACTGCGAGTTCTCCTATCAATTCCTACTTGTTCTACACAAGACATATTTGAGCATGTCGTCCTGCCAAGTTTATGGGACCATATAAATCAATTTGCCGTAAGATATTGCTGATTAAGGTTAATATTCTATTTTACTTACCTTGACGTCAGAGAAGACAGTGGGTTGAATGTAGTAACCCTTGGAACCAAGACGGTCACCTCCAGCTTGTAAGGTGGCTCCACTATCAACTCCATGTCTGATGTACTTCAAAATTTTCTCGAATTGCTCTGAGTCCACCTGTTTTGTTTTTACAAACAGTTAGGAATTTCGAAAAGCTATTTTGTATTTCACTGATAGTATGTTTACGGTTTCAGCAAGTAAAGATTCTCTACCTGGGGGCCTTGCTCAATGCCTGATTTGAAGGGATCTCCAACAGCGCGGTTGATTGCACGAGCTTTAGCTTTCTCTACAAACTCATCATACACGCGTTCATGTACAAATGTACGCGAGCCAGCACAGCAGCATTGTCCCTGCAAGTTAGCCAGAAGAGGTTATTACCAGGAAGGTATTGATTTTTAACAAGTACAGATGTTTGTCTGAGTAAAGTTAGTTACCTGGTTAAAGAACAAAGCGAAATGAGCAAGCTCAACGGCCTGATCCACATCAGCATCTTCACATACAATGAAAGGTGACTTGCCTCCAAGCTCAAGAGTCACTGCCTTGAGATTACTTTTCGAAGCCAACTCAAGAATAACCTTTCCAACATCAGTAGACCCGGTGAAAGCAACCTGTATAGTACAGAGGATTTATCTTAGATTCTATATCAATGTCGATTGAATGTTTTAAGCCATTGAATGTTTTCATATCATCGTGACTACAGATTCTCTGCCAAAATATATATGAGGAGAAAGACAAAGATGTTTTCAAGGTGTTTGTGTTTTAAACCTTATCAATGTCCATATGACTAGCTATGGCTGCACCAGCTGTAGGACCAAATCCAGAAACTATATTTACAACTCCTTCAGGAAGTCCAGCCTGTCAGAAACATCAGATACTTGAGCACAGACATAACAGATAAATGACAAATGTAAGCAAAAACAAAGAGTACATGGTTGGTTACCTCGTGAAGTAGTCTTCCAACAAGAAGAGCAGAGAGAGGAGTTTGCTCAGCCGTCTTGAGGACAACGGTGTTACCGCAAGCTAAAGCTGGTCCAAGTTTCCACGAGAGCATGATAAGAGGGAAGTTCCACGGGATGATCTGTCCAGAGACTCCTATGGGCTCGTGGAGCGTCTGCACATGGTGTGAACCGTCTCCTGGAACCGTCATTCCATGGATCTTGTCTGCCCAACCTGAGAAACTCATCGAAGACAAACAACAAAACAAAATCCTTTTAAGAGATCAAGAAAATCCATACAACAATATAGATTAGTAATTTTATCTTTGGTTTTTCACTCTCACCAGAAACAATTAAAGAGGTCTTGTCTTAACTTCAAACAGGAGTAGAAGATGAACCAGACGTCTCCATGTCCACCATCTCTCCATCACCTCACCACATAACATTGTTAAAAGACATGACTCCTTCAACAAACTCACACAGAACCTGTGACAAATCAAAAATCAATCAATTCCATGTGATACACTAGATTGATCAAAACAAGCTCAAGAAGCTATCATAATTTCAAACAATAGATGTACGATCCCTAAAAAAACTCAAAAATGAAAAGACTTTAAGCTACTTGGAGCTCAGATAACTGAAACTCGCAAACTTAAACAGCCATGTATTTGTTCAAAAAAAAATTAACCGAAGCTTACAAGTTGTACATGCATGTCGGATTTGTTAAAAAAAAAAATAACTGAAGCTTTTGAGACATCAAAGAACAAGAATCGACTTTGTTGGACCTTTCTCTGTTTAGCTTCTCTGCTGCAGATCGAGACTATGTGGTGAGCAGAAGCACCGGCAGACAACAAACGGCTGTCGTCGGAGCTCCATTTCTTCCTGCGGTGGACTACATCTACAAGCTTTCTCTCGGTCTCTTTTTGTTTTTTTTCAGGTGAAGAGGCGAAATGGAAAATGATAGAGAGATGGCAAGCGGGATCTAGGGCAACCCGCGGATCTCTGTGGGATTTCCCGCTTCAGGCCCGGTACCAAACAAACCCAGCCCGCAAGGCCCGCTATTTTGCGGGTTACCAATATCTCGGCCCAAACCCGCCCCACACCAAGCCCTTACAAGCCCAGGCCTGCGGTCCAGTACATCAATTGCCATCTCTGGTGTTGATGCAGGAGAAAAGACCCATTGTATATTTTAGCGAAAAGCTTGGAGGAGAAACTCTCAACTATGCGACTTATGACAAAGAACTCTATGCTTTGGTGAGGGCTTTGCAGACTTGGCAGCATTATCTATGGCCCAAAGAGTTTTTCATACACACAGACCACGAGTCCTTCAAGTATCTAAAAGGACAGAACAAGCTTAGCAAGAGACATGCGAGATGGGTCGAGTTCATAGAAAGCTTTCCATATGTGATCAAGTACAAACAAGGTAAAGAGAATATAGTTGCTGATGCACTAATTCAAAGGTATGTTCTCTTAAACACTCTTGATGTTAAACTGTTGGGTTTTGAGAAAATTAAAGGTATGTATGAATCTGATCCTGATTTTAAAGATATTTCTATGGACTTCTTTGTTGGATTGCCTAGAACTCGTACTGGAAAGGATTCAGTCTTTGTTGTAGTTGATAGGTTTTCTAAAATGGCACAATTCATTGTGTGTCACAAAACTGATGATGCATTGCATATAGCAAACTTGTTCTTTAAGGAGATTGTGCGTTTACATGGCATACCTAAGGCTATTGTGTCTGATAGAGATACTAAATTTCTATTTTACTTTTGGAAGACTCTTTGGTCTAAGCTAGGCATTAAGCTGTTGTTTTCTACTACTTGTCATCCACAAACTGATGGATAGACTGAAGTAGTTAATAGAACTCTTGGAACACTCTTGCGTGCATTCATAAAGAAGAACTTGAAATCATGGGAAGAGTATTTGCCTCATTGTGAATTTGCATATAATCATGTTGTGCATTCTGCTTCTAAGTTTTCTCCATTTGAAATTGTTTATGGGTTCAATCCCACCTCTCCTTTGGATCTAATACCTTTACCTGAGTGTGAAAGAGTTAGTCTTGATGGCAAGAAGAAAGCTGAGAAGGTGCACCTCAGCCTTATGATTGATACCATGTAGAAGCCTCCTCTAGTTGCTATGAATCAAGCCAGCTCCTAGCCCCAAACACCACGTCCAAGTCTCCTCTTGAGGTATCACTCCAACTCTTCTTTTATATACCATTGCTTTTGCCTTGTTTCGGTATCTCCTTCTCTCTTACTCACACAGACACTGTGTGATTTAAGTTTGGGGGAGGTACCAGGTATTTGATCATGTTTTTTTGTTGATTGTGAGACTCATGCATTGAATTGTACATTCATATATGCATAGAAAAACAAAAAAAATGGAAAAATTGCACAAAAAGAATCATGTAGTTGCATCACTTGCATTCTTAAGATTGACTCTAGAGTATATAGGTTGCATTCACTTGCATATACAGCAGCTTGAAAATGCCTTGTAAAGAACGCTTGTTTGCACTGAAATTGGCAC
Organism: Brassica nigra; assembly: GCA_016432835.1. Classification (NCBI taxonomy): domain Eukaryota; kingdom Viridiplantae; phylum Streptophyta; class Magnoliopsida; order Brassicales; family Brassicaceae; genus Brassica; species Brassica nigra. The sequence continues at coordinate 28,914,443 of CM028249.1, read as the reverse complement.
CCTAGTTAAAAACATTGTTGGTGTCAAAATCGGTCAAGACGGAATCAATGACTGAAAGTCTCTGGAAAGTATTTCTTAAAACAAAAAGTCTCGGATAATTTGAAAAGAAGTTATACGAGATTTTCTCAAATTAGAGTATCCACTCTCTGGTGAGGTCGAAAACGATTATCTCGAAATCTACGGCTAAAGATCCTTCCAAACTCAAAGATTTCCCGCACGAACGACTAACGGGGGAAAGATCGGGCAACAGAAAACCCACGGGCGGCAAAGAACCCATGGCGCCGGTGGCACGCATCACGCGGGCCGGCCTGGCGCCGACGCGCCACGCGAAGCCGCCTGGCCGGCGGCACTCGCCTGGCGCCGGGTAACCGCCTGGCGCCGGCAGCACGCGCCACGCGAGCCGGCCTGGCGCCGGCGGCAAGCCCCCTGACGTCGGTCGACGGCCCTCGTCCTGGTCTCGGTCCCATCATGCTCGGTCTGATCCCATCTTGGTTTGTTTGGATCGATCCTCGTGAGTTTGGTACGATCACGGGTACGGAATGAACATCCTCGATGGGACCGAGACCAGGACGAGGGCCGTCGGTCCTCGATGTTTTACGACAAAAACTAGAAGGATTGGATTTCTCGTAGAAGATATCGTATAAAACAAAGATCAATTAACTTGAACATCCATCCTTTAGGCTATACGGTTTATTTTACGAGAAAGATAGTCTTTTCGAGAAATCGTATAAAACGTTCAACGACTTAAGGCAAGTCCACGGACTTACTTACGATTTTAAGAATTCAGGCCCAATCATGCTGTGACGGTTTATCCGATTTCACGAACATCGGATAAACATCAAGTCACCGAAAAATAGGGGAAAACTCGAGGATAATTACGAAGATCGACGAAAATGGAATACTTCCTGAAGAGATAAACTTGGGCCCAAAGGCGAGGTCCATCATCCTAAGGAAAACCGACCTAGGAGTGGGTATAGAAGGAGAGCAAGAGCAGAGGAGAAGGGATCCGGAAAATTCTAGAATCTAGACTTAGAGAACTCCTGCTAGCTTAGAGAACTTAGAACTTAGGCGGTTAGGCCAGCGAGGCAGGACTTAGAACGTCTGGCCGCCTCTTGTTCTAGCTTTATCTTCTCCGCAGACCCCTGTTCCTCTCGGAAGGATCTAACAATTCTCTTACTCAGAGCTCCGCACATAGAAACCCTAGGCATTATCGTCAACATGCCCGTTTCTATGACTAACGCTCATACTAGACGAACCAGGCCCTAGAACGTCTGGCCGCCTCCCGCTCGCAAATCTCTGCTCCTCTCGGAAGGATCGGACAATTCTTTTATTTAAGAGCTCCGCACATAGAAACCCTAGGCGTTATCTTCGACATGCCTGTTTCTATGACAAACACTCATACTAGACGAACCCGCCCAGACGGTTCGATCTCTTGTTCAACTCTTTTAACTGAACTACGTCCGACTTGATCCTCGAAAGGGGTACGTAGGCAGCCTTTCTTAAGGTCCAGTCCCAAATCTTAACAAAACCTTTTCCGCATTTATTCGGTCACTTGTCGTTGGCTGTCGCAGAGAATCCGGACCTTCAAGGAAAGTTGGGTTAACTTGGCTTTCCTCCGCAATCTTATTCATTAAAATCGACAGTGCGAATTTCGGTTCCCACAGTTTGGCGCTAGAAGGAGGGGGGGACGGATTACTCTTACTCATACGGCCGCAAAGCGCTTGATCGAACCGATGTCCGGAAATATGAAAGAAAAAGTTTCAGTTTGCGTCAACGATGGTAAAACAACTCCAGCAGCGACTGTTCCTACGGCCAACGCTTACGCAAACGCCACGGTGCTCGAGCAAATCAAAAACCTAGCCGCGGCTTTCCGCCACAGGAAGAGCACGAAAACGAGCTCGCAATTTCTCTATCTAAACAGAAAGGGCAACGATAAAATCTATCAAACCCCAAAAATTCGTCTTGTTACCAAGTTAGAGAAATCGCAACGAGCAAGGTTTCTACGAAAAACGTTTCTTTCGAGAACCTCTCGGAAAAATAAAACTTATTCTCCTCGAAACCTTGGGGAAACCCTATATTACTCGCGGAACAGAAGCACGGCAAATCGGTTCACCGATTCCCACTGCCATACTTCTTACAAACAACTCTCGAGGAACAAACGGAAAACGAAAGGAGGTCGGAGCTTGATCTTACTAGGACGACTTTCCATAGGGTAAGATCATTCTTCCCAGTCTGCCTTAGTAAGAGCCCACTTTGTTCTCCTTTGTGTCTAGGTCAAAATGGCTTTCGTTTCATCTCAATCGGAGTTTCCGTTGAGATTTTACGAAGAGAACAAAGTCACTGTCCCGGCCACCTCGCCATGGGCAAGGACAAACATTACCGAGGTCACCTCACCCTCCGACATGGCTACCTCGCCACAGGGCGAACTCACCTTCGTTATCCTTTGAGTCAAGATCAAAGTGGCTTTCGTTTCGTCTCAATCGGAGTTTCCGTTGAGATTTTACGAAGGGAACAAAATCACTCTCCCGGCCACCTCGCCCGTGGACGAGAACAACCATCACCAAGGTCACCTCGCCCATGGCCACCTCGCCTGTGGAAACCTCACTTTGCTCTCCTTTGAGTCTAGGTCAAGATGGTTTTGTTTCGCCTCAATCGAGCTTCTGTTGAGATTTTACGAAGAAAACAATGTCGCTGTCTCGACCACCTCGCCCATGAGAAGGATCTCTGTCCCGCCATAGGACGAGACCGGTCCTGTCTCAGTACCATGCATCTTTTCTGAGTTTTCGTAACTCGATCTTTGAGTCCGTGAGCCCCGGGATCGACGAAGGCGAGCAACAGCAGCATCGGCGACGGGACACGGCACGGCGGCGCTGCCGAGGCAGACCGACCACGCCAGCTTGGCGCCGGGCGGTAGACCGACCACGCCAGCTTAGCGCCGGCGGCAGACCGACCACGCCTAGCGCGGGCGGCAGATCGACCACGCCGCTTGGCCTCGCGTAAGGCGCCATGCCGGCGTGCTCGTCCTCTCCGTCTGGCCGGCGGCAGGCCGCTGCTTCGGCCCGCCGGCAAGGGTCCTGGCGCCATCCGCAGTTGTCTCGCGATCTCGGCAACGGCAACATCTTGGTCCCTTAAACCCATGTTCGATTGTTCGAGAAACACGACGATTCTTCCGCAAAGCCTTCTCGATTGTTTAACAAAGTTCATATTTTAAAATGAAGCTCGGCAATATTTTACGTAAACACCATTCGAAGTCATACAAGTTCATATGAAACGATAAGGACCTAACCAGTTCGCCATAGCCTGACGAGCTAAGAGCCTCACTCGAGTGGCGCCTTGCCCAATGTCTCCATTTGTCTAAAGCACCCACCTTAGCCTTCTTCGAAGTTATCGCCACTTCCTCCCTTTGTTTCAACGATTCTGTAATGTTCCTTCGACACATTGTCAATTTAACCAGCAGTAAGAAGAAACGAACAGGAACTGGGCTTTCATATCTCTCTTTCGCCCGATATTCTCGCCAGAATTTCATCAAAACCGATTCTTGTTCGTATCAAACTTTTCAAAGTCCTTCGACGATGAACCGTTAAAAGTCACGAAACAAAGAGGAACGGGCAAGAGGCAGCCTTGAACGATCGATGAGACTAAGGCAGAACGTGCAAACGATCAAGTCTCAAAACCCGAGACACGACGCTTGTAAAGCATACTCATCCCGCTTCCTAAAAGAAAGAAAAAACGTACACAAGCCTTCGGAAGAACGGCTAACCCATTTTCTTTCGGAAAAAGAAAAGGAAAGTAGGTACGTATAATCCCATCTTCGAAAACTTTTTGCTTCAGCATCAAGACAACGCTTTTGACAAAGCAAACTCTCGCAGCAATAAGATTCGTCTTAAAAACGCTAGCGGCATAGCCCAACCGTTACAAACATAGTCCTGAAAACTCTATGTCACCTCTCGTCGCAAACTCGCGACTAGAAACGTGTACCAACGTCAGACTAATAGCACAACGGTGAACTACGAAAATAACGAAATAACCTTCGTAAAACTCCATAAGTAGTTCAAGCAGCTTTCAAAGGTCGAAATCATAGCGAAACATCTCCCGTAATCCGCGGAAACATCGCTACTTTAACAATCTGTGATTTTCTATCTCCATGAAACCGGTCATCCATTACTTTCGTATAACAAGAACATTTTAAAACAAAACAGCCTATGGAAAAAACATGATCGGTCTCATGCAAAACGATTTCGCAGTACGCAAAAGTGAATGAGGAAAACATAATCCGTGGTCGCTAATATCGCAAGTAATTTGTGAGAAACGCTCCGTTACCTTTGCGAAAACCCTCAGACATCACTTTTACGAAAAATCCTCTGTATGGTCGAGTCAATTCATACACAGCAACTTTCGTAAAATAAACATAATGGGTCCAACGGGTAACTGTCATAGACAGTTTTTGCTCCACAAGGTTTCTGGCTCCTGCTTTCACTCCACGCCGCCCGAGCAGGAAATAATCATTCAGACGAACCCGCACATGTCCTGCGCCGATCCCTTTAAACTTTGTCCCTCGGATAAAATGAAACGATTTTCATGCAACAAAAAAATTTATACGAACCATTCATCGTATAACTGAGACCTAAAGTGGAAGATCGTTTCTAAAAGCCATCAGCCATAATTCAGAAAACTCCACTATGCTTGCCATGTCTATCTCGGCAAACGCTATTTGGCCCTCGGCCAACTACGCATTTCCGTAAAGCCCGGACCTGAATTCGGCATCCCCATTAAGGACAATCGTAAACTAACATGACCTTAATAAGGGTTATGGTCTGATCGTTTACCAACAACTTCCTTGGCGATACGGCTGAATCTAGCCTCCATGCCAATCCAAAGCTACTGAGCGACCACCGCTCAATTACTTAACGGCTAAATACAACAATCCACGATTTGTTCATAGAACGCCAAGTGACTATTACGCAAGCAATTTGTCGTATAACCCAGAATCGGAAATCATACGCTAAACTCTTCATACCAAAACTCAGTCCTAACAACCATATGGTTAACGGAAGATTTAAACTTATCGTCAGTCGATCAAGTTTTATACGCCCCGTAAACACGCATGAAAAGAAACACTCATGACAAGGCTCCAAGAGTTATATGAGTCATCCTTAATATATACAATCAAATCCCGGAAGGCCAACACTTCACGAAGCACTGTGAATGTAGACGCTTCTCCCGGTCAAACTTACGCGACCCCTTGGTCCCAGGCCCAAACCGAAACAACAGTTTCTGGCTGCGAACATTCGCAAACATCTCCAAGCCCGCAACATTTCAACCACGAAATGCGCACAAGGAAAACTCGACCTTCAGCATCATGCGTAGACGCCGCTAACGCCAAGGACATTCTTTTCCTCAAAACGCTCCGCGCAAATCCTCGCCTCTAGAACTCAAAACATACAAACACACCTTTAAACGGTAACATGCCTCTAAACTGGCATCATTTCGTTGTTACTGATTACAACAAACTAACTCTAACGCCCTAAACAGACAAATAGCCGCCTTCAAGGGTAGGCTCTCTTGCATCCGACAAGGATAAACATAGCTATACAAGAAATCCAAATTTTGGTTTAGCTCTTCAGAAGGAAGTAGCTCGACTCACGCCTAACAAATCATATAAGCCGACAACAATTCGCGGATTTTAAACGGTACGAGTCAGGTTAAAATCGCAAACAGGCAAAACGAAGCCGATTTGTCATCGCAAAGCCTCAGTCCGAGAGTAAACCTAGGTCTTGCCTTTAAGCCTATTCGCTTCACTAACTTTTCACAGAATTGGTAAACCGCTGAAAATCTCGCTTTATGCAAACAATAGGTACGGTGATCATCAGGAACTAAGAATGAGACGACAACTCACACCTCTTTCTCATACTTCAAAAATCTGAAGTTCATAAATAATCGAAAACAAATACATCAACAGCATCATGCTCGAAAGTCTCTCGACACATAACCAGACCATATAAGTCTCCGGAAAACAGATCACAAGGGTCTTAAACTCCAAAACGAACTACGGAAAGCTTGATCCCTACAACAAGGGTATGAGGCAGCCTTCGAAAGGCGAGCCCCAATCGTACCACTTTCAACGGAGCCTTTCAACCATTAATTCCGCCTATCTTACCTGACATATCTTATCGCCGCAAGAACATCACGAAGGTTCTAACGAGCTGGGGCTAACTGTTGTGTCAAAATCGGTCACGACGGAATCAATGACTGAAAGTCTCTGGAAAGTATTTCTAAAACAAAAGTCTCGGATAATTTGAAAAGAAGTTATACGAGATTTTCTCAAATTAGAGTATCCACTCTCCGTGAGGTCGAAAACGGTTATCTCGAATCTACGGCTAAAGATCCTTCCAAACTCAAAGATTTCCCGCATCTAACGATAACGGGGAAAGATCGGGCAACAGAAAACCCACGGGCGGCAAAGAACCCCTAGCGCCGGCGCAAGCCGCCTGACGCTGGCGGCACGCCACAAAGTCGGCCTACGCCGGGCACTCTCGCCTGGCGCCGGCGGCACTCGCCTGGCGCCGGGCGGCACGCCACGCTGAAGCTGGCTCATGCCGGCGGCACTCGCCTGGCGCTGCACGCCCTCGTCTGGTCTCGGTCCCATCATGCTCGGTCTGATCCCATCTTGGCTTGTTTGATTGATCCTCGAGTTTGGTACAATCACGGCTACTGAATGAACATCTTCGATTCGTTGGAATCGCCCTCGATGTTTTACGACAAAACTAGAAGGATTGATTTCTCGTAGAAGATATCGTGATAAAACAAAGATCGATTAACTTGAACATCGATCCTTTAGTCTAGACGGTTTATTTTACGAAAGATAGTCTTTTCGAGAAATCGTGATAAAACGCTCAACGACTTAAGGCAAGTCCACGGACTTACTTTACGATTTTAAGAATTCAGGCCCAATCATGCTGTGACGGTTTATCCGATTTCCTAACATCGGATAAACATCAAGTCACCGAAAAATAGGGAAAACTCGAGGATAATTACGAAGATCGATTTAAAATGGAATACTTCCTGAAGAGATAAACTTGGGCCCAAAGGCAGGTCCATCATCCTAAGGCAAACCGACCTAGGACTGGGTATATAAGGAGAGCAAGAGCAGAGGAGAAGGGATCCGAAAATCCTAGAATCTAGACTTAGAGAACTCCTGCTAGCTTAGAAAACTTAGAACTTTGGCGGTTAGGCCAGCGAGGCAGGACTTAACGCCTGGCCTCTTGTTCTAGCTTTATCTTCTCCGCGAGACCCTTGTTCCTCTCGAAGGATCTAACAATTCTCTTACTCAGAGCTCCGCATTACAGAAACCCTAGGCATTATCGCCGACATGGCCGCTTCTATGACTAACGCCATACTGACTAACCAGGCCCTAGAACATCTGGCCGCCTCACAAGAATCTCCGCTCCTCTCGGAAGGATCGGACAATTCTTTTATTTAAGAGCTCCGCACATAGAAACCATAGGCGTTATCTTCGACATGCCTGTTTCTATGACAAACGCTCATACTAGACGAACCTGCCCAAACGGTTCGATCTCTTGTTCAACTCTTTTTAACTGAACTACGTCCGACTTGATCCTCGAAGTATGAGGCAGCCTTTCTTAAGGTCCAGTCCCAAATCTTAACAAAACCTTTTCCGCATTTATTCAGTCACTTGTCGTTGGCTGTCGCAGAGAATCCAGACCTTCAAGGAAAGTCGGGTTAACTTGGCTTTCCTCCGCAATCTTATTCATTAAAATCGACAGTGCGAATTTTGGTTCCCACACATATCAAGTAGCTTAAGCATCTCTTGAAAGACTTGCATGCTTTGAGCCTTGAAAACTCTTCTAGAAACATGTTTGCTTGCTTGATATTGGAATTGTTCTTGAAACCAGCTCCAACCTGAACTTAGACTTGAATGAACTTAATTTCTCTTGCATATGGGCGTTTGCATACTTGATCATGGGTCTCATACACATTTGAGTTATCTTTCCGCCATTGTACCACTCTTTGTTAACCCAAATGGTACTTCCTTACCCTTGAACCCTAGCCATTATTTGAAGCCTACATAGATTTGCATGAGTGAGGCCTCTTTTGATAGTTTTTCATGTGCAAAATCTTGAGAGTACTGGGAGCGACATGGATTTGTTCTCATCTCTTGCTAGCATAGGGTCATCATGTGAGCTAGCTTCTAGGATGGTGAGTGGTTCTTTGTTACTTAAAGGTTTATATCTTGGGTTTAGGAAGTGATAAAGTTGAGATTGATGAACAAAAGAGTGTTATGAGAAACAAAATCCCTAGGGACCTAGAATAGAAAGAAAACAAAGCTCTAGATTGTATTGTTTGAGACCTTTCCCCTATATAAAAAAGAAAAGAAAAAGAAAGATTCAATAAGATAGTGGGGAAGGGAAAAAAAGTGTTAGAGCTTAGAAATGTAAAGATTGAATAAGAGGTCCTTAGTGGTTGAGTCTTAAGAAAAGAATGTTGTTCTTTGGGTGAGTGATGTGAGTATTTTTTTATTTCGGGGTTATGGGATGAATGAAAAAGGTGCAGAACTTGTAATAACTTAGGAAAGGGTAGAATGATGAGGATGGATCCATGTATGCATGAATTGCTCCTAGTCTTAGATAAATTTTGCATAATGATCAAGCTCCTTGATTCTTGAGTGATTGCCACCTTAAAAGATGCATTGAACCCTCATTTTCATCCATATTAGACCATTTGATCACCTAGCCAAATGATTGAGATCATGTGCCCATTTGTGAGAATTCACCTTGTGGGTGTGTGTCTGAATCAATGTGAGGGTTGGTTAAGAGAACATGTTGGTTGATAGCCATTGCATCTTGTGTAGAGGCATAAGAGTATTGATAGGCCTTGATAAGCTAGAACATAATAAGAGAGTTTTGCTCATGCTATTTGCTATGTTTCTTTAGGATGTCAAGTTGAGTGCTATGAGTGTTTCTTTTGGCTAAGCTCCCATCTTTATATCTCTCCTCCCTTTTGTTTTGAAAAGTTTTACTTGAGGACAAGTAAAGGACTAGTGTGGGAGAGTTGATATCTTGCATATTTACATGTTTTAGCCATTATATCTTGTGCATTTTGATCATGTAGATTAGGAATTAGGCATCTTTAGGGTCCATATTGCATTCATGAGACTTTATCAGGTGTTGGAGTGTACTATGGAGTTATTTGAGGTGTTTGGGAGTTTTGTGATCAAAAAGAGCTGAAGAATGGAGTGTGGCCAAGTTTGGAAAAGCCAAAACATAGACCAGGACGAGCCTGACCCGGGGTGCACCACTCGGGAAGGAGTACCCGCACGGCCGGATGTGCTGGGCCAGAGAAGAGGCTGGACGTGGGTTGGACGCCACCGGATCATACACCCGCGCGGCCAGGACAAAGGAGGACAAGGCCTGAAGTTGACGCGGGATGGCCTGCCCTAGATCCCTCACCTGCGCGGTCTGGATAAGACGATGGTCGTCGTTCGGCGTCGATCGACACCAATGCGATCTGCCGAGACTCATCGAGCTTTCTACCTTGAAATCTCCTTCTTGCAGCTTCACATGCTTCACCACTTGCCAGAAATCATCATCTATGATGGCATTCACGTGGTGCTTCGTTAATTCTTCACCTATCCCCCTTGCTAAGGCTTCCTGCCTCTTAAAAACTTTTCCTGTCTTAACCACCTGCATCTCTAGTTTCTTCACATGGGTGCTTAAAGTCTCAAACTTTGTGTTCAGGATGGTGTAGACAGAATCGATCTTCCCATTGAGATCCACTATTAGCTTCTGCTGACCTTCAAGAATCTGGTCAAGTATCGCTTCTATCTTGCTCTCCTGAGTCTGTGGTGGTGGATTCTGGTAAAATGAGTTTCCATAACTCCTGTTGTTGTTGCTGTAGTTGATGTAGGGTTTATGTGAACTCTGGTTGAAATTACTTCTTTGTCCAAAGAAGTTTATGTTTCCACTCTGGTTTCCAGACCTCTGAAATCCATTTCCACTGATGAAGTTCACATCCTCTTCCTCTACTTCTTCTCTATCCTCTATGTCTACAGCCTCTGCATCCTCTACTGAGCAAACCTGCTTCCTGAGAAGCCTGTGAACACTGTCCAGCTTTGCTTTCACTTCCTCCATCTGCTCCTTCCCAAGGGTGATTGCAAATTTCCTCCTCTCAAAATCAGTGTTCTTGGTGCTGTTGCTGGATGCCAGTTCTCTATAAGTCTCACAGCCTCTTCTGGATTCCCAGTGTTGAAGTTACCTTCACTAGCTGTGTCCAGAGCCATCTGATATTGCAGCGCGATGCCTCTAAAAAAAGTGCTGAGCAGCTGCACTTGGTTGAATCCATGGTGTGGACAATCTATCTGGTAAGACTTGAATCTGATCCAAGAGTTTCTGAATGATTCTGTAGGCTCCTGAGTGAATGTAGTAATCTTGCTCCTTAAGTCTTCAGCGCGTGCCTCATCAAAGAAGTTACGCAGAAATGCATTCTTGATGTCGGCCCAGGATATAAGAGATCTTGGTGGTAACTGCTTAGGCCATTGCGAAGCTTCTCAGCAAGTGAATACTTGAAGAGCTTGCAAAGAAGATAGTCCTCAGGGACTCCATTGGCTTTGATAGCAGATATGAGATCCACGAACCTCTCCAGATGGTCCATAGGATGCTTGTCAGATAACCCACAGTAGGGTGTCTGTCCCACGAGTGTGTAGTACTGTGGCTTCAACTCGAAATCGCCTCTCTCGATAGCTGGAGGGCGAATGGCTGATCTGTTGGCATAGAAATGATCTGAGCCTCATCTATAGGTTGAGCAGCTCCTGTAGCTTCAGTATCAGGCTCAGGGATTACAGTCCCTTGAGCATCTATCCTCTGACCTGCGGCATTACGCAGATGACCTTCTAGATCATGCAGGTTTCCATTCTCATCCTGTTTGAGAATCAGTGTCACAACCATGTCTCGCGGCAGAGTATCGATCGATGTACGGAGTGAAGTATCGATCGATGTCGGGTGGATGAAATCGGTCGATGGAAGAGTAGCCTCGGTCGAAGGAAGAGTAGCCTCGGTCGACGGAAGAGTAGCCTCGGTCGACGGTGATGGGCGAGTATTGATCGACGGAGTAGGAGACTCGGTCGATGGTGGTATGCGAATATCGGTCGACGAACTAGTGTTGCTGTCGATCGATGTGGAGCGTCTCTCTTTGCGGATTGAACGTTCCAAGCTTGCGGGATCTTCTGAGAATAGCAGTTGATTTTCCTTGTTGCTTCTGGTACTGCTAGGCATGCACCTGAAAAGACAAGAAAAATTTCTATCAGAAAGTGGTTTTAAAGAAGTAACCTAGACTTAATAAGATTAAATCTAATAGCGATCAAAGCTCCCCGGCAACGGCGCCAAATTTGATACGTGCTCAAATTACCCTAGGAGCAACTTTACTCTCTCAAATAAGAGGTTCAGTTGTAGTACTTAGGGATCGAAACCGCAAGGAACTAGGGAACCAATAAGATCTAATCAGAGTGATTAAGCGAGGTTGATTATTATCAAACTTAAATAGCAGGTTTTGAGGAAGGTAGTTTCTCGATTGATTTGATTGAGGTTTAGACAATAAATGGAAAGTAGCTAGACTTAGGGTTTCTATTCTTGTATTCAGAATTATAATCATATAAACGCCTAACAGTTGCTTGCATGATATTATAGAGCTCAACTTCATAAGAACAAATCGATCAGCTTTCGCCTTCTAGATTCGTCTATTGACTAGATCTAATGATCTTACGCGGTTTGATCAATTAGAAAGTGTAGATCTATTATTCTAGAGAAATATCGATCAATACACCTTTTGCACCGTCGATCGATTATTCTATAGGAATATCGATCGACGCGCTCTAGCCAAGCTTTGAGTTCAGGTTGAATGAATGCTCACTAAGAGTTCCTAGATTAGCTTCCGCCTTTCTCTAGCAATCCTAGCTCAATTAGGATAGGTTCAGGACAAGGTTAAGTAATAACTTATATCCTAGGTCAAGGTTCTAGTTAGCTAATCAAGAATACAAGTATTAAGAGCATCCTAATGATGAATATCACAACTTAGCGATCTATAGTTGGGGCTAATCCCTCATAACCTATTTGAACACTAAATCTAACAATAGAACTACTAAGACATGGCTAAGCAATTCATAACACAAAGTATAAAGAAAACTGCATAGATAGATAAATAGATAATAATGGAGTTCCAATCACAAACCTCTCTGGATCTTCTCTCCAACTCTAGAAATCCCTTAAACCTTTTGCTGTGTAAAAAAATAGAAGAGAAAAGCTCTCTTTCTCTTGAAAACTTAGAAAAACTATAAATATTAGGTTAAAAACTCGTCAGGGGCAATCTTGTAATTTGGTGAAGTTTTGGGTGTGGGAACCGAAATTCACACCGTCGATTTTAATGAGTAATGATGGAGGAAAGCAAAGAAAACCTACTTTCCTTGAGGTCCGGATTCTGTGCGAGAGCCAATGACAAGTGACCAAGTAAATGCGGAAAATATAGAAAGATAACAAAACGAGTTTGGAAAAACTATACCTTTATTTCGAATTTGCGTAAGAGCATTGCGATGGTTACAAAAGATTATAAAAGCTTCGGCCGTGAGAGCTGTCGGCGAGTTTCCTATTTCTAGCCGCCTAAAACCTTAAACCTAATCGAGTTGCAGCTCGATAACAAAAGACGAAAAAGATATGAAAAAGGTTTTGTTAAGATTTGGTACTGGACCTTATGAAAGGCTGCCTACGTACCCCTTTCGAGGATCAAGTTGGACGTAGTTCAGTTAGAAAGAATTGAACAAGAGATCGAACTGCCTGTGCGAGTTCGTCTAGTATGAGTTCAAGTCATAGAAACAGGCATGTCGAAAATAATGCCTAGGGTTTCTAAGTATAGAGCTCTGAGTAAAAAGAATCGTTGGATCCTTCCGAGAGGAGTAGAGATATACTAACGAGATAAAAGTAGAACAAAAAGGCGGTAAAACGCCATGAGTCTTGCCTGGCTAGTTTTGCCTGGCTAGTCTAACCACCTAAGTTCTAAGCTCTCTAAGCTAACAGGAGTTCTCTAAGTCTAAAATCTCGGATCCTTTCATCCTCTGCTCCAGCTCTCCTTATATAGGTGTTTAGGTCGGTGGCCTTTTTACTCCTTTGCCTTTGGGCCCAATTTTATCTCTTTTGGGAATATTCCATTTATCGTTGATCTTCATAATTATTCTCGAACTTTGACATTTATCTTCGAAAACTTAACACTTATCCTATTTTGTGAGATAGGATAAACCGTCATAATCTCCTTGGGCTTGAATTCTTTCTTAAAATCATAGTGGGCCTCCAGGCACGTTAGGATCCTTGCGGGCCGTTTTTAGACCTTTAGACGTTTATACGATTTCCCAAAAAGATCGTCGTTTCCATAAAAGAATCGTATAGCTGCAGGAACTGATGTTCGAGCTAATCGTCCCTGTTTTATACGATAGATTTTTATGAGAAAACAAACCTTCACGGTTTTAGTCGTAAAACTTCGATAATAACTCCAATCAAGACAAAACGAGAGGTACTAGGTTCGTGGCTTGGATGATACAAGCATACAGAGGGCACGGGAGTTGATACGAGTCTGACTAGCCGGGATGGGACCGTCCTCGCCCTAGGGCGAGGTGGCCGGGATGCAGGTGTACTCGCCCTAGGGCGAGGTGGCCTTGGACGAGCTGTCCTCGCCCTAAAGCGAGGTGGCCATGGACGAGCCGTCCTCGCCCTAGGGCGAGGTGGCCTTGGATTAGCCGTCCTCGCCCTAGGGCGAGGTGGCTGGGACGTGCCGTCCTCGCCCTAGGGCGAGGTGGCCTTGACGTGCCGTCCTCGCCCTAGGGCGATGTGCCTGGGACGTGCCGTCCTCGCCCTAGGGCGAGGTGGCCTTGACGTTCCATCCTCGCCCTAGGGTGAGGTGGCCTTGGACGAGCCGTCCTCTCCCTAGGGCGAGGTGGCCTTGGACGAGCCGTCCTGGCCCTAGGGCGAGGAGGTCTTGCGGTGCAGTCCTCGCCCAAGGACGAGGTGGCCTTGACGTGCCGTCCTCGCCCTAGGGCGAGGTGGCCGGGATCGCCGCCCTCGCCCCTGGGCAGGTGGCCGACGCCCCTCGCCCTAGGGTGAGGTGGCCTTGGACGAGCCGTCCTCTCCCTAGGGTGAGGTGGCCTTGGACGAGCCGTCCTCGCCCTAGGGCGAGGTGGTCTTGACGTGCAGTCCTCGCCCTAGTACGAGGTGGCCTTGACGTGCCGTTCTCGCCCTAGGGCGAGGTGGCTGGGACGTGCCGTCCTCGCCCTAGGGTGAGGTGGCCGGGACGTGCCGTGTTTGCTTCGTAAAATCTCAACGGAAACTCTGATTACGGTGAAACGAAAGACATTTTGATCAAGAGTCAAAGGAGAACAAGTTGGGCTTGCCCTAAGGCGAGTGGTACAAGTTGAACTCGCCCTAGGGTGAGCTGTACAAGCCAACTCGCGCTAGGGCGAGGTGGCCGGCGCTGTGTCTTGTTCTCATCGTAAAATCTCAACGGAAACTCCGATTGGGACGAAACGAAAAACATCTTGATTGAGATTCAAAGGAGGACAAATTGGGCTCTCCCTAGGGTGACCTGGGAAGACTGAGCTCGCCCTAGGGTGACCTGGTAAGACCAAGCTCCGACCTTCTTCCGTTTCGTCATTTGTTTTCCGAGAGTTGTTCAGTGAAGTGATTGAACATTTGAACTTGTCATATAACTTTTTTTCAAACTATTCAATATTTTTGGTTTCGAGAAATACTTTCCGGAGACTTTTAGGCATTGATTTCGTCGTGACCGATTTTGACCCCAACAGTTTGCCCCCCAGCTCGTTAGAACTTTTGCGATGTTCTTGCAAGCAGGAAGACATGTTAGGTAAATTAGGCGGAATTAATGGTTGAAGAGCTCCGTTGAACGTGGTATGATTGGGGCTGCGCCTTTTGAAAGCTGCCTACGTATCCTTGTTGAAGGGATCAAGGCTTTCATAGTTCGTTTTGGAGTTAAGATTCTTATGACTTGTTTTCCAGCGAGAATTTTATCGTCTGGTTATGTGTCCTGTAGAGACTTTCGAGCATGTTGTTGTCGATTGCATTTCGTATTGGACCTTTTTCGGCCACAAGAGTAGCCTTGGAGGCTGTTTATTTTGGCCAAGTGTGGACTGTTCTTTTATGTTATTGGGAGCGGCTGTTGGTAGCTCTGAATCCCTGGCCGTTTTAGGGCCGGTTAAAAGTATTTTTCTCAAATCTATAAAATCGTGGTTTTTATAAATTGAGAGTTCTTCCGGTTTTCAAAGTAAGAGGGACAGGGTGTGAGTTGTCGTCTCATTCCATCCTGTAAGATGATCACCATACCTGTCGTCGTGTAAGATGAGAATTCCCGAAGTCTTTCGGTTCGTGGAGACTCATAAACATACAAATATAAATGAAGAGACAAATTTTGGGATCTCGTATCGGGGTGTTGATACTATGCCTTTGAGATGTCAAGATCCAGCATGGCTGGGTTTAGGGCAAGACCTAGGTTTACTCTCGAACTAAGGCTTTGCGATGACAAGTCGGCTTTTGTTTTGCCTGTTTGCGATTTTGACCTGATTCGTACCGATTTAAAGTCCGTGAATTGTTATCGGCTTATATTACTTGTCTTGGCACGAATCGAGCTACTTCCAAAGGCTGTTTGGAGGTGCTGACCAAAATTTTGGATTTCTTGTATAGCGCGCTATGTTATCCTTCTCGGATGTAAGAGAGCCTATCCTTTCGACGGCGGCGAATGTCTGTTTAGGACGTTAGAGTTCGTTTCTTGTGATCAGCAACAACAAAATGATACCATTCTAAAGGCATGTTACCGTTTAGAGGTGTGTTACCGTTTAGAGGCGTATTTGACTATTTTGAGTTTCTGAGACGAGAATTTCGTCTGGAATGTTTTGTGGAAAAAGGTCTTTCGAGCGTTAGCGACGTCTCGCGGTGCCGAAGGTTGAGTTTTTCTTGTGCCGCATTTTGTGTTTGAAATGTTCGCGGTCTTGGAGATGTTTTGCAAATGTTCGTAGCCAAAAACTGTTGTTTCATTTTGGGCGCTGAATTTTTCGATTTTCGATCGAGGAATTAGGACCGAGGGGTCACTTAAGTTTGTCCCAGGGAAGGAACGTCTTCCTCCACTGTGCTTCGTGAAGTGTTGGCCTCCCGGAGATTTGTTTTGTATTTTTAAGGATGATTCGTATAGCTCTAGGAGCTTTGTTACGAGTGTTTCTTTTCATGCCGCGTTTTGCGGGGCATATAGAACTTAATCGATTGATGATAGGTTTAATTTTTCCGTTAATCGTATGGTTTTTAGGACTGAGTTTTGTTATGAAGAATTCATCGTATGATTTCCGCTTCAGGGTTATACGACAAATTGCTTGCGTAATAGTCACTTGGCGTTTTACGACAAATCGGGGATCGTCGTTTAGCCGTTAAGTGATTGGAGCGGTGGTCGCTCAATTGTTTTGGCTTGGCATGAAGGTTGTGTTCAGTCGTATAGCCAATGAAGTTGTTGGTTAAGGGTCAGACCATGACCCTTTCGTGTTAACATTAAGGTCATGTTAGTTTACGATTGTCCTTAATGGAGAAACCAAATTCAGGTCCGGGCTATATGGAAAGGCGTAGTTGGCCGAGGGCCGAATAGCGTTCATCGAGATCGACATGCCAAGCATAGCGGAGTTTTCCGAGTTATGGCTGATGGCTGTTAGAAACGATTTTTCACTTTAGGTTTCAGTTATACGATGAATGCTTCGTATAAAGTTTTATATAGTCGTATGAGAATTGTTTCCTTTCTGTCCGAGGGAGAAGAAACCTAAAAGACTCGACACAGACTCGTGCAAAGTCAGTTGCAGATGAACTGTTCTTTCGAAGGGTTGTGTATGTTTTTTCTTTCTTTAGAAAGCGAGATGAGTATGCTTGAATGTGTGGCGATCGTTTCTCGTTTTTTTTCAAGAGATGAGATCGGTTTGCAAGTTTTACGTAGACTGGTAACGAAAATTAGAACAAGACTGGAAATATTGCCTAAGACTAGGCTTACTAGACTATCCACCTAGATTCTAAGTTCGCTAAAGTTTATGGCAGTTTTCAAGACGTTTTCATTTCTTTCCTACAAAAAATTAAAAGTTTGATAAAACTTTCTAAGTCGGACATACCTTAGTTTCATCTATGACTCGGGATTGCCTCTTCTTCACTCTTCTTTTCCTTGTGTCTTTTAACGAGAACGAGTGTGTATTTCATCGAAGGGTTTTCGCGAGTATGAGTTACAAATTTATCGAAAGTTTATTAGTCGTTTAGGAATGGACACTTTAGATTCAATGTCGAAGGACTTCGAAAAGTATGATACTGATTTTCATATGAATTGATTTTCGACAAGATTCTGACGAGAATATCGGAGTGAGGGAGAGATATTAACGTCCAAGTTCCTGTTCTCGTTCCTTTGTACTGCTGGTTTTATTAAATTGACCATGTGCGCTTTGTATCTTGTTGAAAAGTATCAAACGTTAGGAATAGATGTTTTCGACTCAACGTGGCAGAATTTTGTGAAACCAGATTGCGTTTTATGTACCGAAGGAACTTTTACAAAATCGTTGAAACAAAGAGAGGAGAAGTAGGCGATAACTCGAAGAACGCTAAGGTGGGCGTTTAGGTAAGTAGAAACAATGGGCAAGATATCACTCGAGTGAGGCTCTCAGTTCGTCAAGCTGTGAGAAAACTGGTCATGTTCCAGACCTTATTGTTTCATATGATCTTGTTCTGACTTTGCGAATGATATTTCGTAAAATAATGCCCAGCTTGATCTTACGAAAGCCGTTTCCTAAAACGTTGCCGAGCCTTTATTTTACGAGAGTTATTCCGCAAACTGTTGTCGAATTAATTTTATGAAAGCTGTGTCGTGAACTATTTTTGAGTATTATTTTAAGAAAGGTGTTCCGTAAAATGTTATCGAGTTTAGCTGGACGAGAGTTGCTTTTCGGAAACACACATGTTTTGCAGCTGTCCCGCCAGTCCTGTTTCCGTGTTAATATCAGAGACTCTTGCTGCGGTGAGCTTTAATTTTTGTGACTAAACTTAATCAGAAATTTACTCGTTTCCTAGGATTGATCCGTAGGAGTTTTGAGTAGTTTTTCCGGAGTAGTTTTAGTGGAAAAAAGTTGAGAGTCCGCGCAGCGATGCAGAATTTTAGATTTCGGAAAACATCTTAGCGGTGTGGGATACGACCTCTCGTTTAGGCTTTGTTTAGTCTTCCTTGATCGTTTTAGGTTTCGAGTGATTTTATAGAAATCAACTCTGTTTTTTCCAAAACTGGTGGAGAAGGACCGAGCTGGCCACATGGCGAGTTGGTCGAGAAGGACCGAGCTCGCGGTATGGTGAGCTGGTCGGGACAGTCGGAGCTTTGTGCTTCCTCGGGGTGGTTTGGACGGGTGGGAAGCATTGGCAAGCTATTTTTCCGTTTCGTCGTTTGCTTCCAGAGAGTTTATCGGAAGAAGTACAACAGTGGGGAATTGGTAACCCGATTAATTGTGCTTCTATTCCGCGAATAATCTAGGGTTTCCCCACGGTTTCGAGGAGAACACGTTTTATTTTTCCGAGAAGTTCTGGGTGACTAGACAAATATTTAGGGGTTTGATAGATTTTATCGTTGCCCTTTCTGTTTAGATAGAGAAATTGCGAGGTGGGTTTCGTGCTCTTCCTGTGGCGAAAAGACGCGACTAGGTTCTCGATTTTCTCGAGCATTGCGGCGTTTGCGTAAGCGTTGGCCATAGGGGCAGTCAATGCTGAAGTTGTTTTACCAGAATTGATGCGAGCTGCGGGTTTGTCTTTCATATTTCCAGACATCGCTTTGATCAAGTGTTTTGCGGCCGTGAGAGTAAGAGTAATCCATCCCCCCCTCCTTCTAGCGCCAAACTGCTGGAACCGAAATTCACACCGTCGATTTTAATGAGTAATGATGGAGAGAAGCAAAGAAAACCCTACTTTCCTTGAGGTCCGGATTCTCTGCGAGAGCCAACGACAAGTGACCAAATAAATACGGAAAATATAGAAAGATAACAAAACAAGTTTGGAAAAACTAGACCTTTATTTCGAATTTGCGTAAAAGCATTGCGATGGTTACAAAAGATTATAAAAGCTTCGGCCGCGAGAGCTGTCGGCGAGTTTCCTATTTCTAGCCGCCTAAAACCTTAAACCTAATCGAGTCGCAGCTCGATAACAAAAGACAAAAAAGATATGAAAAAGATTTTGTTAAGATTTGGGACTGGACCTTATGAAAGGCTGCCTACGTACCCCTTTCGAGAATCAAGTCGGACGTAGTTCAGTTAGAAAGAATTGAACAAGAGATCGAACTACCTGTGTGAGTTCGTCTAGTATGAGTGCAAGTTATAGAAACAGGCATGTCGAAAATAATGCCTAGGGTTTCTAAGTGCAGAGCTCTGAGTAAAAAGAATTGTTGGATCCTTCCGAGAGGAGTAGAGATATGCTAACGAGATAAACGTAGAACAAAAATGCGGTAAATGTCCTGAGTCTTGCCTGGCTAGTCTAACCACCTAAGTTCTAAGTTCTCTAAGCTAACAGGAGTTCTCTAAGTCTAAAATCGTAGGTGGGCTTGCTCTAGGGCGAGGTGGCTGGGACGTGCCGTCCACGCCCTAGGGCGAGTTGGCTTGTACAGCTCTCCCTAGGGCGAGTTCAGCTTGTCCCACTCGCCCTAGGGCAAGCCCACCTACGATTTTAAGAAGGAATGCAAACCCAAGTTGGGCTTGAATTCCTTCTTAAAATCATAGGTGGGCCTCCATGCACGTTTGGATCCTTGCGGGCCATTTTTAAGCCTTTAGATGTTTATACGATTTTTCAGAAAGATCGTCGTTTCCAGACATTTTGAAACGACTCGTATAAACTCTAGGGCGAGGACGAGGACGGTCCCATCCCGGTCAGTCCGACTCGTATCAACTCTCGTGCCCTCCGTATGGTTGTATCATCCAAGCCACGGACCTTGTACCTCTCATTTCATCTTGATTGGAGTTATTATCAAAGTTTTACGACTAAAACCGTGAAGGTTTGTTTTCTCAAAAAAATGTATCATATAAAACAGGGATGGTTAGCTCGAACATCGGTTCCTTCAGCTATACGAGGTGACCGGCGCTGTGTCTTGTTCTCTTCGTAAAATCTCAACGGAAACTCCGATTGGGACGAAACGAAAAATATCTTGACTTAGAATCAAAGGAGGACAAATTGGGCTCGCCCTAGGGCAACCTGGGAAGACTGAGCTCGCCCTATGGCAAGCTGACCTTGTAAGACCAAGCTCCGACCTTCTTCCGTTTCGTCGTTTATTTCCCGAGATTTGTTCGTTGAAGTGATTGAACATTCGAACTTGTCGTATAACTTCTTTTCAAACTATACAAGACTGTTGGTTCCAAGAAATACTTTACGGAGACTTTCAGACATTGATTTCGTCGTGACAGATTCTGACCCCAACATTGGGCTTTAAGTCGGCTGTCTTCTGCTCGATTCACCGTCGATGGATGTCACAGGATGTGCATCGATCGATTATTATCTTCAATCATGGACCTTTCTTCGATATTTAACGATGGCACAGAGTGTTCATCGATCGATTATTGACTCTGAATGTCTACTTCCAGTCTTGTTTGATGGTCAGCTCGGGTGAAATCTCTTTTTTCTCCAAAATGCTCTCAAAACATCACTTTGTTCCAAAACACTTCTGAACCTGAAAACATACCTAATAGACTCCATAACATAATAATTATATCTTAAAGTACTTATATACCATGGGTAAAAGTGGGTCAAATCAATGGTATATCAAATATACATTTATAACATAACTTAACTAACCATTTTGTTTTAACTTATGACAGATATAATAGGTCAAGCAATAGACATAATAAGATATGAACCGTTAGCAACTGTATTACCATTATGTCATATAGTTTTCTTATATTGAATAATACATATATTTTTGCATAACTAAAATGTAATGTAAAATCTTTTAAATATTGAATGTGTTGGCCACTGAAAGAAAAGTTTTTTTAAAACAAAAAACATGAACGAGAACTAGATACATTGCTATTTAAAAATAAATAAAATATTCAGTATAAACCCTATACATTAATAATGTTAGAATAAAATCATTTATTAATATTGTTTTACGTTTTTGAATTATATATATATATATATATATATGACCTTAGATGACACTAATCCAAGTTTTTCTTCCCAATCTACCACCTAAGGGAAGAAATGACTCAAATGTTTCATTTAATAGGATGAATTACCATGATACCTCTTTCACTAATTACTTAATAATATTATATTTTTTGAAAAGAAAAAAGAAAATCTGAATCAATTGCGACACCGTCATCGTTTCCAACTTCGCCTTCGCCGTCATCTTTCGCGTACAGCCAATCTACGTTAGCTCCGCCGTATTTCTTTCCGTCGTCATCAGATACATCTTCTTCGGATCCGCCGTCATCTGTCATCACATTAATCGTCATCGAAGGAATCTCGTATCAATATTAATTTTTCAATTCTTAGGTTGATGAAACAGTTATGAGATGATTCAATATGAATGATTTTTGTGATTTTGGTTTCAATAAGAGTAATTATGTTGGTTTACTTTGTTTTGAATTGCTTTCATTAGATAGAGATATAATCACGCAGTGGAAACGTTTGCTATGGGCGAAATAGTTTACATTGGTTACCATCCATGATGTAGAAACATTGGTTTCATCAACCTCAAAAACGTTTGCTATACTCTCAGAATTTTAGTACTAGAAAAATATGTAATTATGTTGGTTTACTTTGTTTTGAATTGCTTTCATTAGATAGAGATATAATCACGCAGTGGAAACGTTAGTTATGGGCGAAATAGTTTACATTGGTTACCATCCATGATGTAGAAACATTGGTTTCATCAACATCAAAAACGTTTGCTATACTCTCAGAATTTTAGTACTAGAAAAAGATCTGTTTGGTCCATCATATATTTCTTAAAAGTTGAGTGTTTCATAAGAGAGCTAGATTTAGTAGTGAACAAGGAGGTTCTTGTGTATTACGTTTCACTTACACTTATGGTTTATTCCTAATACATGACGCAAAAAATGGCAATGATTTGAAACAGGTCAAGTTCAAAAACTAAGGGAGCATGAAAAAAATGTGTGCATGCGGAGGATGATGAGGTTGACCTAGTGGAAGCTCGTACTCAGATGCTTCACGTGGTAGCTGGTTATGTTCATAACACCCGTTTTAACCACTTCATGAATCAGCATTAGTTACCATATTTCTGCTAGGAGGCACTCTTGTTTCTTACTATTTTAAAGAGACTGATAACTAGAGACTTAATGTTGACAACATTCACCAATGTTTTGCTCAGGCTTGCTCTCAAAGAATAATAGTGAGTATATTATTTTACTCAGAACTATTGATGTTGAGGCTTCTATATATGATTAAAACACATGGTTAATGGCAGGTAAGGGAAATGGTGATCATTGTAGATCCTAAAATCTACACTAAGTATTTGATAGTGTTTGAGATGTAAACTGGGGAATTTAAATGATGTGGACAACGAAATTTTTAGAACACAACAATGTGAACGGATATCGGTCGACAAAAATGGACTTTATTAATTAAAAGGGATCGATTACAACAGAGAAAATGAGATCGATAACAACAACAAGATCGATGAATCTAAAGAACTAAAAGGAGGTGAAGCGAGTTCGATATGAGTAGTGGGCTCTCTCTAGGGTTTTGGACGTGTCTTTCTCTTCGTCTCTTAGTTCCTTTAATAGTTCTTCGACCTTGCGATCTCATAATTTGTTTCCGCAATCTCCTCAACTTCCTCCGCAATCTCTCCTTCCTTCAATCTCTCCGCCTCGAGGTCGCTATGGGCCAGCGATTCTGTTAAGATGATTCAGCCTTGTTACAATCTCGGCCCATTAAGGATGGTACCAAAATTGGGTCCAACATTTGTCCCCCAGTCCTTTTGTTTTAATGGTAAAACGAAAGGGCGAATAATCTGATAACGGACCCTTCGACGTCGTCTTGACTCTTGGGAAATGGGGTGACACGTGCTCTGATCTGATTTGATTTGTCGGCCACTTTCATATCGTGTAGCTAGAATTCGCAGTTCGTGGCCGGTCATGATTAAGTTCTTCGGGAACTGTTTCTTTGTATATATATATATTTCGAACTGCGTATATCGTCTTCTTCAAACGATATACCTTTCTCTCACATCGTGTTTCTCAGTTCTCTTCTTTCTTTGATCTATTTTTATGGCGAATGCTCAGTTTGGTCCTCACCTTTCGTCGGTTTTGGAAGGAAGCGATATCGAAAATATCGATGAGTACTTGGTGGAGCTATGCGGTGGAGCTCTCCGCTCCTTTGCCTGAAGAGACTACGGAGAACGTGAGACCCGGCCATTGTATCGCTTACATGCAACATTAGCCGAGCTCGGGATGGCTTTTGCTCAGATGAGCCCCAATTTCTAGCGCTATTTTCTCACTACGTGGATTCGAGCCAGAAAAGAGGGTCTCAAGTTCGGTCTTGACGAATTGAAGCAATTGTATACTATAAAGCGGAACAACGGCTTTCCGGGCACGAGGATTCTTGCTCCTCGCGATGGTCGTACTATCATCGAAGGGATCCCAAACAAAGACACCAATTGGAAGGAGGACTACTTTGTTTTTAAGATAAATCCCGCTTCAGTTGGGGACTTCGACTTCAGTCGAATTCCAATGGATCGGAAAGACGACATCGGTTAGAATATATTTTGATTTCTTGCGTTTTTAGTTTTCCCTGTGTTCTCAAAGAATTCCTCTTTGTTCGTTTTGTAGATAGATTTGGTGCTGCTCCGATTACTCCTGAGATACGGGGGATGATCGAGGTCTTGCATCGAGGTAGCCCTCGTTGGCTTGATTTCACTCCAGAGCGCATTCAAGCTGCCTATGCTCTTCCCCCCTGGTCAGAATCGTGCTCCCAGCGTTGAGTTGGCTGTTCCAGTTTGTCCTGGGGTGATCCGTCGGCACAAAAGTTAGTCATCGCTTTCGCTTTTGCTCATTTTTGTATGCGAGCTTGATTTCTTTAATTTAGTTTATTGATCCTCTTAGGGGTGAGAAGTCCTGAGGCTTCTCCTGAACACTCTGACGCGTCCTCCAAAGCTGATCCCACTGGACCTTCTTCAAAGGTTCAACGCGGTCCAACAGTTAGGTCGAGATCTCAGGTTCAGACTCGTGTAGTTCCGGCGACGCCGGTGTCGATTGTCGTTCTTGCTGCGGACCGACAAGCGGCTTCGAATCCTTCTGTCGGGGAGCGTGATCTTGAAGACGATATGGATTCATCAATTCATCGAGCTCGTCACGAGATCCTCGGAAAGATAGGTTTGGGTTCGTCGAGTTTGAGGATTCCTCCCCATGATCCAGATGCGGATCGTTCCAAGACTCGCCCTGCACCTTTGTCTCCATTGCCCTTTTCTCATGGCTAGGAGATGTCGATCCTTGAAAATCCTGAGCGACTGCTCTGGTTTGGCGTAAGATCAGGTCTAGGGAGTGCGAGGTTCCGTCTCTAGACAGGATGCTGGCCCGTGATGCGTACATTCGGATGGCGGTTGCAAATGCCGAGGTAAATTGTTTTTACCTTCGTTTTTGGTGATTATCTTAACGATTTTTGTCGTGCTTGGCTCAATACATTGTACTGGTCAGGCTATGAAGGCGAGTAATGAGTTCGCGGCTTTGATGGAGAAACGTTTGGCTGATTTTCCTGACAAAGAGGAGATTGGGAAGCATCTTCTTACCATCCAGCAATTGCGAACTGAGCTAGATTCCGTTCGGCTGAGGGATGAACAGAATGCCGAGGAGATAATGGAGCTTAAGGAAAGATTGATGCTGAGTGAGAGAGGTAAGGTCGCGCTTCGTGGCGACCTCGACTCGATGAAGGAGAAGTGAAAAAGAGAGGTCGAGAATCGCAATGCCGCGATTCGTAAGGAGCGTCGTCAAGCTCGCAGTAGCCTTGCTGAGAAATACGCCGTGGTTTTGGCTACGGTGAAGGCTAAGGCGGTTAAGAAGAAGGAGGAGGTTGCTGCGGAGATTCGCTTGCAGGAAGTGCGAGCTCGTATCGGTGCTTTAGCGGAGTACATGGAGGGAGGTTTCGAGATCGAAGAGGAGCTGGCGCGTCTCAAGGGCAAGGAGACTTCGTGCGACATTGATTACGGTTTGTCAACGGTGTCGAATACTTCTCTTGATCGACTCGATGTTCCAGCCATTTCGGAAGAGTCTATTAATCAAGACTCCGAGCAGGCTTTTGTTTAAATCGTTTGTTTTTTGGTGAACGTTGCTCGTTGTGTTTGTATGTGCTTTCTTTTAGGATGTTTCCTTTTTTTCTTAGGTTTTGTTGTTTGCAGTGTTGTTTAAAAACATTTTTATGCTTTTTAACGGATTATTAGGTTGATGCCTTTTATAATCGATTCGTCTGGATTATTATGTTGATGCCTTTATAATCGGTGTGTTTGTTTGTTTTGTTTTTGAACACTAGATTTTTTTCCTTTCTTGGCGATAAAGGTCAGAGACTGATCAGGAATCTGCTTTGTGGACGTTATGTAAGACCGGAGGACGTGTTTAGTTGTTTGGGATGCCTCGATGTTGAGCTGGCTACGTACCCTTTTCGAGGGATCAAGCCTTTCGTAATTCTGTGTCGTGTGTGGTCGATTTCCCCCCAGTTCGTCATTCGATTGAATTAATCGAGTGTCGAGCTCTGATTATAGGTATTACCTTTTGAGATTGTATACGTTCCAAGGTCGCATCTCGGGGAGACCGTTCTTACATTTTTCGAGGTCGTAGATGCCAGGTCGTACTTTTTGTTACTTTGTACGGTCCTTCCCATCTCGTTCCTAGCTTTCCTGCACCTTGTTCTTTTGTTCCGTCGAACACTTTTGGCAGGACTAGGTCACTGACTGAGAAGGCGCGATCTCTTACGTTTGAGTTGTAGTAGCGAGATGCGGCCTGCTCATAATTTTGCATATGTATCGCGGCTTTTTCGCGTCATTCTTCGATCATATCGAGCTGGTCGATTAGAAGTTCTTTGTTTAGTTTGATATCTTCTGGGCATACTTTGTGTCGACGAATTGGAACTTCAATCTCGGCTGGTATTACGGCTTCGACCCCGTAGGCGAGAGAGAATGGGGTTTCCTGGGTCGCTGGGGCGTAGTTCTACAAGCCCAGAGTACTCCGTGGAGTTCTTCGCTCCATCTCTCTTTCTTGAGGTCGAGTCTTTTCTTGAGGTTATTCATTATAGTTTTGTTTGCGGCCTTGGCATGACTGGTACACTTTGGGTATCGAGGACTTGCGGTCTTTATTTTAATCTTCCATTTATTGCAGAAGTCTCTAAATGTTTTCGAGATGAATTGTGATCTGTTGTCGGTTATTATCTCATATGGAAGAACGTGTCAACATATAACGTTTATTCCAGATGAAATTCTTTACCACGGTTGTAGTGACGTTCTGGAATGCTTCGGCTTCAATCTATTTGGTAAAGTAATCGGTTAAAACTTGGAGGAATCGTAGTTTCATGGAACTCGATGGTACGAGAGGTCCTACTATGTCAATGGACCATTTCATGAAGGGATACGTTGATGAGATGTTTGTTAACTTTTGCGTCAGTTGGTGGATCATCGGGGAGTGTCGTTGGCACTTGTCGCATTTTAGGCGAACTGCTCGCTGTCGTCGGCAATGGTGGGCCAAAACTATCCAGGTTTTTTTTATTCGGATTGCCAGCGATCGACCCCCGGAATGACTTCCACACGACCCGTCGTGAGTCTGTTTCAAAATCGTGAAGGAATCTTTTGGTGATACGCATAGGAGATAGGGTTCATTTAGGCTCCGCTTGTACAACTTCTCTTCCATGATGCAATAGCGCGAACTCCAGGCTTTAACCTTTCGAGCTTCCTATTTCTCTTCTGGGAGCTCTCCGCTATGTATATAGTTATATATGGGAATTCTCCAGTCGGGTCTGGCCTCGAGCTGTTTCTGGAAGGTTTCGTGAGCCTCGGTGCTGGGCTCGTGATCAGCTTATTCGGGTGAGTTGGTTGGAGTCGTTGTCGCACCTGCTAAGGTGGGTGGCTCGCTATTCCGCGCTGGGTTGTCGATGTATTCTTTATCGAATCTATCATGGATTTCTTCGAGCTGTTCGGTGTCGACTTTGTCTTCTTCGAAGCCTAGTGCCGCCTTTGATTTTACTTCGGGTGACGATAGCTCCGATCGGAATAGGATTGCTCTTTTGAGTTTCTGTATCTTCGCATGGTATATTTATGTTTGGTTCTTCTATTCCTTCGACGGGTATTACCCTTTTTATGGTTGGGCTCGAGGTCGATGCCAATGCGGCGAGGGCATCGGCCGTGGTGTTCTCACCCCTTGGGATTCTTGTGAGTTCAAATTTATCGAACTGATAAGTAATCTCCCGCAGGACTGCGAGGTAGGCTTCCATTCTCTCATTCTTGGTTTCGTATTCTCCGTGGAATTGACTTGTGACGAGCTGTGAATAACTGAAGGTGCCGACTTCGCGAGCACCGATACTCTGAGCAAGCGTTGACCAGCAATCAAGGCTTCGTATTCTGCCTCGTTATTTGACGCGTTGAAACCTAAACGGAATTATTGTTCGATGATCTCCCCTATTGGAGATTGTAATTGTATACCGATCCTGGAGCCTTCTTTTGATGATGCTCCGTCGACGTGGACCTTCTATTTCTCGGCCTTAGGATCTAGGTCGGTTTCCTTTGGAGCGAGCTCGATGACGAAGTCGGCTAGCACTTGCGCCTTCGAGCTCGTCCGTGGTTTGTATTCGATATCGTATTCACTGAGTTCGATAGCCCATTTTGATAACCTTCCTGATTGGCTGGGGCTATGGAGGATCATTCGCAAGGGCTGAGGCGTCATTACAATTATCGTGTGTGATTGGAAATAAGGTCTTAATTTTCGGGAAGCGGTGACGACCGCTAGCGCCAACTTCTCCATTACTGGATATCTGGTTTCCGCGTCAACCAGTGATCTACTTATATAGTAGGTTGGTTTTTGATCGCCGTTTTCTTCGCGAACTAACACTCCGCTCACTGCATGTTAGGAGGTCACGACGTACAAAAGTAAGGTTTCCCCGATAATCGGTTTCGATAATATCGGAGGTTCACTGATGTAAGCTTTGAGCTCTTGGAGGGCGAAGCTACACTCTTCGTTCCATTCAAATTTCTTATTTCCTTTTAGGAGCTTGTAGAATGGAAGGCATCTATCTATAGATTTCGATATAAATCGGTTTAGCGCGGCTATTTTCCCGGTTAATCTTTGGACTTCTCTGATCGATCGTGGTGGCCTCGTATCGATGAGCGCGGCGATCTGTTTGGGGTTAGCTTTGATTCCTCTCTTTGTAACGAGATACCAGAGGAATTCCCCTGAAGCTACTCCGAAGGTGCACTTTGTCGGGTTCAACTTCATTCCATATTTTTAGAGGATGTTAAAGCACTCTTGAAGCTGGAGGACATGGTCGCCTGCTCTTGATGATTTTACCAGCATATCGTCGATGTAGACCTCCATTGTCTTACCGAGCTGCTTAGAACACATTTTATTGACTAGCCTTTGATACGTTGCTCCGGCGTTCTTTAGCCCGAATGACATTACTTTATAGCAATATGTTCCGCGTTCGGTGATAAATCTCGTATTTTCCTGGTCTTCGGGGTTCATGAGTATCTGGTTGTAGCCAGAAAAGGCGTCCATAAAAGAGATCAGTTCATGCCCTGCAGTGGCTTCGACTAATCGGTCGATGTGGGGCAGAGGGAAACTATCTTTTGGACAGGCTTTGTTTAGGTCTGTTAAGTCGATGCATACTCTCCACTTTCCGTTTTTATTTTTGACTACGACTGGGTTTGTGAGCCAGTCAGGGTATTGGACCTCTCGAATTGATCCAATCTTTAACAGTTTATCGACCTCGTCCTTGATAGCTTTAGCTCCCTCAGGGCCCAGCTTTCTTCTTTTTTGTTTGATTGGTTTAAAAGTCGAGTCAACGTTTAGGTCGTGAGAGGTTATATCGATGCTGATTCCGGGCATGTATGCTGCGGACCATGCGAAAGTTTGGAGGTTCTGTTTAAGGAAAGAAAGCAGATCTTGTCTGATCTCTGTCGGGAGATTGTTTCTGATATTGACACATTTTTCAGGAAAAAGTTCGTCTAAGACGACGGCACTAGATAAATCTTTTTCGGGATCTCATACCGAGGGGTCGCGGACGAATGATCGGTTCGTCCCTCGGTGAAGGGTTTTTTGATACCCAAGCATATAACAAATCTGTGAGTGTTTCTGACTTCCGAGGATCGTCTTTTCTTCTGTTGGCGATGAAAATTTTACGCATTGGTGATAGATTGAGGGAACGACCTTCATTTTATGAAGCCAAGAGCGCCCTAATATGCAATCATAGGGTAGGAAGCCATCTGTTACGGCGAAATCGATTTCTACTTCGAGATCGTGGGCTTTTACAGGGATCGATGCGGCTCCCAATGGTTGAACTTTACTTCCTTTGAACCCGTAAAGGGGAGATGGTTCGTGATCTTTGATCAGATCTGATCGTCCCGTAGATTCGAGAGCTTTTTTGGATAAGATGTTAGTCGGGCTTACGGAATCGACGAGTATTTTCGAGAAAGGGATGCCCGCGAGCTCCAACGTGACTAAGGCATCATCATGGGGCATATCTAGCTTGACTGTTTCATGTTCAGAGAAGGTTACGGTTCCACTAACTGTTTTCCTCTCTTCGGAGGTTAAACCAGTGTTATTTGGTTATCCGAACGACGTCGGTTTCGTTGAATTCTATTTCTCCGGATCGAATTCGATCTCCTTTCGATATGATCTGGTTTGGGAAGGATCCATGATCGTGCTTAGAAATCCTAGATCGGGTTCTTAGCAAAGATGTTTTTCATTTATCTTCCCCACAGTCGGCGCCAAAATTTAGATCCTAAAATCTACACTAAGTATTTGATAGTGTTTGAGATGTAAACTGGGGAATTTAAATGATGTGGGCAACGAAATCTTTAGAACAGAACAATGTGAATGGATATTGGTCGATAAAAATGGACTTTATTGATTAAAAGGGATCAATTACATCAGAGGAAATGAGATCGATAACAACAACGAGGTCGATGAATCTAAAGAACTAAAAGGAGGTTAAACGAGTTCGATATTAGTAGTGGGCTCACTCTAGGGTTTTGGACGTGTCTTTCTCTTCGGCTCTTAGTTCCTTTTATAGCTCTTCGACCTTGCGATCTCATAACTTGTATCCGCGATCTCCTCAACTTCCTCCGCGATCTCTCTTTCCTTCGATCTCTCCGCCTAGAGGTGGCTATGGGCCAGCGATTCTGTTAAGATGATTCGGCCTTGTTACAGTCTCGGCCCATTCAGGATGGTACCAAAATTGGGTCCAACAATCATTAACCCTAGAAACCCGACCAGTAAATGTCTTAGTGAAGCTAATTAAAGAGAGATATTGTGGTTTTGTTGTGACAAGAGATTGGTTCTTCTTGGAGAAAAAGTATATCGGCAGAACATATACCAAAATGAGAGACCCTTCAGCAGCTCTAAGAAAGTAATCATTTTCTTTTGTGGTCATTATTACTCTATGGAAAATATGTGAGATTTTCCTAGAAGGGAATGAATCTCTCTTTCTATTGTTATCCTGAGTAATGAAGCAAAAGAGTAATTTTGTTGTTGTTCATATCGGATATTCTGGAAGGCTTTCCTAAAGGGTTACAACCTCTTCCTAAAATCATGAATTTTCCAAAGTTTCTGGAAGGCTTTGTGAAATATGTGAAATCCTATAGAGTAAAACAATTACAATTTTTACTAAGAATTCAAACTTATGATGCACTATAAGCCCAATGGAATAAAAATGTGTTTTTGGAAGCTCATCCTGAACATGCTTAATGTTTTCCTAATTTTAAAATATATAATTTCGGATTAAATACATTTATGTGTTCAGTACAAACAGATGATTATCCTCAGCCTAGTGGCTAAACCACTACTCTTACAAGACTTTAAACTGACACGGCTAAACGCATGCTTGATTCCCCTTGGAATCAGACTTTTTATGTTTTTTTTTAATTGAATAAAAATGTGTTTTCGGAAGCACATCCTGAACATGCTCAATGCTTTCCTAATTTTAAAATATATAATTTTGGTTTAACTACATTTATGTGTTCATTACAAACAAATGATTCTCCTCAGCCTAGCGGCTAAACCACTACTCTTACAAGACTTTAAACTGACACGGCTAAACCCATGTTCGATTCCTTTCGGAATCAGACTTTTTATGTTTTTTTAATTAAATAAAAATGTGTTTTCGGAAGCCCATCCTGAACATGCTCACTGCTTTCCTAGTTTTAAAATATATAAATTCGGTTTAAATACATTATGTGTTCAATACAAACAGATGATTCTCTTCAGCCTAGCGGCTAAACCACTACTCTTACAAGATTTTAAACTGACACGGCTAGACCCATGTTCGATTCCCTCGGAAGCACATCCTGAACATGCTCAATGCTTTCAGAATTTTAAAATATATAATTTTGGTTTAAATACATTTATGTGTTCAGTAGAAACAATTGATTCTCCTTAGTCTAGCGGCTAAACCACTACTCTTACAAGACTTTAAACTGACACAGCTAAACCCATGTTCGATTCCCCTTGGAATCTGACTTTTAATGTTTTTTATAATTGAATAAAAATGTGTTTTCGGAAGCCCATCCAGAACATGCTCAATGCTTTCCTAGTTTTAAAATATATAGTTTCAGTTTAAATACATTTATGTGTTCAATACAAACAGATGATTCTTCTCAGTCTAGTGGCTAAACCACTACTCTTACAATACTTTAAACTGACATGGCTAAACCCATGTTCGATTCATCCCTAGGTGTGAGTAAAAAGTTTTATCTTTTTTTTTTGAATAAAAAGTTGTTTATATTGTTCTACTTACTTAACTAGAAAGTCTTCCCAAACATATCACATTCTATTCAAAATAATATTGAATAATATTACATGTTTTCTTAATAAAACTGAAATCAGAAAACGTTCAATTACCAATATAGCAAAGTAAACAAACGTCTTCAAAACAAGTTCAAAAACATAAGTTTTAGTCAAACAAAAATGTTTCAAACATCTGCTTCATCATTTTATTGTCCAGAGTTTTCATCCACAAACTGGTTGAAGATCTCAAGACATGTTTCTCCTTAATTCCGTACATTGTCATCGTTAATTTTTGACATGTTCAATGAGTGGCATTCGAGCATCTTGACCACAAAGAGACCACAGTTGAAAGGAAATTTTTTCTTTGGTATACCTTCTGCCTTCTCAACTTGAAATGGAACCACGTCCTTAATATTAATCCCTTCAACAAAAGCTTCCCACATCAGGGCATGAATCAACACTGTCCAAAATCACACACTTAGTTCAATCATGTTTTGGAAGAGCAAGATAGAACCAATTGCATATATCAGGCCAAGATATTTAATCAAATACAAAGGTTTTACCTGCCAACTGTTCCACTTGAAGAATATCAATGTTTTTGTGTTCGGTTGGCGCGGATCCGAACCAATTGGATACCTCAACTTAGGCACTTTTATTATGGTAGAGTATGCTTCTCCCATCGCTGTCCCTATCCTGCGTAAAAGAGTTTGTTTTCTTGTTAATATCGGATATTTGGGAAGGCTTTCCAGAAATATTATAGATTCTTCCTAAAATCGATAAACATACAATTTTTAAGAGCAATATGTGATCCTGTAAAAACAAGTACTTCTTTGACTAAGAATTCAAATTACAACAATTAAACATGATTAAGTTATAGTAACTTTGAGATGAATCCTACAACATCCACTACTACTTAAAAGACCAGTAAACACATGATTCATTTACTTTTTACACAGACACTAGTCACTGACTAGCTTTCTGATATATCACCTGTGTAACTAGATAAAAATACTGTTAAATTAGATGATACAAACTTGAACCACTAAATGATTACAACAGAGTACAAATTAAATCAAAATTTAACATCAAGAAGAAAAATGTATTACCTTAGATATTTACTGCTGAAAGTGAAGAAAGAATTGCTTAAGATACATACAATCTAATTGCTTTATCTGCTCAATCTATACAACAAAATAAACTTTTTAGTTCTCAAATATATATAAAACGCAAGCAATTATCATAGAAAACAGAAGCCCCATTTATGAATCTCAAAACCCTAGACTTTGAAATCATACCGAGATGGCGGCGTTGGAGAATCAAATCTTCGTGTTATTCACCGGAGATGATGACAAAGTTGTTCGCCGGAGATGATGACAGTGTTGTCCGCCGGAGACGTCTTCGCCGGAGATGATGGAACGAATCGGATTAGACTTTTGTTCTGACTTCAACGGCGTCGAGAGAGAGATAGAGTCCCAAGGTTTTTCTGTCCTTTTCGCCGGAGATGATGATTCGCCAGAGACGTCTTTGCCGGAGATGATAACGAATCGACCTCTTCTGACTTCGACGGCGTCGAGAGAGATGAGTCCCAAAATATTTTTTCTGCCATTTTTTCTCCTTTTTGTTTAATATTAAGCAAGGACAGTAATGTCTTTTGACATATTAATGAAATTTATATTTGTGACTTTCATTTTGAGGGGCTAATTTTGGGACAAAAACTAAAATAGGGCTATCTAGGAGAATTGCCCACATATATATATATATATATATCTTTTCTTACAATATATCTTTTTATTGTTAACAAATCATGACAAGTGTTTATGTTAATCATACTTACATAATATACCCTAAGAAAATTAACATAATGATTAGTTCAATGTAGCACCAATTATTTGGCTCACATGCACCTCTCGCCATCCACTAAACTTTATTTTAAGGGCAATTCTCCATAATAGACCTTTTTGAGTTTTCATCTCAAAAATAGCACCGGAAGTGAAAAGTCACAAAAATAACATTCATTAATGGATCAAATGTCCTTAATACCCTTGTTTTATATTAAAAAAAACCATCCCCGATCTCTCTCTCATGACTCTACTATTTCTCTCATCTCTCTCACAACGGGCCGCCGACGAGATTCAATCAACTCCGGCGACGACGAACACTGTCATCATCTATCATCTCTGATGAACGACTAGGAAGACGAAATCTCTCAACTTTGTGCGACTCGTCGCTTCTTCTCTCGACGACGACGGAGACAAATCCAGGCGAATCTACCACCGTTATCTTCTCCGGCGAAAAACACGAAACTACCATCTCAAATCAAAAGGCTTCATTTTGGAAGCACAAGGTTTTGAGATATCTTAAATTATGTTGCTTTCTAGATCTGAAACTATTCTCGAGATCGCAGTGTTCCCGAGTGTTTTGAGTTTGTGTTGCTTTTGAAGTAAGTTTTAGGAAGATCGATTGTAAAACGATATTACTTTGTTGAGATTTAGGATTTTCTAAAATGTTTAGGCTTTCTGAGGTATTGATAGAGTTGCCATCGATAATGCATAAGAGTGTGAAACATGAGCTTACTATGAAGTCAAATTGGTTCGTTTGCTTGATTTCTTATGCTTGTTCCCGAGTGTGTTTTGCAGGAACATTAGTGTTTAGAAAATTTTCAGGAACCATTTTTGTAGTTTCAAGAAAGCCTTCCAGAAAATCGTATGGTAACAAATTTTGAAATTATTTTGCTTGGTGTCATGTTCTGCTTAGGCATGTTGATATATTTGGCAGGCTCTTGAATTTGCTTATGACATTATTAGTCTCTTGTTTCTTGTGCTTGTGAAACTCTCAAGTGTTTAGAAAATTTTCAGGAACCATTTGTGTAGTTTCAGGAAAGCCTTTCAGAAAATCGGATGGTAACAAATTTTGAAACTTTATTGCATGGTGTCTTGTTCTGCTTAGGCATGTTGATATCTTTGGTAGGCTCTTGAATTTTCTTATGAGTCTCTTGTTGCTTGTGCTTGTGAAATTTTCTATTGTTTAGAAAAATTTCAGGAAGGATTTGTTTAGTTTCAGGAAAGCCTTCCAGAAAATCGGATGGTAACAAATTTTGAAATTTTTTTGCTTGGTGTCATGTTCTGCTTAGGCATGTTGATATATTTGGTAGGCTCTTGAATTTTCTTATGACATTATTAGTCTCTTGTTGCTTGTGCTTGTGAAACTGCTAGTGTTTAGAAAAATTTCAGGAACCATTTGTGTAGTTTCAGGAAAGCCTTCCAGAAAATCGGATGGTAACAAATTTTGAAACTTTTTTGCTTGGTGTCTTGTCTTGCTTAGGCATGTTAATATCTTTGGTAGGTTCTTTAATTTTCTTATGAGTCTCTTGTTGCTTGTGTTTGTGAAATTGTCTAGTGTTTAGAAACATTTCAGGAAGGATTTGTGTAGTTTCAGGAAAGCCTTCCAGAAAATGGGATGGTAACAAATTTGAATTTTTTTCCTTGTTTACGCATGATAGAAACAAGATGGGAGATTCGGTACCTTTTAATTTTTATGTATAGCCTAATTGGAAATTCTTTTTATGTCTGTTTTTGAGGACTTGAGAACCATGAGATCGCCAAAAGTAACATTACTCTCTCTTATGGTGAGTTTGGCATTCCACTGGAAACTTGGAAATGGCAAAGGAGATGTATCAAAGGCAATTCAAGGAGTGACATACACCGAAGAGTCTATGTGTTCTTGTAACATGAATTCGAAGGCAGTCTCATTACCAGCCACAGTTGCTCTTTTTCCAGCTTGAGTAACACATTGGGTAGGCTTTGAATTTGTGGATATTGTATCTTGCTAATTTAAATTGTACAGTTTCAAATTATATCATTTGAACCTTTTGTATTGATATTTATTAGAAAATTTAGTGATGTGGATGAAACAATGAAAAAAGTTGAGAAACATTACGGTACTAGCGGTCCATTAATTCATTTTGATGTAATGTACCTTTGATTTTGTTGTTTTTTAGATACAGTTTAGTTACATCATATGCTATTCTCTAGCCCCAACTGTGTGGTATTTTATATGCAATCCCATTGTTTCTGAGTGTGAATTTTCTTTTGACATTGTTAGTCGCTTGCTTGTGCTTGTGAAACTGTGTGGTTTTGTTAATTTCAGTAAAGATTTGTGTAGTTTCAGGAAAATTTTCCAGAAAATCCGATATTAACAAATTTGAAAAGCTTTTTGCTTGGTTACTTGTTTGGTTTACGCATATTGATATCTTTGGTATGCTCATGAATTTGTTTTTACATTTCTAGACGATTGCTTGTGCTTGTGAAACTGTGTAGCTTTGTTAATTTTAGGAAGGATTTGTGTAGTTTCAGGAAAGCTTTCTAAAAAATTCGGTGTTAACAAATTTGTAAAAACTTTTTGCTTGATTACTTTTTGGCTTACGCATACTGATATTTTTGGTAGGATTGTGAATTTGCTTATGACATTGATAGACGATTGCTTGTGCATGTGAAACTGTGTTTTTTTTTCAGGAAGGATTTTTATAGTTTCAGGAGCTTTCCAGAAAATTCAGTGAACAAATTTTGAAATATTTTTACTTGGTTACGGAGGATAGTAACATGATGAGAATTTTATTACCTCTCAGACTAACATTGCATGAGCTGAAGTATCAGATTGGTTCAGAGCCAAGGCAAAACAGTTGGATATTTATGTTGATTGTTGAAAATTTTTAGATTTCTAAATGTAACAAGAAAGTATTGTACATATTCTGGATGACTTTACAAAACAAATAAAAATAGACCTTTGAAAGCATTTGGTAATTTTTGGATGGGTTTCCAGAAATAATATTTTACTGTTTTTCAATATAGTAATGTTTCAACCAACAGTTATAACACTCTTTGCCTATTGGCTGCACGATATGATGCTCTTTTTTTAGTTTTCGAGTTCGACTGGTGGGAAATCTATTTCTTTTTTCTGAATTCTACATCACAATTTGAAACTTACCAAACATGCAGATATCGAATACTTAGTTTTTCATCTCATTTCAACAACTTTTCATCCAAGTAAAAAAAACATTAAACGTCCAGATTCCATTAGGAATGAGCACGAGGGCATGTGACTTTCAAATTTAATAAGAGTAGTGGTTTAGCCGCTAGGCTGAAGAGAATCATTTGTTGTAATCAAACACATAAATTTATGTAAACCTAAGTTATATATTAATAATTTGGAAAGCATTTAGCAATTTTTGGATGGGTTTCCAGAAATAATATATTAGTGTTTTTGTATCTAGAAATGTTTAAACTAAAAATGAAATAAAATCGAAAACAAAAGATTTCAAATTGTGATGTAGAATTTTAAGAAAAAGATAAGAAAACAATTTACATCTCCCACCAGTCGAATTCGAAAACTCTAGGAAAAGGCATCATAGTTGCGGCCATTAAGCCAAGGTTGTTGGAGATTTATGTTGATTAATGAAAACTTTTAGATTTATAAATGTAACAAGAAAACATTTTACATATTCTGGATGACTTCACATATCCAAAAAATAAAGAAAATGTTAAGATGTTGGAAATCATTTGTAAATTTCTGGATGGGCTTCCAGAAATAATATATTAGTGAATTTCCATCTAACAAAATTTAAATGATGTATAAAACTCTCTTAGTGTAGAAACAACAATGAAGTTTTGAGAGTATTACCAGTTTCAGTATGTCTTGACGCATTTTCAGAAATTTTGTTAAGAAAATCTTAATGTGATATTATTATAAAGCATATATGTTATCTAAGATATCCATCAAAATATTTTAAAGACAATGTATTGATCTCACATGTGTTCCATAGAGTAATAGTGATCACAAAAGAAAATGATTACTTTCTTTGGAGCTGATAAGGGTCTCTCATCTTTGTATATGTTTTTGTGCATACACTTTGTCTCTAAAAGGAACCAATCTCTCGTCACAACAGAACAACAATATCTCTCTTAAGTAAGCTTCACTGAGACATTGACCAGTCCAGTTTCTGGGGTTAATGATCACCATTTGCCTTGCCTACCATTAACCATGTGTCTTAATCACTAAAGAAGCTTCTGCATCAGCAGTTCTACTCACTGTTATTCTTTGAGAGCGAGCCTGAGCAACATAAAGCTTCTTCCTTTTTTGTATTTTTCTTTGCTTAAGTGTTGTAGTTGGTGAAGCTGGAGTATCTAGCTTCTTCGTTTTCTCATCTTTTGGCTTCTTCTTCTTGTTCTTCTTCTCCAGGAGTTTCCTCTGCAGCTTGTTTCCGGTAGGACCAAGAACTGATCGGAACTCTCCGTCACCGGAATCATGACGGAACCGACATTGACCTGATTTTCCCCTGAAAGAATATGCTTAAATATCCACATACCTAACAATGAATCTACTAAATTTGCTAATTTAAAAACAGATTTAGAGAGAGTAGTATTGAAAAATCTGCACTTTAACAGCACCACTTTAAGGATCCTTCTAGAAAACCAAACCAATTTGTTTACAGGTGTTCACTAGAAAATCAGTGATATAAACAATGAGAGATTGCTATGAAAATCACAGAGAATAGACATGGAACTGTGAAGATAACATCATCCTTTGACTTCGAAAAACCCAGAAAAGGAAGAAGCTTTCTGATCAAGAGAGAGCCTCTGATTGCATACTGAAAATTCTCCATGTCTCCGTTGAGGAAATCGTAGTCTAATAGCTTGAGAGATATTTTCAGAATTGACTTTTCACCCAAATATCAAACACGCTTAGCTTGATGACAGAGTGAAGGCGGAGACGATTAAGGTGCATGGTAGTGATGGTGATGGAGATGCGCGGCGTCGGAGATTATGACGGACGAGAGGATCGATGCCGGAGGGGATGACGGCCGAGATGATCGACGTCGGAGATGAGGCAAGCTGTCGTCGTC
The DNA here is from genome assembly GCA_016432835.1 of Brassica nigra. NCBI lineage: Eukaryota > Viridiplantae > Streptophyta > Magnoliopsida > Brassicales > Brassicaceae > Brassica > Brassica nigra. The sequence continues at coordinate 28,875,513 of CM028249.1, read as the reverse complement.
TATCTCGTGATTTCAACTTTCAGAAAATTGTAATTAGAGAAAGAAAGGGATAATATGGTAAATGGCCATATTAGATGAAACATTTTTGTGATTTTGGGCAATGAAGTCTAGAATGGGAAGAAAAACTTGGTTTGGGTCTATCTAGGGTCATTTCTCTTATTTTAAAGGAAAATGCATTATGATAATAACTGAACCTTATAAAATATGTTTTTCCATAAATAGTTTACATATACCACTGAAAATATACCATTTTATTTAAAAAAACTGACTTTTTCCAAATGCCAAGCAATTTTTAAATATATCCCCTTCATTTTTATAACTTTTAACGGATATTTAAAATGAACCTGCGATTATCCAAACCTGATTTTTAAAATATATTTAAGTTTTAATTTTTATAAAATTTAAATGTATATTCAAACTGGACATGTAATTATCTAAACTGAACACAAACTAAATATTATCACTACAAGAAAACATGCCTTTAACGATGAAAAAATATGAGGAAAAATATTTCTCGTAAATTTACAATGTGATTACGACGACTTTACGTAGAAAGTCAGTTTCGTCATAATGGCCTTGTAAAGTTACAATGAAAACATTTCCTCGTGCAAGGCAGATTTACAACGAAAGTACGAGGAGAAAAAAATTCCTCATAAAGTCCATGTAATATTACAAGTATTTTACGACGAATAATGTAATTGTTATGTTAGGTGAAAAGGTGAATTTAGTAAGCTTCACTTGACTATTTTACTTGTAAAGTCATTGTAAAAATTTTGGTAAAGACTTGTAAAATCCTAGTAAATTTATTTCCTTGTAAAATCGTTGTAATACCTTCACCTACCAAATCATTGAGAATTCCTTATATATATGGCATTTCTCAATCCTAAGAACTCACACATTCGAAATCAAGAGAAAAAAAAATTTATAATGACAGAAATATTTACAAGATACGGAGTTGGATGTATTCGCACAAAGATTCCGCCGGTAGAGTGAAGGATGCATTTCTTAGTGGATTAGAAACATTCATGTACCAGGCGCGGGCTGTACACCGGTCATGCATGAAAGCGGTAAGATAATCTGCCCTTGTCGGAAATTTAAGAATTCAAAATTTGCACGTAGTAAAACTGTATGGAAGCACTTAATAAACAGATGGTTTACACCACGGTACTATATTTGGTATCAACATGGAGAGGGTTATGGTGGAAATGAAGCTAGTAGTAGTAATAGCAATTTTCAGGATGCTGGTAATAATGTAGTACCGAATCATTTGCATAATGAATATAGTTACCATCAGGAGCAGCAGATGGTAGATCATTATAGGGTTCACGACATGATTACTGATGCATTTTTAGAAACTACTACAATAATAGCTGATGAAACCGGAAATATTGAAGAACCTAATTTGGATGCATAAAGGTTTTATGAAAGGCTAGATGCTGCAAATCAACCAATCTACACTGATTGTAGAGAAGGTCTCTCTAAATTATCCCTAGTAGTTAGGATGATGAATACTAAAACAGATCATAATTTATCTGAGAATTGCATGGATGCATGGGCGGAGTTGTTTAAAGAGTATTTGCCAGAGGACAACGCGTCAGCTGAATCTTATTATGAGATTTAGAAGTTGGTTTATAGTCTTTGGTTGCCTTCAGAGATGATAGATGTTTGCATTGACAACTTCCTGATATACTGGAAAAACGATGTGAAGCTAGAACAGTGTCGATTATGCAAGAAACCACGATTCAAACCGCAAGGACGTGGGAGGAATAAGGTACCATACCAAAGTTTGTGGTACCTACCAATTACAGACAGGTTGAAAATATTATATCAATCTGAGAGGAATGCTGGAGCAATGAAGTGGCATGATGAACATGTCCAGAGGGATGGCGAGGTCGCTCATCTATCAGATGCAAGAGCGTGGAAACATTTCAACATGGTGCACCCAGATTTTGCTAGAAATACTCGAAATGTCTATCTTGGGTTATGCACAGATGGATTTAGTCAATTTGGAATGTCTGGGAGACAGTATTCTTTGTGGCCAGTCATTCTTACGCCGTACAACCTGCCTCCAGAGATGTGTATGGAACAAGAATTTCTATTCTTCACCATATTAATCCCTGGTCCGAAGCATCCAAAACGGTCGCTAGATGTTTTCCTTCAACCATTGATACAAGAGCTAAAAGACTTGTGGTCAGAAGGCGTGAGGAAGTATGATTGTTCTATGAAAAACAATTTTACGATGCGAGCAATTATGATGTGGACGATAAGTGACTTTCCTACTTATAGGATGCTGTCTGGATGGACAACACATGGAAGGTTATCTTGTCCATATTGTCTAGGATCGACAGATGCTTTTCAGCTGAAGAATGGTAGGAAGAGTTGTTGGTTTGATTGTCATCGCCGGTTTCTTCCCCTTTCCCATCCGTACGGAAGAAATAAGACATTGTTTAGGTACAAAAAGTTGTCAGAGACAGTCCTCCTCCATATCTCACTAGAGAACAGATCGAAGTGGAATTTGATTATTACGGAGTTCAAAAAACTGTTCAGCATGGAAGAAACTGGCATGTTCCTGGAAATATGCCTGATGGGTATGGGGTATCTCACAATTGGCATAAGAAGAGTATATTTTGGGAGCTTCCTTACTGGAAGGATCTTCTGTTACGCCACAATCTCGATGTGATGCATATAGAGAAGAACTTTTTTGACAACATTATGACGAACTTACGAGGACCGCTCTTTCTTATATATACGCGAGGCAAGAACGAGGCTTGCCTCGTTCTTTCCTCCCAACCCTCCAAAAATCACTAAGGTACTCGCTCGTCTCTCTCTCTTTTTTTTAGATTAGTTTAGTGATTAGGTGGTTAGTTTAGGTAATTAATTTAGGTGGTTAGTTTAGGTAACAGAACAATATACAAAGATTAGGTTGCGGTTTTAAAATTGATTCCTGATTTATTTTTATTTTTATTTTTTAATTTAGATGAGTCCTAGAGATAAGAGAGGCCGGCCTACTTATTCCCAGATGTTTACTGATGATGCGGGGACATCTTCATCCGCCCCATCATCTTCCGAGGCGGTTCCTGAATCTCAGACGTCTCAGAGAGTTTCTCGTAGCTCTCCTCCTGGTGCACCTCAGATACCCCCTCAGATGCCTCCACCTCCTCCCCAAGCAGCTCCACATGCTGCACTTGCTGCACCTGAGCCTGGCCCCGCAGCTGGAATTCATCCAGATTTGTGTGTGCCTCCATTTGCACTGTACGTTCGATATACGGTGGAGGATGATATTATTCGATATACGGGGGAGGATCTTCTTGCCCAGCCTGGACGAGAGGGATTGGATATTCTGGACCCCGATCGACCGTCGGGTACTTATTGGTAAGTTTTAAATTTTTATTATTTTTAAATTTAGATCATATTCATTTTCTAACAAATTGATTCTATTTTCAGGTTTGGGGGAAACAACCATGTTGGCCGGAGCGTTTCAGAGACGATGAAGGGATATTTCGTCAAGGCCCACCCAAACTGGACCATGACTCCAGAACACATTAAGACCACTTGGTTTAAATGTTTTGCAATAAGTTATTTAATTCTAGTTTTTAATAAATAATTATCTATTTTAATTAATTTTTAAAAATTTTGTTTCTTTCAGCAAAAGTGGCACCGGTCCTTGGCAATCACCGAGAGGGTGAAGGCGGAATTTATTGCAAAAGGAAAGGTCCGCCTTTGTAACACCGTCTCGAATTGGAAGGACAAGTGGGAGATCTTCGGTTAGGAGGGAAAACCCACCGAGATCACGAAGGAAGTATGGGACGGACTCATCGGTTATTGGAAGCTACCCACCTCGATCGCGAAGGCTAACAGCTGCTTCGCTTCCCGGAGGACGAAGGATAAGGACGGTAATTTTCCCATGGTTCATAGAACCGGGTAAAAAACACACGCGGGGATCCGTCAAGAAGCTGTGAGTTTATTATTAATTTTTTTTTTCCAATCTATTTTATGGTTTGATTTTATTTTTTAATATTTGATTTAATTTATTTTTCCAAATTATAGCTTGAGAAGATCATATTCTTACCATCTATGTCTAATATATTCAAGATGACTCACCCTCAGCAGACGGGGTTTTTGTAGATCCATGCTCGGAGAAGCTCTTTCACGACATGGCTGCTCGGGTTCAAGAGCAGGAGACGCAGCTAACCCAGGAGTTTCCCGATGGATTACCCATCACATTGACCACCAAAGAAATCGACAGGATCTTCCATGAGGTAAGCTTCAAAAATACATTTAATTTAATTTGACTCTTTAAATTTAATTATATTCATATATATATATATATTTAAATAGCTGGCTCCTAGAAAGAAAGGGCGGACGGTGGGAATAGGCTACGTTAACGAAGTCGCAAGGACGACTTCTTCATACTCTTCGAGACGGGACCAGGTGGTTTCTTAGATGCAGTCTCGGATGGATACCCAGCAGGTTCGTTTGGACTCCCTTGAGGATCTGCTGGACGTTGTGGCAGTGGGAAACCCGCTTCTGCAGAGAGCGTTGGACGCTAGACGAGCTGCTCTCGAGATGCAATAACCTCCTTCCGAATCTGCAGGTGGAGGCTCTCAGGATCCGACCCCCGCTCACGACTACTTCGGGACCTTCCCGTAGCTTTTTTTATTTTGTTTTGTTTTGTATTATGAATTTAAATATTATCTTATGACTTTTATAAAGTTCTTTAAAAACTATTAAATTTTTCATATTTTGTTTTATAATTTAAATATTTAAAATTTTGAATATTTCATATTATTATTTATATAATAGAAATATTAATTTTTTATAACATACCTTGTAAATTCCTCGTAAAGATTACAAGGAATTTACAACAACGGAATTGTAAATTCCTCATAAACTTTACAAGGAGGTTACATCTCCGCACATGTAAAGTCCTCGTAATTTTTACAAGGTAATTACAAGGAATTTTTAAACACGCCATTACGACAAAAGTTTCCCTTTTCCTTCCGTCTTACGACGAAAACGCTGCATCATAACGTAACAAGTGCATTACAACGAGACCTCTATTACGACGGGCGTTTAACAACGAATCACGCTTCCTCGTTATTTCGTCTTAATTGTCCAATTACAACGAGTTTACGTGGAAAATCGCCCTCGTAAAAAATATGTTTTCTTGTAGTGTATAAATACATGAATAAACACTACAGGAAATGTGAGTATTAATAGCAGAATATGATAGCGTTTTTTTTCGATTGTGCTATGGTTGACATACCTCTTACTTTTAGATAGCGTTTGTGAAAATGCAAACGCTATGCAAAACTAAAGTGGTAAAATAATTGATTTCCCTCTCACCTTGTTTCACTTTTCCTCTCACTCCATTTTATTTGCCTCCAAAAATCCTAAACCCTAAAACCAAAATTTTAAACAAAACCCCTAAACTCTACCAAAAATTTTAAACTCTAATATCTTAATATCAAATCTCAAATTTAAGTTCAAATCTTAAATATAAACTCAAAAATTAATACTTTTTAAAATTAACCCCAAATCTTAGATCAATACCCCAAACATTTAACTAATAAAATTAGTTAAATAAAAAAACTATAATAAAAAATGTTTTTGATTGATTAATTTTTGATCATTGATTAGTTTTAATCCAAAGGTCACAAATAAATGTTAGTTAATCCTCTCACTTTCTCATTATTTGTCAGATCTATCAAAATTAGAATTACAATTTGTGGCCATTGATTGTTTTTGATCTTGTGGCCTAAGATCAATTTTCTCCATCTATCCTTTCAACTCTCTCTGTCAACTGAATCGTTAAACCTAAAATCACAAAGTCTTCGGATCTACACAGAGAGCTTGACCAGATTCAACCCTCTGTCTCTCTATCTCTATCCCTCTCACTCGGCCATGATGAAAGCTTCGACGAGGCTTGACTCTAGTCAGACGGCTGTCCTTCATAAGCAGAGGAGGAGAAGAGGCTCGCCGGAGATGAATAAAGGGGAAAGTCTCATCCTCTCTTTGCCATGAACCTCGCCGGTCTCTCTCTCTCTCTCTCTCTCTCTCTCTCTCTCTCTCTCTCTCTCTCTCTCTCTCTCTCTCTCTCTCTCTCTCTCTCTCTCTCTCTCTCTCTCTCTCTCTCTCTCTCTCTCTCTCTCTCTCTCTCTCATTTTGTTTTCATTTTGGTACATGAAGGTGGATCGTGAGCTGAGTTGGTTGTCGTGAGCTTAAAGGCGGCGGTGACAAGGCGGCGGCGGCGAATCCCTCGTTTCTGGTTTAATTGTTTTGTCTTTGAAGTTAACAGTTTGGTAGACTGAAAAAAGTGAAAGTCACATTCTTTTCATAACAATCTTCACTCTGCGGTTGCTGTAACAGACTCAGAGTTTCTCTTTCAACAGCCTCATTCTACTCCTTTCTTCTCAGACGGCAAGTCTTGGGAGTCTCAGTTTGGTGATTTCTTCTTTGACTTGGTGTTCGTCTCTTCTCACCTCTCATGCGGACAGTGGAGTGTCTCTATGTGGGAAGTTACCTCTCTTCCAGAGATTCTAGCGATCTTAGGATTGTTTTGTAGGTTGAAGATGAAGTCCCTAGACTTAGCAATTTGTTTTGGTTTGTGTATTTGGATGATTCTATTTTGTAGTTTAAAATTGAGTCCGTAGACTTAGCAATTGTACAATCTGTTTTGTACCTATTTAGAAACTTGGAGAGATGGTTCTGATAATATATGAAAATGTTCTATGATAAAAAGAAAAAAAAATTAGAAAAAAACAAAAATAATATTTTTATCTTAAAATCTAAACCCTAAACATATCCTAAACTCTAGTATCCAACACTTATTATAAATAATTTCAAAATGAACATTTTAAATTCAAATACTAATTTTAAATTTCTAATGTAATAGTATTTTTAATTTCCAAAAAACAAATCTTAAATTATTATTCAAAAACTAAATTATTGTTTATATTATAAAGTACCTATTAAATTTTGATCTATAAAAAAAATTGTTTGTTTGTAATATAACTTTAATATTAAATTTAAATTCAAAATTCAGTTATTTTAAAAATACAATCTAAACTTTAGATTCTAAACTTCAAACACTAAATCATAAATCTACACCCTAAATCTAATCCCTAAACCCCAAACCTAAACCTTGCATACAAAATTTTAAAACTCTAATCATTTTTTATTAACTTCAAATCTTTAAAGTCTAATATTAAATCTTAAATCTATACACAGAACAGTATATTCCAAAATTCAAACCCTAAATTTAATATTTTCACAATTCACTCTGGGATCTTAAACTCCAAACTTCGAACATAATACTCTAAACCTAAACTTTATACCTCAAACCATAAAACCTAAACTTCAAAGCTTATATCTAATCTAAAACTATATTCTCTTCAAATTTTCAAAACCATAATTCCATACCCTAAAATATATTTCCTAAACCATAATTCCAATTTATATACCCTAAACCTTAATAACAAATTGATATTTTTAAAATTTATATTCAAATCTAAAATTAATTTTTCAAATTTTAAATTGTGAAATCTAAATCTTTGAATTTTGTCTCAAAATATTATGTACATTACAATTTTACCACAAATACTTTGCTATAAAAACAAAAAAATAGAATAAGAAAGTAGTACAAAAATTTGATTGGTCAAAACAGACTGACCAATAACATACAAGGGTGAGGATTAGACCCTTTCAACCACAACCGATGATTAACCTTAAATCTAATGGACAAGGGTGTTTCTTTCTCTCTCTCCCCTCTTACCTTGTCATATTTTCTGTTCTTCTCTTTCAATTTATTTTCCAGATCTTTTCTCTCTAATCTTTTTCTTCATCACCACAAAACCTTATCACCAGCAGACCTTGTCTTCGTCTCCACCACATCTGGTCGTCGTTACAACCACAGCTCGCGTCGTCACCACCATAGCTTCGTCAATCGAGGCGAGGATGAAGAAAATCGATTAACCTCCTCACCACCACGACGTGTAAACTATCTTCCTCTTCCTTTATCTGTTCTCTCTTTCTTTTTATCGTTCTATATACCTGTAGCTATTTTTGTCTTGTTTACAGATCTATGGAGCAGGGAAGGAGAAGAAGTGGTGTTACAGAGCATTCTCCGGGTTCGTCTCTCTCTCTCCCCCTCTCTCTCTCTATCTATGTGTGTGTGTGTGTGTGTTCTGATTCCTGTTTTGATTTTCTGCTCTTAGTTAAAAAAGGCGGAGGAGGCTAAAGAAGGTTGATGGTGGTGGTCTTGGCGTCAACAAAGGTGGTCTCGGCGCCAACACTGGTGGTCTCGGCGCCAACACTGGTGGTTCGACGTCGTGAATTGTAGCTTAGCACGGTGGAAGAAGCTGAATAACCTTTACTGTGGTGTTCTTGGCTGGTGGTCTCGGCCTCAAAGATGAAGAAACCGAAGGAGCTGAAGTTGACAGCAAAAAGTTTAGATGTTGGGTTAATTTTTTTAATTAGGTTACTTTTCAGGTTTACATTTCTAAACGGAGTTTTGTATACCAGAATTTATTTGTAAACAAGAATTAAATTAGTAAATAAAATTTGATTATATTTGGTGGTTTTAATTTTAATTAATTTTTGATTCCAATATATAAAAGCTAATCGCATATTATAAAGAAATATGTATCAACCAATTTAAATGATAAAAAAAATTTAAATATATAAATCAATTTAATAATATTTGTATCAAGTTATTATAAATATTAATAATTGCATACAAGCTAACGCTATCGTTGTATAGTTAACTATAGCATACAAAAAACTGCTATTAGAAATGCCGGACCTATTATAACGGATGTTGTCAGAGCGGCTAAGGAAGCACTATTATATAAAACTCATAACGTTTTCCGGTCGCTATTACTACCCATATTTTCTGTAGTGAAAATTTAAATTTCTACCTCTGTTACACTGTTGTGTATATAAAATCTTTACATTATTGTATTTTGAAAATGTATATATTTATTTTAAAAAACACACGCACAGACGTGCGGGTCAAACTCTAGTTATACATTAAACATACTTTTGACACCTAAGGGTCTTAGAAAAGTGTATTTATAAACTTTATCGCCACTACTAGCTGATGCGGAATAGAATCTTCCAGTTTTATATTTATACTATGCAACTATACTACATGTGTACACATCCATACAAATCTATATAAAGGGACTATAGTTAGATCTTGATCCATGTAGAGTGAGTTATGCTATTCTTTTTTCTTTTCACCGAAGAACACCAAGGTTAATGACTTCATCGTCCGCATGAGCTTCTTGATAATTAACGAACGTAAAAGGATTCTCCATCACCCAGTCGAAAGTCAAATCTGCAAAGAACTCTGGTGGGTATTCAAATTCGGGTAGTGCAAACACTTGGAAACCAGAATCTTCTTCTGTTTGCGATTGTGAATTCCCCTAGAAAAAGAAAATGAAGTATAAGACACAGTGGCGCATATAGTTAAAGGCACTTGTTCGGAGTGTGGATTGATTTCTTAAACCTTAGTCGATGATTCAAGGATAAAATCAGGAGAAGCCCGGAGTGTATCACGTGCGTCACACGAACCCTTTCCTATGTATCTTGCTTCACAAGGAATGTCAACATTGTTGGTCAATGGCTCATCTGGAATCTCCAGTGAACTGGTTTCACATTTCTTAAGTGTAACCTCATTCCTCTTTACCACGCGACATATGGCGAAGTCTCCCTATATTATATAGCGGAAGAATAGCAAAATAATTAGTCTCTTTAAGTGGAAGGACTGCATAGTACACATATAAAACTAGGGTTAGATATATGATAATTTTTATCTACCTTGAAATTCAGTGATCCTTCTGAAGTATCGTTATCAAAGAGACGATACTCATGCATTGCCCACTCTGTTCTACCACCAAAAGGGGCTCGACCCAAATAAAAAACAAGGGTTTTTCGACACCCACTGATTGATGAAGACGAGGAAGAAGAAGACTGACAAACGATTTTTCTATCTTTACCAGTGGCTTTCCAGTAACCAGATTTAGTTGCTCTGTTTATTCGAGATCCGTTCTGGTATTTTCTGTCTCGGTGACAGAAGAAAAACCATTCCATATCTCGATTTGGCAAGAAGGATTTCTCTGCAATGAAACAAAAGTTTAGTTTATTTGTATTATTCCTAGAATGGGAAAGTTTTGGCTTAGTAAGAAAGAGACGTACCAGGAAGTTCCCAAGGATCAAACTTGTATAAATCCATTAATGGAATTATTTCGAGCTCAATTTCAAGCCCTTCGTTTCTCCTGTGCAGGTAATACCCCACTAGTTCTTCATCTGTTGGGTGAAATCTGAAACCAGGTGGTAAATATGATCTCGCCATCGTCTCTATATATATTTTCTTTCAAATGTTTCTCTCAGTTTTATGGAGTTGAAAAAATCCAGAAGTATTAAGCTCTTTGATTCAGTCACTTTCTTGTAAAAATAGTGTGAAATTTCCACGGGACTAAGCCCCAGTGTTTAATTATTGTGTTTCTTTAAGCTCAAGGAACAATAAAAAAAAACAGAGTATGATATTGGAAAAATATTTAGAAGTTGGAAGTTTATGCTGCTGGACCGTTTGGTATGGATTATACATATATAGCAGAGGAAAAAAGGCTTAAAGGTTGAATTAGAGTAATATAGAAACTTAAATAAATTAGTGCTATTCATATTGTAATAACATCTAGTCTTACGTTGGTTAGTATACAAACCGAAAGTTGTGAAGATTACTTGTCTGAAACGTCCAACAAATTCCACAACAATGGCCCACCTGAATCAAAAAGCTTCAGTTGTAGTTCACACTCTTCAAACTTATATAAACCTTGCCGCGTCTAATTATTATTTACGGACACCTGGCCGTTTCTGTGACCAAAAAAAAAAACAATTTGTGTTTTGTAGTTGCCTCGATGTCAAATAAAAAAAAACTGCCAGTATTAGTATAATACCACATTAAATAATTAATTCCGGTAGAAATTAATTTTCAGTCTGAATTATGTAGTATTCAACTGGGAAGATGTCAAAAGTGTTTTCAGTTGAACTATGTAGTAGTATTCACTGGGAAGATGTCAAAAGTGTTTATAAAATGAATTAAGTTTCTATTATGAATTACATAACAACATTGAGTGATATAAACAATTAATGCTGATATTATTTCCCTGATAAATGAAAATGTGAACACGATAGTCAGAACCCGGTATAGCTTTATTTCCACCTCATGGTGTGTAGGAAAAAAAAAATATATATTTATTAAGTATTTCTGTATTGATTCAGCAAATTGCCTGTGGCATCAAACATATCCCCATTCCTCGTTAGTAAAACCTCATAAAAATTCATTTATTAGTTCTTATATCCGCGTTGTTCACCTTTTGTCTTTAGGTGTAAAGTTTGTTTCTTCACCCCATGGACATCTACAAGGACATGCAAAAAGATGAAAACTAAACCTCTCTTTCAGTTGAGCGGAATATTGTGTTCAAAACACGCAAGACACTTTTTAACGAAGAAACTGAAAAATATTCTGGTTGATGAAAAAGACTCAAAGAGTCATGTAACTCTTTAAGTGATTTTTTCTAAATTGATGGTTTTATCATCAATAGATATATCTGAATCAAAATGTTATTGTAAGAAAATTATATATTGAGAAAAAGGTTAATGGTTCCAAAAGTTGGCTAGGACAAAGCTCAAATAATAGTATTCTTTAGGCTAATTATTCTCATATCCTTTTTCAACTCGAGAGGTTTTTTATTAATATAATGTAGGTAGGTTATTATAACAAATAATAATGCCTTTTACAATAACAAGTTAATTGGATTCATTACAAAAGAGTGGGAGGTGCGAATGGGAAGGTGTTGACGCGTAGTAGAAGATTTTCCAACTCTATTGACAGTGATATTAATGCAAAACTAATTGTTTTTTGGTGGACTATAAAAAGCGCATGCATAAAGCTTAAAGCCTCACTGGTCATTTATGCTTTTGAGGCTATTAGAGTTATTTAACCGGTTTTGTAAATGTGACTATACCGGTATTAGGATTATATATAAATAGCTGTACAATATACTCATTGATTGGCTTGAATACATACATTTTAGTTTCTTACAAATATTTTTTCTCGCTCATCATCATCTTTTTCAGGTCGAGTTCTGAAGTTTTAATATGGTATCAAAGCCAATGTGATCTCCATTTTTCAACTTCGAATTGTCTGAATTCTTCCTTTTTTCCTTTGATCATCTTGAATTCATCTTCTTCTTCGTTTTCTGTTGATGTAAAATTTTCAATCAGTCGATCTTAATTCATTCAGCCGATCTTAATTCAATCTTAGAGCATTTCCAAAAAAAAACACTCTGTTTTGAGTTTCCAAAACTTCATATTTGAAGTTTAAAAGTAGTCTTCTCCAAAACTAAAACTTCAAACTTAACTTCAAAAATATTTATATTTTATACTATAGTCTTATATTTATCATAATTAATTTAACTTCATAAAACTTAATAAAAAACAGCACGTATATAAAAATATTATTACTCTTAATTAATAAAATTTTACATATAAATACATAATTAAATATTAAATTACAAATAAAATACCACATTATTCTATAAAATTATTTTTGTAATACTCCTATATATATGATCAATTAGTGCATTTGTTAAGTTTCTTTTGTAATATTGTTGTTGTCTAAATGTAACTTTAAAATATTTTATATGAGAAAAATTTGAAATATTTATGAGATAATGTTTTTTTAGGAATTAAAAAGATAAACGACTAATTATAAGGATCAAAATGCAAATAAAAATATGAAACTTTAAATTTAAAGTTTTGAGTAGTGATATTCTATATTTGAAGTTTCACTACTCAAAACTTCAAATTTGAAGTTTTGAAGTTTTTTTTTTGAAAAGCAAAAACTTCATATTTGAAGTTATAGAATGTTTTTTCCAGATGTTCTTAGAACTCATCTTTGTTTATAGATCTTCGTGTTTTATCAAGTTGTTTCATGATTCATCTTCCTCTTTTGTTTTTTATGTTCATGTTCATTCATCTTTGATTTGTTTTCATTTTACCGCAATAACGTTCTGATTCTACAATCTTATACTTCGTCTGCGCCTGACATATCTCGCAATGTACCATATCTATCTGATCCTCAAGCAAATCCATTATATATTCATAGTGAGTATTATGCTGGTATATCTCTTGTCTCTAAATTTTTTATTAGTTTGAAAATTTCAATAGCTGCTATAGGTAAATTATTATGGCTCTAGGTGCTAGGAATAAATTTTCTTCCACTTATTTTATTAGACGTTTCAGTATTTTAATCAGTTTTATGATCCAGTTTAATTTGGTTATTTGGGTTATTAGAAAACAAAAAAATTAGGTGTAAGATGATAATTAATATTAATAAAATTGATAATTGGATCTGTGGGTTACTTGAGATATATGTTTGGGTAAGTGACATGCCGTTCTCACTCGAGAAAATATAAGACATAAGTTACAAACATCTTGTGTACATGGATATTCAATGTTGTAGATTATCCTATTGCTAAGAGCATCATATACTTGGCTACATCACGTCAGATGTGGCTAGATATTCTTGATCAATTCAAACATAGTGATGGTCCTCGTACTGCAGAAATCAAACAACAGATTTTTGCAGAAATGAAGTGATATCACTCAAATTACCCTAATGAATGACTTTACTCTCTCAAATAAGAGGTTCAGTTGTAGTACTTAGGGATCGAATCCACAGAGACTCTAGGATTACACAATAGATTGTTTAGTCTTTGAAATAAAGCTAGACAAACAGGTTTAAAGCAATAAATAAAGGCGAAAGCAAGTAATTGCTCGATTGAATGGATTAGGTTTTAAGCAAGAGGAAAGAAAGTTAGATTCAGGCTATTTCTCAGGTGTAGCTAGCATGCAGGGTATCTAGGGTTTTTAGTATTCTTAGTTCTGAACTCAAACTTTAAGGTTAAATCAATGATTGATTATCTTCAACTAGATCTTAAGTCACCAACTATCGTTCGATGAGAATAAGAAAGTGTCGATCGATTATTCTATATGAATATCGATCGATACACCTTTCGCGGTATCGCTCGACAGGCGGATTGCTCTATCGATCGATATAGTTTCTAGTGAGCTTTAAGATCGGATTTGAATTGGTTCTCCAATCTTACAAAGAGACTACTCTCGTGTACTCAAGGTAAGTTGGAACATGCCAGCTTTAGTTTTCAGAGATTTGCTAAGTTTTCACTTATCCAAATTAATCCTAAGATCTAAGATAAGGGTGATCAATCCTATACTTAGCATTAAGAACAACTAGAATGAAGAACTATATTTTAAACACCCTAGCATCAAATCAATTGCAATGCATGCTTAGCCTTAATGAGAAGCCTAAATCTAACAAGAGAAACTACTCAAACATATTCATGAAAGACAAAATCATGATGGTTTGAATAATACTTTAAAATAGAATAATAAGAGAAACAGTAAAAGAGTAGAGAAAAATAAGGGAGTTCAAGATCTTCTCTGTATGCAGTTTGGATCTATCTCTCCACTCCTAAGCTCTCTCCAAGGTAGCAAGAAGCTTCTCTCAAAATCAGGTCTAAAAGTTCTCTAGGCAAGTCTTGCCTTTAAAATAATACAAAACCCTCTTAATATAGCCTAACAGGCGGTCAGGGACTCATTTGGTAGAAGTGAAACCCTAATGAGATGTCTAGCTCATTAAACTCGTCATTAATTCTTGGAGGCCTTTCATGTCGATCGATTTCATAATCTTCTATCGATCGATTAATATAGTGTCTCGTCGGTCGATGCGTCCTGGTGAGCATCGGTCGATTTAGCTCCAATACAATCCTCCTCAAAGTATCGATTTTTGCTCCAAAATGATCATATTTCACCAAAGAGTACCTGAACCTGTAAAAGCTCATAAAAGACACCAAAAGTGTCCCTTTGTTTCCAAAAACATATAAAAATCATGGTTGAAAGTGGGTAATATCCATGACTTATCAACTCCCCCAGACTTATCATTTTGCTTGTCCTCAAGCAAATTTAAGGACATAGGTCTAGAAGAGATTTCCAAATAGTGAGACTTAAACAACCTCTAACTCAAAATCATCACCTCAACTTTGTTGCAAGCCATATCAAAATCTATCAACTTCAGAAGCACATTATACCATATCCTAGCTTAGCAACCAAGTTCATCTAGCCAACAACTTAGCAATCCTGCCTGACTAACCCCTCTACTGATTTCATTTCTGTGCATAAAGATAAAAGTGCGGGCTTTACCTTGGGAGTATCGATCACAGGATTCAAGGTTGCTTAGTCAAGTATCCGGATCTGCAGGTAAAAGTTAGTTCCTATCCTCTCTCTCTACTAGTTCTCTCCTAGTCAGGTCTGCTTCATTTGCAAGATACTGACTGATATCACTCAAATTACCCTAAGGAGTGACTTTACTCTCTCAAATAAGAGGTTCAGTTGTAGTACTTAGGGATCGAATCCACAGAGACTCTAGGATTACACAATAGATTGTTTAGTCTTTGAAATAAAGCTAGACAAACATGTTTAAAGCAATAAATAAAGGGGTAAGCAAGTAATTGCTTGATTGAATGGATTAAGTTTTAAGCAAGAGGAAAGAAAGTTAGATTTAGGCTATTTCTCAGGTTCTGCTAGCATGCAGGGTATCTAGGGTTTTTAGTATTCATAGTTCTGAACTTAAAGTTTAAGGTTAAATCAATGATTGATTATCTTCAACTAGATCTTAAGTCACCAACTATCGTTCGATGAGTATAAGAAAGTGTCGATCGATTATTCTATATGAATATCGATCGATACACCTTTCGCGGTATCGCTCGACAGGCGGATTGCTCTATCGATCGATATCGTTTCTAGTGAGCTTTAAGATCAGATTTGAATTGGTTCTCCAATCTTACAAAGAGACTACTCTCGTGTACTCAAGGTAAGTTGGAACATGCCAGCTTTAGGTTTCAGGGATTTGCTAAGTTTTCACTTATCCAAATTGTTCCTAAGATCTAAGATAAGGGTGATCAATCCTATACTTAGCATTAAGAACAACTAGAATGGAGAACTATATTTTAAACACCCTAGCATTAAATCAATTGCAATGCATGCTTAGCCTTAATGAGAAGCCTAAATCTAACAAGAGAAACTACTCAAACATATTCATGGAAGACAAAATCATGATGGTTTGAATAATACTTTAAAATAGAATAATAAGAGAAACAATAAAAGAGTAGAGAAAAATAAGGTAGTTCAAGATCTTCTCTGTATGCAGTTTGGATCTATCTCTCCACTCCTAAGCTCTCTCTCCAAGGTAGAAAGAAGCTTCTCTCAAAATTAGGTCTAAAAGTTCTCTAGGCAAGTCTTGCCTTTAAAATAATACAAAAACCCTCTTAATATAGCCTAAAAGGCGGCCAGGGACTCATTTGGTATAAGTAAAACCCTAATGAGATGTCTAGCTCATTAAACTCGTCATTAATTCTTGGAGGCCTTTCATGTCGATCGATTTCACATTCTTCTATTGATCGATTAATATAGTGTCTAGTCGGTCGATGCGTCCTGGTGAGCATCGGTCGATTTAGCTTTAATACAATCCTCCTCAAAGTATCGATTTTTGCTCCAAAATGATCATATTTCACCAAAGAATACCTGGACCTGTAAAAGCTCATAAAAGACACCAAAAGTGTCCTTTTGTTTCCAAAAACATATAGAAATCATGGTTGAAAGTGGGTAAAATCCATGACTTATCAACTCCCCCAGACTTATCCTTTTGCTTGTCCTCAAGCAAATTTAAGGACATAGATCTAGAAGAGGGTTCCAAATAGTGAGACTTAAACAACCTCTAACTCAAAATCATCACCTCAACTTTGTTGCAAGCCATATCAAAATCTATCAACTTCATAAGCACATTATACCATATCCTAGCTTAGCAACCAAGTTCATCTAGCCAACAACTTAGCAATCCTGCCTGACTAACCCCTCTGATTTGATTTCTGTGCATAAAGATAAAAGTGCGGGCTTTACCTTGGGAGTATCAATCACAGGATTCAAGGTTGCTTAGTCAAGTATCCGGATCTGCAGGTAAAAGTTAGTTCCTATCCTCTCTCTCTACTATTTCTCTCCTAGTCAGGTCTGCTTCATTTGCAAGACATTGACCAAGATTGGACAGGCTTCCATGAATCAAGCCTTAATGGTTGCAGCCACCAAGTCCTGTTCACTTCTTTTGACATATATCCTAGGATTCATTGAAGCAAGTCTTGAAGGGGGTAACCACCAAGCCCTGTTCGAACCCTTTACTTATAGAATTCTTATGAATCAAGTCTTGAGGGGGGTGACCGCCAAGCCCTGTTCGAATTCCTTCCTAGTTAATATCTAACTAATCGTAGCACATAAATTTAAGATAATTTTCAAATTTTTTTTTTTTGATGAGTAAAAATTAAATATAATTTCGAAAATGAGATAGAGAGGGTGATAAAACTATCTACACAAGGCTTTACCATCCGGACTTGTTCGAAGCATCCGATCCCATGTATACCAAGTCCCAAGACAAGCAGAGAATGTCAGGTTAGGTTGGAAATCAGCTTTGGTTCTTTCAGACAATCATGAAAAGTATTGTCATAGCGACCGGTAATCCACTTTAGCATCTATAGTACATTCTGCAGTTGACAAATCTAAGAATGGTGCTAAAGAGTGGTTAGAAAATAAGTAGAAATCATTGTCTCCATTTGGTACATGATAGATTCTTTTTTTTTTTTTAGAAAAAAAATGAAAGCTTTAAAAGAGATTTGAAAAGGAAAATGAAAAATGCTTTTAAGAAATAGAGACCTAAAAATGTTAGTAACAACCCCCCTCAAACTTAAACGACACTGTCCCCAGTGTTATTCAGTCTAAGTGCGGTGAAAAAGAAAAAGAAAATTAGAAAGTTAATGACTAAGTAACCGTACCTATTATTACTTGTATCGATCGATACCATGTCTAGCATATCGATCGATAGCTGTTAGACAAAAGGTCATCAATTTGTCTGTTGGTATCTAACCTGTCTGATCTGTAATTTGTTAGTTCTGTTAGACAATCCAAACACAAGCAAATAGATAATAAGTCATAAGGATAGATAGTCTAGAGTAATAAATCCTAAAAAACCGAAATAAAAATAGAAAGAAAAATAAAAGTGTCTCAAAATAAGGGATAGAAATATGAGGACTAGTCGGAGTCCTCTGCTGCATCCTCGTCGTCTGATGACGAGTCACGACGGTACTGGTGTGATGGACCTGGGGCTGCTGGATCATGGGCTCTCACGCTCCTCCTGCTCATGCACCTACAGCGAGACACTCTGGACCGGATGGCCTGGAGAGCGTCTGTGACGAACCTCTGAAAGTCCCCATGGTCGCGCATCAGAATGTCTGGCATGATGGGGAAGTCGTGCACTTGTGCCTCTGGCGGGCCCTGCGTAGCTGGTGCTCTGCGCTCTCCTGGAACTCTCCGTGGCACGTCCTGGGGGTTGCGGAGGAATGCCTCATCTGGCTGGAGCCGGAGCCTGTCAATGTTCTCGTCAAAGTCCGTGATGTGGCGGGAGGGCAGCTGCAGAAGACGGAGGCGGTCTCCTCCCCTAAAACTCCAGAACAGGCCGTCCTTCAGCCACTGGGCTGATGACAGATGCACCAAGTCCAGGTAGGCGCGGGAGGTGTGGGATGGCTCTTCAGTCAAGCGGATGCCGAGGTGCTGGAAGATCGGTGTAAGCAGGCTCCCAATCGTCTCCTTCTTCCTGCCTGTGCCCTTGAAGGGCTTCATCTTCAGCGACACCAGGTGCTGAGCGAAGAGGTATCCCAGGTTGGGAATGGGCATGTCGTGGTCCGGGTCCAGGTCCTGCAGGTCGACAACTCCGTCAATCGCAGTGAACAGCAGTGTGAGCTTGTCAATCCTCACCTTGTTGGGCTCCATCTTGCACAGCAGAGTGCTGGCAAGGGCCCTGATGAAGTAACTTAAGGTGGGATGACGGATGTCGGTCTGAGTGACAGCCGTGCTCCAGTGGCCTGTGCCAATGATCCTCCAGAAGTCATCGATCATCGGGAACTCAGGGACACTCATAGCGGCGTTCGAAGGATCGAACCTGTAGATCTCA
Source organism: Brassica nigra (assembly GCA_016432835.1). Taxonomy (NCBI): domain Eukaryota; kingdom Viridiplantae; phylum Streptophyta; class Magnoliopsida; order Brassicales; family Brassicaceae; genus Brassica; species Brassica nigra. Next base: position 28,856,375 of record CM028249.1, on the reverse strand, counting down.
CAGATCTCAGCAACTCAGCAACTGTGATCCGATATCTGACACCTCGGGCAAAGAACAAGAGAACTCCGTCGCTCGTGACGCGGCCTGTAGTGGTGGTGTAGGTGAGGTCGGCTGTGGCGAGAAACTGTCGGACCAGAGATGGGAAGAGGTCGTAGGGGCATGTAGCCATGGTGCCCAACCCAAGCTGACTGATCATGTCCCTCAAATCATGCCAGAGACCAAGCTGCCGGACGGTAGCCTCGTCGATGAAACGGGTGGGAGCAATGTCAACGCGCAGCCATGCGTTGTAGAACAGGCTGTCTTAGTCGTCCCAGGTCTCCGTGCGCCGGCGGTGGGTGCAAGCGGTGGAACGGACCTCGGGTCGGGGTAAGACTCCACTGTCTGTATGGCCTTGGAAGGGTTCCTAGGCCAAGGAGAGCGCTCGTCGGGCTGTCGGGGTGGTGAGTGTGATGATGATGATGGCGTCGAGGAAGATGGTGGTGTGGGTGGTGCCCTGGAGGTGCTCGGGTTATCGAGCCTCCTCTTAGTCCTCCTCTCGCGTCGGCTATCCTTCCGTGAACTCATATGCAAACAAACAAATAATCATCTATTAGCACATGTAATCGATGCTACCGATATCGATCGATTCTCTAGAAGAGAAATCGATCGATTTAGGTGTCCCTGTATCGATCGGTTCTCGTATCTGACATCGATTCCTTAGCGTCGATATCGATCGATTCGACAACAACCGTGTTGATCGACACGACATCGCGGACCTGCAAATCAAAATTCATCCCAAATCGCAATTTCACGAATAACAAATGCAAAACGAACAGTGTAGGGACCTATTTCATCATACTAGCAACCTAAATCGACCAAATCCAAGCCCAATCGAACGATTTTTGTTCATGTCAAAACCTAGTCAAACAAAATCCGAAAAATAGAAGATTTCGGGTTCATACCTTGAAGAATCGGTGAGAAGATGAACAAATGAGTTAGAATAGTGAAAAACAAAGAGATTCAGGCGAGAAACGGCGAAAATCGGTTCGGTTTCTAGAGAGAAAAATCGGGTTTTTGTTTTCGGGGGAAAAATGCGAAATGAGGGGAAGAAGAAGCGGATATCAGGGTTAATGATCCACGGCCTCGATATACCCTATTCGATCGATATGCCTTGGTGCGTGTCGATCGATTTTAAGGCAGGTCCTTATCTATATATATATATTTTTTTAAAACGAAAATAAAAATAAAAATAAAAAATTTGAAAAATAAATAATAAAAATGAGACTTAGATGCAAAAGTGGGTTGCCTCCCACTGAGCGCTTTATTTTTAGTCATTAGCTTGACTGAAAAAATATCTCTTTAATTAGATTCGGGTATGCCCAACCGTAAAGGTTTGACATTCGGCGGTTTGGCCCAGTAATGCTTCACTCGTTGCCCGTTCACCGTAAATTCTTCTCCTTTATCGTTCATAAGGGTGACGTCTCTGTTTGGTCTAGCTACCGTAACTGTGAAAGGTCCTGACCAGAGAGAACGGAGTTTTCCGGGAAACAAGGGTAGCTGAGAGTTATATAATAGAACTTGATCGTTGGCGGCAAAGTGCCGGGAGACGATCTTCTTGTCATGGTAAGCTTTTGTGCGCTCTTTATACAACTTTGAACTCTCATAAGCTAGATGTCTGATTTCATCTAGTTTGTTTAGTTGTATGAGTCTCCTTTCGGCAGCAGTCTTAATGTCGAAATTTCGCAATTTTGTTGCCCATGCTGCTTTATGCTCTAATTCAACGGGTAAGTGACAAGCTTTTCCGTAAAGAAGATGAAAAGGAGTTGTTCCTAGTGGGGTTTTAAATGCAGTTTTGTATGCCCAAAGTGCGTTGTCAATTTTCTGTGACCAATCTCTTCTGGTGATCCCAACGATTTTCTCCAGAATTACTTTGATTTGTCTGTTTTAAACTTCTATCTGCCCACTCATTTGTGGATGGTAGGGTGTGGCAACTCTGTGGTGAACTCCATTTTTCCTGAGTTGATTTTCGAAAACCTTGTTGATAAAATGGGTACCCCCATCACTTATTACTACTCGAGGAACTCCAAATCTAGGAAAGATAATGCTTTTGAAGAGTTTGACAACAACATAAGCATCATTTGTAGGAGTGGCTATAGCTTCAACCCATTTTGAAACATAGTCAACAGCAACTAAAATGTATCTATTCCCGTACGAGGAAGGGAAAGGACCCATAAAATCTATCCCCCAACAGTCAAAGACTTCGATTTCGAGAATGAACTTCTGTTCCATTTCATGTCTTTTGCTGATTTTTCCTCTTCGTTGACACCTATCATATTTTATGATATAGGCGTGAACATCGCGGAACATAGTAGGCCACCAAAACCCGGGCCTGAAGGATTTTAGATACCGTAGTGAAAGTTGCGAAATGTCCGGCATAAGATGATCCATGGCAGTGGAATATGATGTCTGGCACTTCAGTGGCTGCAACACAGCGTCTGTAAATTCCGTCGGCACATTGCTTGTAGAGATACGGTTCATCCCAGTGGTATCGCCTGACTTCTCGGAAGAACTTCTTTCTGTCATAATTTTTGAGTTCTTCCGGTTCGACGTTAGCAGCTAAATAGTTTACTATGTCGGCATACCAGGGTCTATCTCTGAACTTCTTTTCAACAACGTGCACTTCCTGATCGAGTTTTCGCACCTATCAGGAGTGCGGATCAGTGTTGATACTGTCGGCTACGGTGACAGTTACATTAAAGGATATCTTGAATGAGACTTTATCCAGGCAAGGCCGTTTTCACAATTGGTCAGTGCGTCTGTCTTGTTGTCGATCGGTTGATCTGTTGATTCATCGATCGCCATTCCATCTGTTGCATCGACCGATTTGTCGTTCGTGTCATCGATCAACATTGGTTTGATTATATCGATCATCATATCACTTTGTTCATCGACCGATATAGATTCAGATGCAAGATTTATCTGACCAACGAATGTAGATTCGGCCAGGTATACGCCTTCGGCTGGAAAGAAATCATTAATAGGAGTATTGTCAGTGACTTTTATCCGGGAAAGGTGATCAGCTACGCTGTTATCTACTCCTCTTTTGTCTTTTATCTCCATATCAAATTCTTGGGGCAGAAGTATCCATCGGATAAGTCGTGGTTTGGCATCTTTCTTTTGCATAAGATATTTTATTGCTCTGTGATCGGTGTGCACAATGACTTTTGAGCCAACAAGGTAGTTTTGGAATTTCTCGAAAGCGTACACGACAGCAAGTAATTCCTTTTCCGTTGTGCTGTAATTTCTTTGAGCATCATCCAAAGTTCGGCTCGCGTAGTAAATAACATGAAGTTTTTTATCTTTACGCTGCCCTAACACTGCTCCTACTGCGAAATCACTTGCATCACACATAATTTTGAAAGGAAGACTCCAATCGGGTGCTTCCACGACAGGGGCAGTTATCAAAGACTTTTTGATTTTATCAAAGGCCTGCTGACATTCTGAAGTAAATTCGAATTTAACATCCTTGCAGAGGAGTGTCGTCAGAGGTCTGGCAATTTTGCTGACATCTTCTATAAACCTTCGGTAAAATCCAGCATGCCCAAGGAAAATCCTTATGTTCTTTACGTTAGTTGGTGGAGGTAAACCAGTCATTACTTCTATCTTTGCTCGATCTACTTCAATTCCAGCAGCAGATACTTTGTGTCCAAGAACAATCCCATCATTAACCATAAAATGGCATTTTTCCCAATTGAGAACAAGGTTCTTTTCCTCGCATCTGGCTAGAACTTTACAGAGGTTGTCGAGACAACTTTTGAAATCAGATCCATAGACTGAAAAATCGTCCATAAAAACTTCCATAAAATCTTCTATCATATCAGTGAAGATAGACATCATGCAGCGCTGGAAAGTGGCAGGGGCGTTACACAGGCCAAATGGCATCCGACGGTAAGCGAATGTTCCGTAAGGGCATGTGAAGGTTGCCTTTTCTTGGTCATCCGGATGAATTGGAATTTGGAAAAATCCAAAATATCCGTCGAAAAAACAATAGTACTGATGATTAGCTAGTCTTTCCAACATTTGATCGATGAAAGGTAAATGAAAATGGTCTTTCCGTGTTGCGGAGTTTAGTTTCCTGTAATCGATGGACATACGGTTTCCAGTTACAGTTCTTTTTGGAATAAGTTCGTCTTTGTCGTTCTTGACCACAGTAATGCCTCCTTTCTTAGGCACCACGTGAGCTGGGCTCACCCAATTACTATCTGAGATTGGATAGATTACACCGGCATCGAGAAGTTTGATGATCTCCTTTTTAACAACTTCTTTCAGGTTGGGGTTGAGTCGCCTCTGATGTTCTATTGATGATTTTGATTCATCTTCAAGATGAATCCGATGCATACACAGGTCGGGGGAAATTCCTGGGATGTCCTCAAGAGAGTATCCGATTGCTTTCCTGTGTTTTCGCATTTTATTCAGAAATAAAGCGAGCTCACTGTTCGTAAGATTTGCATTTACGATAACTGGATAAGTGTTGTCAAAAAGGTAGGCATATTCGAGTCCAGCAGGAAGTGGTTTCAATTCCACCTTTGGTGCATTTTCCTTGCTTAGATCGTCTCTCGAGAATGGTCGTCGATCTACAGCGTTTTGAAGATATCGATCGATATTTATCTCGGAGTCATCTTCACCATTGCTGGCATCGTCATTTCTTGCGTCCATTAAATGCGCATAATCCTCCGTATGGTTATCTATGCTGAAAACTTCTCCCTGCGCAACCACGAGCACGTCCTCGATCTGGTTTTCAAGGAATGAATCTTCAAAAGATTTTTGTGTAAGCTCGTCGATATCATCGACATAGGAGGATGATCTATCTATCAAGGGGCGCTTCATTACTGTTTCCATGTCGCATCGCATTGGAATGTTTCCAATGTTCAGGCAGATGCGTCCTTCCTTGACGTCGATTATCGCATTTGCGTTTGCAAGAAATGGTTTCCCCAAGATAATGGGGTCTCTGGGTTCGTTCTTGTAGTGAAGTACAACGAAGTTCGTTGGTACTGTGCAGCCATTGATGATTACGGGCACATCCTCAAGTGCTCCTTCCGGGACTCGGACAGATCGATCAGCGAGAACTAGTTGGATATTTGCTGGGGTAAACTCCGCATATCCAAGGGATGTTGCAACAGAGTGCGGCATCAAATTCACGCTAGACCCTAGATCACAGAGGGCTCTTGGGAATTGTTTATCTTGGATGGTGCAACTAAGAACGAAACTACCAGGGTCTGGTTGCTTGATCGGGATTTCGCCTTGAATTATAGCACTGACTTCCTCGGAAATCATCATAATACTACGTTCTCCGACGTGGAAACCTTTAGCTACCATGTCTTTAACGTACTTTTTTAGCGTCGGTGAAATCTTGACAGCATCACTTAATGGCATCTCAACTCTGATCCTCTCGATTTCTTTCTTACAGACTTCTCTGTCCAATTCGCGCTTAGGGTCGGACTTTCGTGGAGAAAAAGGGGGAATCGGGTTATAAACCCTTTCGATAGTAGGTCCAGCTGGATCTGAATCACTTTTCGGCTTAGGGGATTGGTGTCGATCGATATTGTTTTCATCATATCGGTCGATATTAACTTCATCCGCTGAATCTTCTTCATCGTCCGAAATGTCAATAACAACCTCTTCGGTGCCTTGACTATTTTTTTCTCTGCTTTTGCTTGGTGAAGGTTCCGCTCTATTGGCATGGAATAGCACAGGGTTAGGGGTGGGTTTTATCTCTTCTCCAGAAAAATTTTCTGAAGAAGATTTTTCCTTAACTTTCGGAACAAGTTGCTTCCCACTTCTCAAGAGTACAGCACTAACTTAACGTCTTGGGTTCATATCAGTTCGCCCAGGAAGACGTCCTGCCTCCCTCTTGATGGCGATTGCGTTTTCGGCGACATTACCTTCTAATCGTTTGACTTGTTCACTTAGAGCATCTAATTTCTTAAATAGCTCACGATGAACAATGTTTAGTTTTGTGTCCATGTCTCTTTCTATTTTCTGATTTCCCGTGAAAGCTTGATTTATCTTGGAGTCAGTTTTTCTTTGACGGGATCTGGTTAGGGCATCATAGTTTTGGGTGAAACTATCCTCGTCCGGGTTGTAAATTTGAGAGGTATTCTCTTTTACAGAAAATAGTTGTCTTTCTGAACAACTACTCTCACTTGGAAGAGTTTGCCTAAGTTTCTTTTCCTTCATGATTGAGTGCAGAGAGTCTAATGACTGCCTGATTTCAGCCAATTGGAGCGTGTCCCTGGACGGGGCTCTATTCTCCCTATCACTGATCTCATAGGATTTTTCCAAAGCTATATTTCTGATCAAACGCTTTGCTTTACTAGGATTTCTGGTGCTAAAGTTTCCTTCACTTGCGGTATCCAGCGTGATTTGGTAAAGAAGGCTGACGCCTCCGTAAAAGAAGTTTAGGAGCTGTGGTTTTGAGTAACCATGGTGAATGCAATCACGTTGATAGCCTTCAAATCTGATCCAAGCGTTTTTAAACGATTCATGTGGACCTTGAGCAAAGTAAGATACCTTTTCTCGCACATCCCAGTAGCGAGCGTCATCGAAAAATTGATTTATGAAAGTGTTTCTGATGTCTTCCCAGCAAGTTAGAGAGCCTGCTGGAATTTGATTCAACCACTTTCTGGCTTTTCCCTCAAGGGAAAAAGAAAAAGGTTTACAGCGATTGTAGTCGTCAGAAACTAGATCTTCAAGATATTCGATGTGCTCGTGGGGGTGTTCCAAAGTAGATCCACGGAAGGGTTTATTTCGTACCAGAAGGATAAAATCAAGGTATAGTTTTGATTTTCTGGCATCAACTTCTGGTACTTTGATGGCAGACCTATTGGAATAGGTCTTTATGGGGTCTAAGTAGTCTTGCAAAATCAATTCTGATTCTTCATCTTCAGAGGAAGATGAATTAGATTGAACAGGGATTTTATCTCTCTGCTCATCAGCAATTTCAGAATTTGTGTTGGTGGTTGGTTGGCCTAGGACTACTTCCTCATTAGCGGATTCGGTAAGTGAACACTTACCTGCTTCCGGCTGGTTGGCATCGATCGATGTTCGGGGCGGTATGTCGGTCGATTCCTCGCTCATCATATCGCTCGATTTTGTAGTGTCCGTGTCGATCGATGGACTGCCGAAATTTGCCTTCTCCATTCTTAGGTACCTGTACAAGCACAATAAGGGGAAAAGATTTTAGTAAATACGAAAAATAAGGTCTAGACTATATTCTGAACTAAATCTAATGGTAATAAGAAAGAGTCCCCGGCAACGGCGCCAAATTTGATATCACTCAAATTACCCTAAGGAGTGACTTTACTCTCTCAAATAAGAGGTTCAGTTGTAGTACTTAGGGATCAAATCTACTGAGACTCTAGGATTACACAATAGATTGTTTAATCTTTGAAATAAAGCTAGACAAACAGGTTTAAAGCAATAAATAAAGGGGCAAACAAGTAATTGCTTGATTGAATGGATTAGGTTTTAAGCAAGAGGAAAGAAAGTTAGATTGAGGCTATTTCTCAGGTGCAGCTAGCATGCAGGGTATCTTGGGTTTTTAGTATTCATAGTTCTGAACTAAAATTTTAAGGTTAAATCAATGATTGATTATCTTCAACTAGATCTTAAGTCACCAACTATCGTTCGATGAGTATAAGAAAGTGTCGATCGATTATTCTATATGAATATCGATCGATACACCTTTCACGGTGTCGCTCGACAGGCGGATTGCTCTATCGATCGATATCGTTTCTAGTGAGCTTTAAGATCGGATTTGAATTGGTTCTCCAATCTTACAAAGAGACTACTCTCGTGTACTCAAGGTAAGTTGGAACATACCAGCTTTAGGTTTCAGGGAATTGCTAAGTTTTCACTTATCCAAATTAATCTTAAGATCTAAGATAAGGGTGATCAATCCTATACTTAGCATTAAGAACAACTAGAATGAAGAACTATATTTTAAACACCCTAGCATTAAATCAATTGCAATGCATGCTTAGCCTTAATGAGAACCCTAAATCTAACAAGAGAAACTACTCAAACATATTCATGGAAGACAAAATCATGATGGTTTGAATAATACTTTAAAATAGAATAATAAGAGAAACAATAAAAGAGTAGAGAAAAATAAGGGAGTTTAAGATCTTCTCTGTATGCAGTTTGGATCTATCTCTCCACTCCTAAGCTCTCTCTCCAAGGTAGCAAGAAGCTTCTCTCAAAATTAGGTCTAAAACTTCTCTAGGCAAGTCTTGCCTTTAAAATAATACAAAACCCTCTTAATATAGCCTAACAGGCGGCCAGGGACTCATTTGGTAGAAGTAAAACCCTAATGAGATGTCTAGCTCATTAAACTCGTCATTAATTCTTGGAGGCCTTTCATGTCAATCGATTTCACATTCTTCTATCGATTGATTAATATAGTGTCTAGTCGGTCGATGCGTCCTGGTGAGCATCGGTCGATTTAGCTTCAATACAATCCTCCTCAAAGTATCCATTATTGCTCCAAAATGATCATATTTCACCAAAGAGTACCTGAACCTGTAAAAGCTCATAAAAGACACCAAAAGTGTCCTTTTGTTTCTAAAAACATATAGAAATCATGGTTGAAAGTGGGTAAAATCCATGACTTATCACTGACCAAGATTGGACAGGCTTCCATGAATCAAGCCTTAATGGTTGCAGCCACCAAATCCTGTTCACTTCTTTTTGACCTATATCCTAGGATTCATTGCGAAGCAAGTCTTGAAGGGGGTAACCACCAAGCCCTGTTCGAACCGTTTACCTATAGAATTCTTATGAATCAAGTCTTGAGGGGGGTGACCGCCAAGCCCGGTTCGAATTCCTTCCTAATTAATATCTAACTAATCCTAGAACATAATTTTTTTTTAAATTAAATCGAATTTTGAAAATGAAAGAGAGAGGGTGATAAAACTATCTACACAAGGCTTTACCATCCAGACTTGTTTAAAGCATCCGATCCCATGTATACCAAGTCCCAAGACAAGCAGAGAATGTCAGGTTAGGTTGGAAATCAGCTTTGGTTTTTTCAGACAATCATGAAAAGTATTGTCATAGCGACCGGTGATCCACTTTAGCATCTATAATACATTCTGCAGTTGAAAAATCTAAGAATGGTGCTAAAGAGTGGTTAGAAAAAAAGTAGAAATCATTGTCTCCATTTGGTACATGATAGATTCTTCTTTTTTTATTTTTTTTGAAAAATAAAGAACGCTTTAAAAGAGATTTGAAAAGGAAAATGAAAAATGCTTTTAAGAAATAGAGACTTAAAAATGTTTGTAACAACCCCCCCCCAGACTTAAACGACACTGTCCCCAGTGTTATTCAGCCTAAGTGCGGTGAAAAAAAAAGAAAAATTAGAAAGTTAATGACTAAGTAACCGTACCTATTATTACTTGTATCGATCGATACCATGTCTAGCATATCGATCGACAAAAGGTAATCAATTCGTCTATTGGTATCTAACCTGTCTGATCTGTCATTTGTTAGTTCTGTTAGACAATCCAAACACAAGCAAATAGATAAGAAGTCATAAAGATAGATAGTCTAGAGTAATAAATCCTAAAAATCCGAAATAAAAATAGAAAGAAAAATAAAAGTGTCTCAGAATAAGGGATAGAAATATGAGGACTAGTCGGAGTCCTCTGCTGCATCCTCGTCGTCTGATGACGAGTCACGACGGTACTGGTGTGATGGACCTGGGGCTGCTGGATCATGGGCTCTCACGCTCTTCCTGCTCATGCACCTACAGCGAGACACTCTGGACCAGATGGCCTGGAGAGCGTCTGCGACGAACCTCTGGAAGTCCCCGTGGTCGCTCATCGGAATGTCGGGCATGATGGGGAAGTCGTGCACTGGTGCCTCTGGCGGGCCCTGCGTAGCTGGTGCTCTGCGCTCTCCTGGAACTCTCCGTGGCACGTCCTGGAGGTTGCGGAGGAATGCCTCATCTCGCTGGAGCCGGAGCCTGTCAATGTCCCCGTCGAAGTCCGTGATGTGGCGGGAGGGCAGCTGCAGAAGACGGAGGCGGTCTCCTCTCCTGAAACTCCAGAACAGGCCGTCCTTCAGCCACTGGGCTGATGACAGATGCACCAAGCCCAGGTAGGCGCGGGAGGTGTGGGATGGCTCTTCAGTCAAGCGGATGCCGAGGTGCTGGAAGATCGGTGTAAGCAGGCTCCCAATCGTCTCCTTCTTCCTGCCTGTGCCCTTGAAGGGCTTCATCTTCAGCGACACCAGGTGCTGAGCGAAGAGGTATCCCAGGTTGGGAATGGGCATGTCGTGGTCCGGGTCCAGGTCCTGCAGGTCGACAACTCCGTCAATCGCAGTGAACAGCAGTGTGAGCTCGTCAATCCTCACCTTGTTGGGCTCCATCTTGCACAACAGAGTGCTGGCAAGGGCCCTGATGAAGTAACGCAAGGTGGGATGACGGATGTCGGTCTGAGTGACAGCCGTTCTCCAGTGGCCTGTGCCAATGATCCTCCAGAAGTCACCGATCATCGAGAACTCAGGGACACTCATAGCGGTGTTCGACGGATCCAACCCGTAGATCTCACAGATCTCAGCAACTGTGATCCGGTATCTGACACCTCGAGCAAAGAACGAGAGAACTCCGTCGCTCGCGACGCCGCCAGTGGTGGTCGTGTAGGTGAGGTCAGCTGTGGCGAGGAACTGTCGGACCAGAGACGGGTAGAGGTCGTAGGGGCGTGTAGCCATGGTGCCCAACCCAAGCTGACCGATCATGTCCTTCAAATCATGCCAGAGACCAAGCTGCCGGACGGTAGCCTCGTCGATGAAATGGGTGGGAGCAATGTCAACGCGCAGCCATGCGTTGTAGAACAGGCTGTCGTAGTCATCCCAGGTTTCCGTGCGCCGGCAGTGGGTGCAAGCGGTGGAACGGACCACTGTCCTCGGGTCGGGGTAAGACTCCACCGTCTGTATGGCCTTGGAAGGGTTCCTAGGCCAAGGAGAACGCTCGTCTGGCTGTCGGGGTGGTGAGTGTGATGATGATGATGATGGCGTCGAGGAAAATGGTGGTGTGGGTGGTGCCCTGGAGGTGCTCGGGTTATTGAGCCTCCTCTTAGTCCTCCTCTCGCGTCGGCTATCCCTCCGTGAACTCATCTGCAAAGAAACAAATAATCATCTATTAGCACATGTAATCGATGGTTCCGATATCGATCGATTCTCTAGAAGCAAAATCGATCGATTTGTGTGTCCCTGTATCGATCGATTGTCGTATCTGACATCGATTCTTTAGCGTCGATATCGATCGATTCGACAATAACCGTGTCGATCGACACGACATCGCAGACCTACAAATCAAAATTCATCCCAAATCGCAATTTCACGAACAACAAATGCAAAACGAACAGTGTAGGGACCTATTTCATCATACTAGCAACCTAAATCGACCAAATCCAAGCCCAATCGAACGATTTTTGTTCATGTCAAAACCTAGTCAAACAGAATCCAAAAAATAGAAGATTTCGGGTTCATACCTTGAAGAATCGGTGAGAAGATGAACAAATGAGTTAGAGAAGTGAAAAACAAAGAGATTGAGGCGAGAAACGGCGAAAATCGGTTCGGTTTCTAGAGAGAAAAATCGGGTTTTTGTTTTCGGGGGAAAAATGCGAAATGAGGGGGAGAAGAAGCAGATATCGGGGTTAATGACCCGCGGCCTCGATATACCCTAATCGATCGATATGCCTTGGTGCGTGTCGATCGATTTTAAAACAGTCCTTATCTATATATATATATATTTTTAAAGCGAAATAAAAATAAAAATTAAAATAAAAATAAAAATAAAAATAAAAAATTTGAAAATAAATAATAAAAATGGAGACTTAAATGCAAAAGTGGGTTGCCTCCCACTGAGCGCTTTATTTTTAGTCATTAGCTTGACTGAAAAATCTCTTTAATCAGATTCGGGGATGCCCAACCGTAAAGGTTTGACATTCGGCGGTTTAGCCCAGTAATGCTTCACTCGTTGCCCGTTCACCGTAAATTCTTCTCCTTTATCGTTCATAAGGGCGACGGCTTCGTTTGGTCTTGCTGCGTAACTGTGAAAGGTCCTGACCAGGGAGAACGGAGTTTTCCGGGAAACAAGGTTAGCCGAGAGTTATATAATAGAACTTGATCGTTGGCGGAAAAGTGCCGGGAGACGATCTTCTTGTCATGGTAAGCTTTTGTGCGCTCTTTATACAACTTTGAACTCTCATAAGCTAGATGTCTGATTTCATCTAGTTCGTTTAGTTGTATGAGTCTCCTTTCGGCAGCAGTCTTAATGTCGAAATTTAGCAATTTTGTTGCCCATGCTGCTTTATGCTCTAATTCAACGGGTAAGTGACAAGCTTTTCCGTAAAGAAGATGAAAAGGAGTTGTTCCTAGTGGGGTTTTAAATGCAGTTATGTATGCCCAAAGTGCGTTGTCCAGCTTCCGTGACCAATCTCTTCAGGTGATCCCAACGGTTTTCTCCAGAATTACTTTGATTTGTCTGTTTGAAACTTCTACCTGCCCACTCGTTTGTGGATGGTAGGGTGTGGCAACTCTGTAGTGAACTCCATTTTTCCTGAGTAGATTTTCGAAAACCTTGTTGATAAAATGGGTACCCCCATCGCTTATTACTACTCGAGGAACTCCAAATCTAGGAAACAAAATGCTTTTGAAGAGTTTGACAACAACAGAAACATCATTTGTAGGAGTGGCTATAGCTTCAACCCATTTTGAAACATAATCAACAGCAACTAAAATGTATCTGTTCCCGTACGAGGAAGGGAAAGGACCCATAAAATCTATCCCCCAACAGTCAAAGACTTCGATTTCGAGAATGAACTTCTGTTCCATTTCATGTCTTTTGCTGATTTTCCTCTTCGTTGACACCGATCATATTTTATGATATAGGCGTGAACATCGCGGAACATAGTAGGCCACCAAAACCCGGCCTGAAGGATTTTAGATACCGTAGTGAAAGTTGCGAAATGTCCGGCATAAGATGATCCATGGCAGTGGAATATGATGTCCGGCACTTCAGTGGCTGCAACACAGCGTCTGTAAATTCCGTCGGCACATTGCTTGTAGAGATACGGTTCATCCCAGTGGTATCGCCTGACTTCTCGGAAGAACTTCTTTCTGTCATAATTTTTGAGTTCTTCCGGTTCGACGTTAGCAGCTAAATAGTTTACTATGTCGGCATACCAGGGTCTATCTCTGAACTTCTTTTCAACAACGTGCACTTCCTGATCGAGTTTTCGCACCTATCAGGAGTGTGCGGATCAGTGTTGATACTGTCGGCTACGGTGACAGTTACATTAAAGGATATCTTGAATGAGACTTTATCCAGGTCAAGGCCGTTTTCACAATTGGTCAGTGCGTCTGTCTTGTTGTCGATCGGTTGATCTGTTGATTCATCGATCGACATTCCATCTGTTGCATCGACCGATTTGTCGTTCGTGTCATCAATCAACATTGTTATATCGATCATCATATCACTTTGTTCATCGACCGATATAGATTCAGATGCAAGATTTATCTGACCAACGAATGTAGATTCGGCTAGGTATACGCCTTCGGCTGGCAAGAAATCATTAATAGGAGTATTGTCAGTGACTTTTATCCGGGAAAGGTGATCAGCTACGCTGTTATCTACTCCTCTTTTGTCTTTTACTTCCATATCAAATTCTTGGAGCAGAAGTATCCATCGGATAAGTCGTGGTTTGGCATCTTTCTTTTGCATAAGGTATTTTATTGCTGCGTGATCGGTGTGCACAATGACTTTTGAGCCAACAAGGTAGTTTTGGAATTTCTCGAAAGCGTACACGACAGCAAGTAATTCCTTTTCCGTTGTGCCGTAATTTCTCTGAGCATCGTCCAGAGTTCGGGTCGCGTAGTAAATAACATGAAGTTTTTTATCTTCACGCTGTCCTAACACTGCTCCTACTGCGAAATCACTTGCAATGCACATAATTTCGAAAGGAAGACTCCAATCGGGTGCTTGCACGACAGGGGCAGTTATCAAAGACTTTTTGATTTTATCAAAGGCCTGCTGACATTCTGAAGTAAATTCGAATTTAACATCCTTGCAGAGGAGTGTCGTCAGAGGTCTGGCAATTTTGCTGAAATCTTCTATAAACCTTCGGTAAAATCCAGCATGCCCAAGGAAACTCTTTATGTACTTTACGTTAGTTGGTGGAGGTAAACCAGTCATTACTTCTATCTTTGCTCGATCTACTTCAATTCCAGCAGCAGATACTTTGTGTCCAAGAATAATCCCATCATTAACCATAAAATGGCATTTTTCCCAATTGAGAACAAGGTTCTTTTCCTCGCATCTAGCTAGAACTTTACAGAGGTTGTCGAGACAACTTTTGAAATCAGATCCATAGACTGAAAAATCGTCCATAAAAACTTCCATAAAATCTTCTATCATATCAGTGAAGATAGACATCATGCAGCGCTGGAAAGTGGCAGGGGCTTTACACAGGCCAAATGGCATCCGACGGTAAGCGAATGTTCCGTAAGGGCATGTGAAGGTTGTCTTTTCTTGGTCATCCGGATGAACTGGAATTTGGAAAAATCCGGAATATCTGTCGAGAAAACAATAGTACTGATGATTAGCTAGTCTTTCCAACATTTGATCGATGAAAGGTAAATGAAAATGGTCTTTCCGCGTTGCGGAGTTTAGTTTCCTGTAATCGATGCACATACGGTGTCCAGTTAAAGTTCTTTTTGGAATAAGTTTGTCTTTGTCGTTCTTGACCACAGTGATGCCTCCTTTCTTAGGCACCACGTGAACTGGGCTCACCCAATTACTATATGAGATTGGATAGATTACACCGGCATCGAGAAGTTTGATGATCTCCTTTTTAACAACTTCTTTCAGGTTGGGGTTGAGTCGCCTCTTATGTTCTATTGATGATTTTGAATCATCTTCAAGATGAATCCGATGCATACACAGGTCGGGGGAAATTCCTGGAATATCTTCAAGAGAGTATCCGATTGCTTTCCTGTGTTTTCGCAGTTTATTCAGCAATAAAGGGAGCTCATTGTTCGTAAGATTTGCATTTACGATAACTGGATAAGTGTTGTCAAAAAGGTAGGCATATTCGAGTCCAGCAAGAAGTGGTTTCAATTACACCTTTGGTGCATTTTCCTTGCTTAGATCGTCTCTCGAGAATGGTTGTCGATCGACAGCGTTTTGAAAATATCGATCGATATTCATCTCGGAGTCATCTTCACCATTGCTGGCATCGTCATTTCTTGCTTCCATTAAATGTACATAATCCTCCGTATGGTTATCTATGCTGAAAACTTCTCCCTGCGCAACCACGAGCACGTCCTCGATCTGGTTTTCAAGGAATGAATCTTCAAAAGATTTTTGTGTAAGCTCGTCGATATCATCGACATAGGAGGATGATCTATCTATCAAGGGGCGCGTCATTACTGTTTCCATGTCGCATCGCATTGGAATGTTTCCAATGTTCAGGCAGATGCTTCCTTCCTTGACGTCGATTATCGCATTTGCGGTTGCAAGAAATGGTCTTCCCAAGATAATGGGGTCTCTGGGTTCGTTCTTGTAGTGAAGTACAAAGAAGTTCGTTGGTACTGTGCAGCCATTGATGATTATGGGCACATCCTCAAGTGCTCCTTCCGGGACTCGGACAGATCGATCAGCGAGAACTAGTTGGATATTTGCTGGGGTAAACTCCGCATATCCAAGAGATGTTGCAACAGAGTACGGCATCAAATTCACGCTAGACCCTAGATCACAGAGGGCTCTTGGGAATTGTTTATCTTGGATGGTGCAACTAAGAACGAAACTACCAGGGTCTGGTTGCTTGATCGGGATTTCGCCTTGAATTATAGCACTGACTTCCTCGGAAATCATCATAATACTACGTTCTCCGACGTGGAAACCTTTAGCTACCATGTCTTTAACGTACTTTTTTAGCGTCGGTGAAATCTTGACAGCATCACTTAATGGCATCTCAACTCTGATCCTCTCGATTTCTTTCTTACAGACTTCTCTGTCCAATTCGCGCTTAGGGTCGGACTTTCGTGGAGAAAAAGGGGGAATCGGGTTATAAACCCTTTCGATAGTAGGTTCAGCTGGTGCTGAATCACTTTTCGGCTTAGGGGATTGGTGTCGATGGATATTGTTTTCATCATATCGTTCGATATTAAGCTCATCCGCCGAATGTTCTTCATCGTCCGGAATGTCAATAACAACCTCTTCGGTGCCTTGACTATTTTTTTCTCAGCTTTTGCTTGGTGAAGGTTCCGCTCTATTGGCATGGAATAGCACAGGGTTAGGGGTGGGTTTGATCTCTTCTCCAGAAAAATTTTCTGAAGAAGATTTTTTCTTAACTTTCGGAACAAGTTGCTTCCCACTTCTCAAGAGTACAGCACTAACTTGACGTCTTGGGTTCATATCAGTTCGCCCAGGAAGACGTCCTGCCTCCCTCTTGATAGAGATTGCGTTTTCGGCGACATTACCTTCTAATCGTTTGACTTGTTCACTTAGAGCATTTAATTTCTTAAATAGCTCAAGATGAACAATGTTTAGTTTTGTGTCCATGTCTCTTTCTATTTTCTGATTTCCCGTGAAAGCTTGATTTATCCTGGAGTCAGTTTTTCTTTGACGGGATCTGGTTAGGGCATCATAGTTTTGGGTGAAACTATCCTCGTCCGGGTTGTAAACCTGAGAGGTGTTCTCTTTCACAGAAAATAGTTGTCTTTCAGAACAACTATTCTCACTTGGAAAAGTTTGCCTAAGTTTCTTTTCCTTCATGATTGAGTGCAGAGAGTCTAATGACTGCCTGATTTCAGCCAATTGGAGCGTGTCCCTGGACGAGGCTCTATTCTCCCTATCACTGATCTCATAGGATTTTCCCAAAGCTATATTTCTGATCAAACTCTTTGCTTTACTAGGATTCCTGGTGCTAAAGTTTCCTTCACTTGCGGTATCCAGCGTGATTTGGTAATGAAGGCTGACGCCTCCATAAAAGAAGTTTAGGAGCTGTGGTTCTGAGTAACCATGGTGAATGCAATCATGTTGATAGCCTTCAAATCTTATCCAAGCGTTTTAAACGATTCATGTGGACCTTGAGCAAAGTAAGATAACTTTTCTCGCACATCCCAGTAGCGAGCATCATCGAAAAATTGATTTATGAAAGCGTTTCTGATGTCTTCCCAGCAAGTTAGAGAGCCTGCTGGAATTTGATTCAACCACTTTCTGGCTTTTCCCTCAAGGGATAAAGAAAAAAGTTTACAGCGATTGTAGTCATCAGAAACTAGATCTTCTAGATATTTGATGTGCTCGTGGGGGTGTTCCAAAGTAGATCCACGGAAGGGTTTATTTCGTACCAGAAGAAAAAAATCAAGGTAGATTTTTGATTTTCTGGTATCAACTTCTGGTACTTTGATGGCAGACCTATTGGAATAGGTCTTTATGGGGTCTAAGTAGTCTTGCAAAATCAATTCTGATTCCTCATCTTCAGAGGAAGATGAATTAGATTGAACAGGGATTTTATCTCTCTGCTCATCAGCAATTTCAGAATTTGTGTTGGTGGTTGGTTGGCCTAGGAATACTTCCTCATTAGCAGATTCGGTAAGTGAACACTTACCTGCCTCCGGCTGGTTGGCATTGATCGATGTTCGGGGCGGTATGTCGGTCGATTCCTCGCTCATCATATCGCTCGATTTTGTAGTGTCCGTGTCGATCGATGGACTGCCGAAATTTGCCTTCTCCATTCTTAGGTACCTGTAAAAGCACAATAAGAGGAAAAGATTTTAGTAAATACGAAAATAAGGTCTAGACTATATTCTGAACTAAATCTAATGGTAATAAGAAAGAGTCCCCGGCAACGGCGCCAAATTTGATATCACTTAAATTACCCTAAGGAGTGACTTTACTCTCTCAAATAAGAGGTTCAGTTGTAGTACTTAGGGATCGAATCCACAGAGACTCTAGGATTACACAATAGATTGTTTAGTCTTTGAAATAAAGCTAGACAAAAAGGTTTAAAGCAATAAATAAAGGGGAAAGCAAGTAATTGCTCGATTTAATGGATTAGGTTTTAAGCAAGAGGAAAGAAAGTTAGATTCAGGCTATTTCTCAGGTATAGCTAGCATGCAGGGTACCTAGAGTTTTTAGTATTCATAGTTATGAACTCAAACTTTAAGGTTAAATCAATGATTGATTATCTTCAACTAGATCTTAAGTCACCAACTATCGTTCGATGAGAATAAGAAAGTGTCGATCGATTATTCTATATGAATATCGATCGATACACCTTTCGCGGTATCGCTCGACAGGCGGATTGCTCCTTTCGCGGTATCGCTCGACAGGCGGATTGCTCTATCGATTGATATCGTTTCTAGTGAGCTTTAAGATCGGATTTGAATTGGTTCTCCAATCTTACAAAGAGACTACTCTCGTGTACTCAAGGTAAGTTGGAACATACCAGCTTTAGTTTTCCGGGATTTCCTAAGTTTTCACTTATCCAAATTAATCCTAAGATCTAAGATAAGGGTGATCAATCCTATACTTAGCATTAAGAACAACTAGAATGAAGAACTATATTTTAAACACCCTAGCATTAAATCAATTGCAATGCATGCTTAGCCTTAATGAGAAGCCTAAATCTAACAAGAGAAACTACTCAAACATATTCATGGAAGACAAAATCATGATGGTTTGAATAATATTTTAAAATAGAATAATAAGAGAAACAGTATAAGAGTAGAGAAAAATAAGGGAGTTCAAGATCTTCTCTGTATGCAGTTTGGATCTATCTCTCCACTCCTAAGCTCTCTCTCCAAGGTAGCAAGAAGCTTCTCTCAAAATTAGGTCTAAAAGTTCTCTAGGCAAGTCTTGCCTTTAAAATAATACAAAACCCTCTTAATATAGCCTAACAGGCGTCCAGGGACTCATTTGGTAGAAGTGAAACCCTAATGAGATGTCTAGCTCATTAAACTCGTCATTAATTCTTGGAGGCCTTTCATGTTGATCGATTTCATAATCTTCTATCGATCGATTAATATAGTGTCTCGTCGGTCGATGCGTCCTGGTGAGCATCGGTCGATTTAGCTCCAATACAATCCTCCTCAAAGTATCCATTTTTGCTCCAAAATAATCATATTTCACCAAAGAGTACATGAACCTGTAAAAGCTCATAAAAGACACCAAAAATGTCCTTTTGTTTCCAAAAACATATAAAAATCATTGTTGAAAGTGGGTAAAATCCATGACTTATCATGAAGGTTTTCAAAGTGTTAGTGAATATTACACTAAGCTAAAACAAGTTTTAGAGGAGTATAAGAATCTTAAGAGTCCTTAAACTTGCTGTTGTGCACATCGATATTGTATCAGTAGTAAGAGGATTGCACAACCTGCTGAACCAGATCGTGTTTGCCAGTTCCCAATGGGATTAAAAGATTCATTTACAGCTAAAAGAGGCCAAATATTCAAAATGGAGCCAAAGCCAATTATCTCAAAAGTCTTCAATGTCGTTTCTAAATCAATGAAGTCTACAAGTAATATGGTGTTTCAAAATTACTAGAACCAATTGTGGTTGCTTATTCTGGTAGATAAAAAACAACATAAGTCTCTTCCTGTATGTTATCATTGTGGTCTTCTTGGTCATGTTGTTAATCACTGCGAAAAATTTCATGGTTACCCTCAAAGATAGAGAAGTTTACTCAACTATAATATATTTTAGGACAAATGACCAGAACTATATAAATCTTTTTTTTTATTTCTGCCATTTTTTATACCAAGCGTGTCCTTTTTCATGTTATGAGAAAAACCGTATCTACGAGAATGCCATTACTTTTTCATGCCACGTAAGCAAAAATCCACGCCACGTAGGAATTCGGTTCCGTGTTTTCATTAACTCAGCCGTGAAGCCTACATACTTAGTTACGGCTGAGTTAGTTCTACGTAGCGGCTGAATTAAACAACTCGGCTGACTTCATAACATAACTCAGCTTGCTGTAGTGGCTGATTTACAGAAATCTGTCTGAGTTATGTGATAATGGCTGACTTACGGATAGTAATTACGGCTGACTTGTACATCAGCTGTTTGATTTCTGGAAAATTCGGCTGAGTTGTAGTTAAGACACGACTGACTTATGCCTCTCCGGCTGAGTCATAAAATACGGCTGAGTTATATTTAATAAGTCGTAACGAGCTGGATTAACAGTAAACTCAGCTTAATTACGGCTGACTTATTAGCGAAAGATTAATTACTAGAATAGCATTTCTTTGACGGCTGATTTATTTTACGATCCAGCTGACTTATGAATCTTTGTCTTTTATACGGCTGATTTATTAGCACAAGATTAATTACTGAAATAGTATACCCGTTTCAGCTGACTTACGTTATACTTGATGGTTGATGTATTTTGGCTGGTTATATGTTCGTTTGGCGACAGACTAACCAATTTTCCATGTCATCCGCCATGTCACCAAATCGGATTTGCCATGTCATCACTAACTTACGAACTTTACAACTCGGTTTATCTGGCTATTCATCTTCTTCTTCATTTTCTTTATATAATGTTCATCTTATTCTTCATCTTTCTCAGAGTTCTTATGGATCCGGTTATTATTGTTTCCGGAAACTGGATTAAGAAAAACAAATATGTTTTCAAAGCCGACAGTAGAGGGTGTAGAGTTCTGCATGTAGATGAGAAAACAACACATGAAGAACTCTCAAAATTTGTACTCGATGATTACAGATTGAATGAATTTAGGCATGAGATTCAGCTTAGCTACATGTTCTCGAATAAAGCTCTGAAAACAATGGCGCACGACACTCCACCAGTTTACGTCTCCAATACTCGACAATTGCAAGGTTTCCTAAGCCTAAAGAAAATCGAACAGCTACGTCTCTGTGTGGAGATTATGGAGAAGAAGAATGTCGAAATGAACCGGAATGACAGAGCAAGAGAGAAGAGTAAAACGTTTTTCAGTTTTAGCTCAGAAGTAGAAGTTTCACAAATTGAATCCAGAGACGAAAATTACAGTGGGGATGGTTGTAGTTTGGAGGATGAACGCAAGGACAATGAGTATGAGTGCTCTAGTCTAGTGGAAGGAGAAAAACATAAAGTAGGCGGAGAAGATGTAGTTGTTGAAGAAGACGAAGAAGATGATGAATTTGAAAGCCGATTTGATATGTTCAACGACTCGGACGGTGCGTCATCTGAAGATGATAACTTCAGCTCATACTGTGAGTCTCCAACACAAGACGAAGAGGATTCACCGACTCTACCTCCCAAGAAGAGATATCAGAACTTCTCGATGAGCGAATGTAACGGGAATATGGAGGCTCTAAGGTTGGAGATGTCGTCGCTAAATCTTGCGGCAGGGCAACGATACGAGAGTAAAGGCGATTTGGAGAGACGACTGAAACTTCTTACAGTGAGGGATCAATTTGATTTTGATGTTGACATATCCAATCCGACATTATACGTTGTTAAGTGTTGGGTTCATGGATGTCTGTGGAGAGTTCTTGCTTCTACACAAGGGCAATCCCCAGCATTTTACGTTCGCATTCACTATTCGGATCATACATGTTCTGTAACTGTGCGTTCTAATCAATCTCGACAAGCAACACCAGATATTTTAGGAGTGTTGTACAAGGACTTTCTCGGCGACGTTGGTCCGTCCGTTCGCCCTACGAGTGTTGGAATAGCTATCACTAAGCAATTTGGTGTAAAGGTAATTATGTGATGCGGCTGAGTTATTTTAACGAGACGGCTGAGTAATATGAAATGTTGCGGCTGACATACTTATACAATGCGGCTGAGTTATGTTAATGTTAGAGCTGAGTTATGATACAACTATGATAACGATATTGTTGAGTTATTATTGCGTTGTGGCTGTCTTAATTCTGTGATGCGGCTGAGTTATTTGAATCATTTTTCATGTGGACAGATGGATTATTGGAGATCCCATCGGACGCTGAAATTTGCAAGGGAAATCGATGAGGGAACACCTGAGATTGGGTTTGAAAGCTTGCCTTATTACTTATACATGATAAGAAGGACAAATCCGGATACAATTACGCGTCACCAAATAGATGAGTCTGGAAGATTCATGTATGTATTTCTTGCGTTTGGTGCGAGCGTAAATGGGTTTCCTTTCAAGCGCAAAGTTGTGGTTGTTGCCGATACGTTTCTTAACAATAAATACAAAGGGACGCTTCTCACAGCACTAGCTCAGGATGGTAACTTTCAGATTTTTCCAATAGCCTTCGCAGTGGTTGACACTGAAAATGATGATTCGTGGCATTGTTTTTTATGCAACTAAAACTTTTGATTCCTGACAACGAGGGTCTTGCGATAATCTCGGATGGCATAACTAAATAGGGAAAGCAATTGGAAATGTGTATCCGTTTGCTTCTTGATATCACTCAAATTAGCCTAAGGAGTGACTTTACTTTCTCAAATAAGAGGTTCAGTTGTAGTACTTAGGGATCGAATCCACAGAGAGTTAGTGTACAAATAAGATGCAATCTTAGTGACTATGCTAGATTGAAAATGGTTTAAAGTAAAATGCAGGTTTTTGAGTAATGGTAAGATTACTCAATTGAAAGTTTTTGGTTTAAATCAATAAAGAAAAGTAGTTAGATTCAGGGTAGGTATTCAGGAATTCAGGATTATAAATATTATAAATGCTAACAAGTTGCTTGCATGATATGTCAGAGCTCAACACTATTAAATGAATCCATCAGCTCTCGCAATATTTAGACCATCTATTACTTAGATGCTAAATGGTGTTTGCGGTCAGCTTTATCGCCGACACTATCGATCGATTTTTTCGATAGGAATATCGACCGATACACCTCTAGCTACGTCGATCGATTACTCTATAGGAGTATCGATCGATACGGCTCTAAGCAGAACTTATGCGCGAGTTGATACAATGCTCACCATGATCTTAGATCAGCTTTCGCTTGTCTCAAGAGGGTCATAGCATGTTTAGGATGTTATTAGGAATTGTATTAAATGAATAATGCAATCCAAGTTCATGTTCTAGGTAGCTAATCTAGAAAAAACATTAATGAACAATCCTAACAATAAATATCACAACTATAGCAGATATAGGCTGGGGCTAATCCCTCAATTCCTATTTAAACCCTAAATCTAACAAATGAATCTACTCAGACATGGCTAAGTGATTCATAGTAACAAGGTAATAATAGGAGTTCATAGATCTATTAGAGGAGTGAACACTTAAGTTCCAATCACAAATCTCTTTGGATCTCTCCTCTAGATCTAGAATCCTATAACCTTTGTTAAGAAGAACAAGTAAAGAACTGAATAGAGCTTTATTGAGAACTTGCAAAGTAATGAAACAGTAAAAGAAATGTGTAGAAAAGATGGAGGTAAAAAGAAACTCTCTAGGTAAAAACTTATGTGGTGCCAAAACACTTAGGCACATATAAATATGAGTTCATTAGGTTAAAAACTCGTCAGGGGTAATCTCGTAAAAGTATGAAGTCGTGGGCTTCAAGGTCGGCCAAGTCCAACTTGTCTTCTTTCGCCGCTCAATATCGATCGATAGTACTAGATGTACATCGATCGATTATGATCTCGATGTATCGTCCCTCGGCAAATGTGTGTCGATCGATAGCACGGGATGTGCATCGATCGATGTGTAGCTCCGGATGTCGACCTCTGGTCTGATCTCGGGTGAACTCTTCTTTAAGCTCCAAAAAGGCACCTAAAACATCACTTTTCTCCAAAATGCTTCTGAGCCTGAAAACATACCTAAAAGACTCCAAAACATATATAATAGTAATAAAAATACTCATATACCATGGGTAAAACATGTAAAATCCATGGTATATCAACTCCCCAGACTTAACCTTTTGTGTCCTCAAGCAAACACACAAGCAGTCTTTATGAAAGAGGTTTTAAAAAGCATGGACTCAATCAAATTCAAACTTAGAATCATAACCTCTACTTTGTTGCAAACCACATCTAAGAATCTGTCAATCACAGAAGTACAATATGCAATATTCTAATTAAACAACATTGATCATCTAGCCAACAACTTAGCAATCCTATCTGGCTAACCCCTCTGATTTCATTTCTGTACATAAAATGAAAGTGCAGGCTTTACCTTGAGATCGATCACTGAATGCAAGGTTGCTCAAACAAGTATCTAGACCTGCAGGTAAAAATTAGTTCCTATCTTCTCTCTCTACTATCTCTCTTAGTCAAGTCTGCTTTTATTTGCAAGACATTGACCAAGATTGGAAAGGCTTCCATGAATCAAGCCTTAATGGTTGTAGCCACCAAGTCCTGTTCACTTCTTTTTGACCTATATCCTAGGATTCATTGCGAAGCAAGTCTTGAAGGGGGTAACCACCAAGTCCTGTTTGAATCCTTTACCTATAGAATTCTTATGAATCAAGTCTTGAGGGGGGTAACCGCCAAGTCCTGTTCGAATTCCTTCCTAAGTAATAACTAACTAGTCCTAGAACATTTATTTAAGCTTATTTTTGATTTATTTATTTTTATTTTTTTAAATTAAATCTAAATTCGAAAATGAGGGAGATGATAAAACTATCTACACAAGGCTTTACCTTCCAGACTTATTTGAAGCATCCGATCCCATGTATACCAAGCCCCAAGACAAGCAGAGAATGTCAGGTTAGGTTGGAAATCAGCTTTGGTTCCTCCAGACAATCAATGAAAACGTTTTCATAGCTGATAGGTGATCAACTTTAGCATCTATAGTACATTCTGCATAAACAAATCTAAGAATGGTTCCTAAAAGATTGGTTAGATAAAAAGTGAATTTTTTTAAAAAATAACATTATCCCTTTCTTGACTCAATAAAAACCATTTTGAAAATATTTTAGATGAAGTCAAATGGTAAACAACATCAGTAGTCATCCCCCCAGACTTAAATCATACACTGTCCTCAGTGTATAACCAGTCCGGTGATGGCGTAGGCAAAAATAAAATATAATGATATCGAAAAAATAGAATGAAATACCTGACCGTGATCCGTATCGATCGATGTTGAGTCGCTTTCGTCGATCGTTATTGTTTGGTATATGTTGATCGATATCGACAGTGTCATGTCGGTCGATTTCAGTGGTAATCGTCTAGTCGTAACTACAAAGAAAAATAAATACGAAAAATAAAATCCTAAAGATAAAAACTAAATGAAAAATTACCAAACAGTGGGTTGCCTCTCACTCAGCGCTTTGATTATAGTCATCTAGCTTGACTCTGGATGGAATGAGCTGCTGAGGTGAAGTCCAGGTACTTGTTGGGAAACAAGTATCCTCTGTATCCTTCTTTGCACCGAACCATGAGTCAAATAAGCTTCTTGTGGCTTCACATTCTCTGGTTCGTTTCTTCTTTGTCTCAATTACCTCATCATTGATCCTTTGAATCCTTTCTGCATGACCTTCAATGTTGAGCTCGTGCCATCCTAATTTCTCATAGGCGTGTTCTGAAAGATCACTGAGCTTCGCTTGCATTGAATCAAGGCGTTGGATCATTTTGTCGTGGATAGAGCTTGTATCGATCGATTCCTTTGTTGAATTATCGGTCGATGGCTGTTGAGGTCCATCGATCGATGCGCTGGTTATTCTGTCGATCGATGCTATGGTGCAGGTCTGCTCGCAAGCTGCCTCTGAATGGCTCTGATTCCTTTTTGCATCCCTTCAATGCTAGATTCCATTCTGCCAACTTTGTTGTTTAGCAGGAAATACATCTGATCTAGACGTCCGTCTTGCGAATCATCCATGCTCGTAATTTCCGTGTAGATTTCATCAGCTAACTTATCCAAGTCAGCTCTGGTGCAGATTTCTGAAGTCTGTATATCGATCGATGCAACATGTTGTTCATCGGTCGATGTGTTCTTCTGCAGATTCTCGTGAAGCTTCTCGGCAAAGAGCTTCATCTGTCCGTCGATTTCAGTCATTCGCCTATCGATCGATGTGGGGTTGTACTCATCGATCGATGCGATTGATGCAGCCTGATAATCGAGTTGACGTTGGAACTTTTTCAGCCTCCTGCTGCATAGTGTCCATGCGTAGTGCGAGTTCCTCCACTTCTTTGTCTACTCAGAAGTGTATGTCAGCAAGTTTCCTCTCAGCTGCTTTTAGACGAGTCAATCCTCCAAAAGGATTGCAAGGTGCCGCGGGGTTCATATCTGCATGCGCCTCATTGATAGGGCGGATAGATCTCTTCATCTCTTCGGTGCAGATGCTTAGATCCCCTAGGTTGTGGAAGATAGGTTCACAGGTTTTGTTGAGTTTGCTGCCAAAACGTTCTTCTGCTTTCTTCAGTTCTTTCCAGATATCGTCGAGAAACTCATCGACCTCAAGTTTTGAGTAGGTGGTCGATGGTGCAGGCTTCATATCGATCGATGTGGATGTTACTCCATCGATTGATATTGCACTTGTCTGGCCGTGGTTCTGGGTGTTGGGAAGATCTTCAAGTTCCAGCTCAAGACCTTTAACCTTCTTGCTTAATGCCTGGTCTGCACTGAACATCCAGTTCATCTTGCTGCGAAGCTTGTCTGTAGCGTCCTCTAAACTCTTTTCCATGGAGAGTTTTTCCCACTTGCGTTCTCCAAGTAGACCAGTGAACATCTCGTTGATCTCATCTTTGGTGTAGGTTTGGTTCACCAAATCTCTTCTTGTAAATGAACTGGCGTGCTCTGGTAATCAGATGTAAGAGCGCTCGTCCATTGAAGTCCTTTGAAGCAGTTTCTTGATTTCGTCTTTAGAAACTCTGATGACTTCACCATCTACTCCTCTAGCAAACCCTTTCTCGTCCCTGTAGACCCCATACTCATCTCTCTGCTCCCAAAAGAATTTTCGAACTCCATATCGAAAATCTCTCTTTCCGAATTCAGGACTCCTATCGGTCGATGTCATGTACTCCATATCGATCGATGTCCGTTGAAAATCTGGGTCCTCCGTGCTGAGATGATTATCCTCAGCTTCCTTTGGTCCGGCTGTTGTGTCTGCCTCCTGGTGATGATGATGGTGGTCTGGTCCGTAGCGTTGCTGCTGGAATAGGTTTTGGGATCCGTTGGCTAACTGTAGGACGTCTGCAATGTCCTCTCTGGATATGTGGAGTGTTCGTCCATCCATTGAGCGTGCAAAGCCTTTTGAATCCCTGAAAATACCAAATTCATCCGGGGTTAAATTACGGAAATTAGGTACAGGTGAATTTGTTACCTGAGATGGTTTGATGAATGTATCGGTCGATGGCACAGGTACGGGATCGGTCGATGGTTGTTCAGGCCTATCGGTCGATTGTGATGGTGCCACGTCGATCGATGAGACTTCCTCGGGTTGAGTGATGTATGTTGGCGTTGCGGTCTCGACCGCGAAGCTCTCGTGCTGGTAATCGCTTGCCCAGCTCTGATTGAGTGGTCTCCGTCTCGCTTGTTGTTGACCGTGTTGTCGAACGATGCGAGGCAAGTAGTATCGATTGATGGGGAGAAGGTCCTATCGATCGATGTGTTGATTCTGAGGTTGTGGTGGAGAAGTCGATCTTTATCTTCTGGAAGGTTGTGATACTCTATAGCTCTCTCCTCCTCGTAATCATCAATATACTCCTCAATGTGAGTAGTATCTACAGCATATGGTGGGATGTAGTAGTCTTTCTCCCACTCGTTTACCTCGAAGTCACCGTCTGGAAACTCCTCCTCGATCTGGTTGAATTGTGAATCGATCGATCACCATGTATATATGTCGATCGATGTCTGTTCAAGAGAATTGATCGATGAGACAGTGCCACTATCGATCGATTCATCGTACTCCGTCTCGTATGCGTCTTGTGAATCGTATTCATCACCACAATAGCAAACAGCTACGAGGTCTGAGCCGTCTTGGATCTTCCCAGGAACCTTGATGACTCGTACCGGATCATAGTAGACCGTAGGATTGATCAGGGTTAGGCACAGTTTGTTTGTCTGAAGGTTGCAGACAGCTCCAACTGTGGCTAGGAAGACTCTTCCAATAGCAAAGAAGTAGGTAGGGTTAGCTTGACGTCTAAGACATGGAAGTCTACTGGAACTAGGGTTTTTCCTATGTTAACCTCCAGGTTTCTGATGATGCCTCCAGAGTTTTGCTGAGAATAATCCACGAAGATGAATGATTCATCCGTGGGTTCTATCTTCAGACCTAGATGGTCTGCTATCACCTTTGGTAGGATGCTGACTCCAGATCCTGTGTCACATAGGGAACATGGGAAATTGATCCCATGAACTGAGCAAGGGACAACGAACTTACCTGGATCACCCTTCTTCTCAAGTTTGATCCTCCTGATCATGGTTTCTCTGACCTGATTGAACATCCTTCTGATATCTTCTTCTGTCTCCTTTGTCTCTCTGAAAAACATCCACAATCTGTGTGTGCAGTATGCTTCTTCGAACGGTTTCTCCTTAGGTATTCTTAAAACTCTCCTTCTGAAGCTTTCTAATTATTTCTCGTTGACTCCCCTTTTAAGGTGCTTAGGAACCTTCTCTTTCCTTTTTCTGAGAGTACGGCCTTTGGTTTCTTGTTTTAACTCCATGGGTTCTAGGGTATCCGTGGGTTTCTTCAAGATAACTTCTGGTGGGCCTTTGGAGGGTTTAGATTGCTCTCTGAGTGCAGTAAGTCGTGCAACATATATCTTGGGAAGTTGCACTCGGCTTGTGATAACTGAATATCGATCGATAGGTTCTGGAGTATGTCGATCGATTTCCTTATCCTTCTCTCGATCGATGGAACATCCATTTTGTCGATCGATGTTGTAAGGGCTGGGTGGATATGGGTGCTTTGCTGCGAACTCCTCGTGAGTAAGTATCTTTACGGCGTTGCACTCGTGAGTGGATTCTTGAAGGTCCATCGGTCGATGCTCATCTGAGTCTATCGTTCGATTTGAATTGGCGTACATCGATTGATAGTCGTGTCCGGACATCGATCCATACCAATGGTTCCCGCCAATACTCATGGAACTTTCGATCTGGAACTCTCCCTCTTGCAGCTTCTCATGCTCCACCACTCTCCAAAAATCGTCTTCTATGATAGCATTGACGTTATGGCCTGTTGCTTCTTCTCCAGTCCCTTTTCCTAAGTCTTCCTGCTTCTTAACAGCTGCTCCTGTCTGAATCACTTGAGTCTCTAGTTTCTTCACATGAGTGCTCAAAGCATCGAGATTTGTGTTCAAGGTGGTGTAGACAGCGTCAATCTTTCCATTGAAGTTCACCTCTAACTGCTGCTGGTTTTCAAGAACTTTGCTGAGCATGTCTTCTAGCTTTCTTTCTGGGGTTGGTGTGGGTGGCTTCATGTAAGATGAGTTTCCATAACTCCTGTTGTTGTTGGGGTTGCTGCTGCTGAAGTTGGCTCTTTGTCCTGAGAAGTTTCTGTTTCCTTGGTTTCCAGATCTCTGAAATACAGTTCCATTGATCCAGTTGACTTCTGCTTCTACGTAGTCATCTTCTTCATCAGCTTCTGCATCCTCCACTGAGCAGATTTGCTTGTTTAGCAGCTTCTGAACATTGTCAAGTGTAGCCTGTACCTCATTCATCTGTTCCTTTCCAAGGAATGCTGCAGATCTTGCTTTTACAATGTTCTTCGTGCTGTTGCTGGATGCTAAGTTGTCTATTAGCTTCACAGCATCTTCAGGATTCCTTGTGGTGAAGTTGCCTTCACTTGCAGTATCCAGAGCCATCTGATATTTCAGCGCGATGCCTCTGAAGAAAGTGCAGAGCAGTTGCACCTTGTTGAATCCAAGGTGGGGACAATCTCGCTGGTAAGACTTGAATCTGATCCAGGTATCCTTGAATGACTCTCTAGGCTCCTGGTTGAATGTGACAATTTTCCTTCTTAAGTCTTCAGCGCGCGCATCATCAAAGAAGTTACGCAGAAATGCGTTTTTGATGTCGCTCCAGGATGTAAGAGATCCTGGTGGTAGCTGCTTAAACCACTGTTAAATTTCTCCAGATAAAGAGTGCTTGAAGAGCTTACAGAGAAGGTAGTCCACAGGGACTCCATTGGCTTTGATAGCAGATATGAGATCCTCGAACCTCTCCAGATGGTCCATGGGATGCTCATTGGACAGCCCACAGTAGGGTGTCCATCCCACAAGGGTGTAGTACTGCTGCTTGAGCTCGAAATCGCCTCTCTGAATAGCAGGGGGACGAATGGATGATCTGTTGGTGTAGAACTGATCTGGACGGTTGTAGTCAGCTAGTGTTCGAGTAGCCTCTCCTACAGGTTGAACAGCTCCTGTAGATGCAGTTTCTGGCTCAGGGATTACTTCATTCTGAGCATTGAGCTTCTGACCTGCTTCATTACGAAGGTGACCTTCTTGGTCACGCAAGTCTCCATTCTCATCTCGTGTGAGAATAATGGGCGCAACCATGACTCGCGGAACAGTATCGATCGATATACAGTTAGGGGTATCGATCGATGTCAGATGAAACGTGTCGGTCGACAGTGAAGTAGTGTCGGTCGACAGGAAGGTGCGAGTATCGGTCGACGAAGACGGTGTCTCGGTCGACAGTGGTGCGCCAGTATCGGTCGACAGATAGGTGTTGATGTCTATCGACGCGGAACGGATTTCCTTGCGGATTGAACGTTCCAAGCTAGCAGGGTCTTTTGAGAACAAAAGTTGAGATGCCTTGTTACTTCTGGTACTGCTGGGCATGTACCTGAAAAGACAAGAAAAAATTTGTGTCAGAAAAAAAAAATTAAAGTAAAAATAACCTAGACCTAATCAGATTAAATCTTATTGTATCAAAGCTCCCCGGCAACGGCGCCAAATTTGATATCACTCAAATTACCCTAAGGAGTGACTTTACTCTCTCAAATAAGAGGTTCAGTTGTAGTACTTAGGGATCGAATCCACTTAGAGCTAGTGTACAAATAAGATGCAATCTTACTCACTATGCTAGGTTGAAAATGGTTTAAAGTAAAATACAGGTTTTTGAGTAATGGTAAGATTACTCAGTTGAAAGGCTTTGGTTTAACACAATAAAGAAAAGTAGTTAGATTCAGGGTAGGTATTCAGGAATTCAGGATTATAAATACTATAAATGCTAACAAGTTGCTTGCATGATATGTCAGAGCTCAACACTATTAAATGAATCCATCAGCTCTCGCAATATTTAGACCATCTATTACTTAGATGCTAAAATAGTGTTTGCGGTCAGCTTTATCGCCGACAGTATCGATCGATTATTCGATTGGAATATCGACCGATACACCTCTAACTACATCGATCGATTACTATAGAAGTATTGATCGATACGGCTCTAAGCAGAACTTATGCGCGAGTTGATACAGCGCTCACCATGATCTTAGATCAGCTTTCGATTGTCTCAAGAGGGTCATAGCATGTTTAGGATGTTATCAGGAATTGTATTAAATGAATAATGCAATCCAAGTTCATGTTCTAGGTAGCTAATCTAGAAAAAGCATTAATGAACAATCCTAACAATAAATATCACAACTATAGCAGATATAGGCTGGGGCTAATCCCTCATATCCTATTTAAACCCTAAATCTAACAAATGAATCTACTCAGACATGGCTAAGTGATTTATAGTAACAAGGTAATAATAGGAGTTCATAGATCTATTAGAGGAGTGAACACTTAAGTTTCAATCACAAATCTCTTTGGATCTCTCCTCTAGATCTAGAATCCTATTACCTTTGTTAAGAAGAACAAGTAAAGAACTGAATAGAACTTTATTGAGAACTTGCAAAGTAATGAAATAGTAAAAGAAATGTGTAGAAAGATGGAGGTAAAAAGAAACTCTCTAGGTAAAAACTAATGTGGTGCCAAAACATTTAGGCACATATAAATATGAATTCATTAGGTTAAAAACTCGTCAGGGGCAATCTTCTAAAAGTATGATGTCGTGGGCTTCAAGTTCGGCCAAGTCCAACTTGTCTTCTTTCGCCGCTCAATATCGATCGATAGTACTAGATGTACATCGATCGATTATGATCTCGATGTATCGTCCTTCGGCAAATGTGTGTCGATCGATAGCACGGGATGTGCATCGATCGATGTGTAGCTCCGGATGTCGACCTCTGGTCTGATCTCGGGTGAACTCTTCTTTAAGCTCCAAAAAGGCACCTAAAACATCACTTTTCTCAGAAATGCTCCTGAGCCTGAAAACATACCTAATAGACTCCAAAACATAGATAATAGTAATAAAAATACTCATATACCATGGGTAAAAACAGGTAAAATCCATGGTATATCACTTCTCGAGAAATTTGCACCTACCATTTATATAGGAACATTTTGGGACGGTACAAAGGAAAAGATGTATTTCGTCTGGTGAAGAAAGTGGCAAGATGTTTTAGGATGTGTGACTTTGATGCAATGTTCGAGGAGATTGAAGCGATTAATCATGAACTCCATGGCTACCTCCAAAGAGCTGATGTCCGACTGTGGGCTCGTGTTCCTTTCCCGAGCGAGAGGTACAATTTGATGACTATGAACATAGCGGAATCAATGAACAGAGCACTGTCGAATGCTAGAGGTCTTAACATCGTTCGAATATTAGAATCGATACGGGTTATGATGACCATATGGTTTGCTAAACGGAGAGAAGATGCTAGATCGCAGCCAACCACACTTACGCGTGGTGTGGAGAAACTACTACATGTAAGTCAGCCGTAAAAGTAAACATAAGTCAGCCTTTATTATTCATAAGTCAGCCTGTATAACTCATAAGTCAGCCCGTATAATAGTGTTTTTTTAATAGGGTCGTGTAACTGCCGCCAAATTGTTGTCGGTACAAATGATTGATGATCATTACATTGAAATTACATATGGATTGTCTGGCGAGTCTTTGCATATTGTTAATTTGGTAGAGAGAAAGTGCACATGCCGGCGTTTCGAACACGAGAAATTACCATGTATACACGCAATAGCAGCTGCGGAGTACAGGAATGTTTGTCGTATATCCATGTGCAGTCCTTACTATAACAACGCTTATTTGGTGGACGCATATGCTGAATCGGTCATGCCGGTTGACTCAGCGCATCCTGTTCCAGAAATTGTGGCTAACCAACCGTGCTTGCCCCCATCTATTCGTCCACAACCATGAAGATCTAAGAAGAATAGGATGAAGTATGCTTTAGAAGTTGCACTTGCAAAGAAACGTCATAGGAAAGAACACATGTCATGTCCCCGTTCCTCGAACTTGACATGGGACATAGACCTTTCATCAGAAACGAGATTGCTTGGGATCAGATCATGAGAATTGATCGTGAACAAGCTGTAATGAAGTGTATGATCAAAATGGATCATGAGAAAACTAAGTCTAGGTCTGGTAACAGACCAAGGGACTTAGAAGGATTGAATAAGATGAAGAAAGCTAGCTGGATGCAGTGTATAACAGCTAGAAGATACAAGGAAGAAGCTCAACCAGCTGAACGGAGCTCGGTTGGAGCTTAAGTAGAGTGTGTCAGCTCCCTGAGCTGGATAGATTAGCTCACTCAGCTGGGGCAGCTGGGGATCAGCTCAACTCAGCTGGAATTAGTGTTCAAGTCTCGGGCAGTTGGACCAGGTCCGGAAAGTGACCGGGCCATGTGGACGACCCATGTGTACCGATGGGCCGATGGGCCGATGGGCTCTTGTGGTTGGACCATGGGCACGGGCAATCACTTTGGACTAGTTTTGGACATATCCAGGAGTGTTTTGGAAGGCCCATGACGTCTGGTAACTGCCATAGGCAGGAGTTATTTTTTTAAATAAAAGAAGTAACCGCCCAAGAGCAGTTATGGGCAATGGTTGGGAAATAACCACCACTTCTTCTATAAATATAAGGGTAAGTACGTGCTTTTGCAGGCACGCCAGGACTTCTTCCCACACCCTGAAACACAGAGAAAAACAGAGAAAAACATAGAGATGGTCGGATTGCACTATCCAATACCGACATTGGTGTGAAGGCAGTAAAGAGGTAGTTTTGTGGGCAATCAAAGGGAAAGTTGTGAACGACCCTTTGATGGTGTTTGATAATGGATGATCACATCCTAGGCTTCCTGTATGTCTTGAGATAACACGCAAATGGCCAGGAGGGAAGGGAGAAGGCCGGACTCCACTCTCAAAGGTATGAACAGCCTTGAAGGCGGATGCAATGTAGAAACTGGTTTCATGGAAGTTCCATGGAAGGAATGATGGTTACGACCCATGATTGGATGATTGGATCTTATCAATACTGGAAGTATGTGATAAGGGCTTTATGGAGGCGTGCTTTGGAGGAGCATGGTCGCCCCTGATAAAGTAACAGGTGTGGACTGTGGACCATCGAACATAGCCGGATGCATATGGGCCGATCTGTTCCTGCAATTACACCTTACTCTGTTTATATATTTATTATTCATCTTATTTATTCTGTTTATGACTGAGATTGATGATGAGACATTTAGGCACTGAACCATGGCCTTGGGCGGTCCAGGAAGTGAATGTCCCTGGCCATGGGCCGGACTGACCATAGTCGGTTTCCATATGATCCAGACCTCGGGGTGGGATTCTGATTATGGGAAACTGATTTTGATGATTTATAGGAGTTTTTGACATATTTTAACTAATTTTTTGGAATTGATTTGATGATGTCAACTTTTGACCGGTTTGACTGATCATGATTGGAATCCATATGGACTGGGTCGATTCATTGGATTCTGATTATGGGAATATCTTAGTGGGGATTTATCAGGAGATTTCATGAATTTTAATTAATTTTTGGAGCAGGTTTGCTTGAGGTGGAAATTGCACCTGAGGGTATATTGAGGTCAGATCCTTGTGTTAGGTTATCTGATCATATGCTTGTGTGCTGAGATATGTTTGTCACTTAAGATATTGATAATAAGGAATGCTAATTATCAACCTTGGCGTTGGTAAGCTATGTGCAACGCATTGGCTCAGAACCATGAAGAAGAGTACTGCCAATACTAGGTGGTGTAGACCACTAGTATTGTGCTGGGTGTACTTGTGCAAGGGAGGCCGTGTGTTATCTGATCTTGGGAAAGGATGAATGACCTGATCCGTGGATGATGGATCAAGGTGTCTTTCCTGAGTGATCAAAGGTTGCACTCGTTGTAAGAGCAAGACTGATCGGGTCCATTTGGACATGGTTCCTTGGCCGGTCTGATAAGTGTGAAGACTCATCAGTTTTGAGTCATGTGGGGTGGTTGGTTGAATGACTTAGGATTTGATGGGCCTTATTAGTCCTTGTGAGGACTTGACCTTATTAGTTCTTGTGAGGACTTGAAATTATTACTCCATGAGAGGACTTGGTATTATATCCTACAAAGCGTAAGGATATTGGATGATGCATGGGCTGAGATGAGCCAGATGCATATCAATTATTATTGAAGACTTCCCAAAGGTTACTTGGTTTGTGGGGTTTGTTGTTGAATGACAAAGTACCCAAGGGAAATGTTTATGCAGGTATAAGCAAGCTAAGTCAGCTGAGACAAAGGGGCTAACAAGCTCCAAGGATGTGGCAAACGTATGATCTAGCAATGTTGCTTAGATCTAGATAGAATGGTTTAGGGGAATGGAACCTCGGATTTGTATGACTTGGTTTGGGTTCAGAACCGACCTTGGAGCTAGCTGGTAGTTGAGTATACTAACCATTAGCTGAGGTGATTCGACCCGACAAGTGTTAGATTGGTTTAGACCAATGGATTAGTTGTTATTCCGCTGCGTATGTGTTGAATTGATCTAAGCTAGTAAATGACTAAGGTAGTCTTGAGCTGAAATCTGAGT
This sequence comes from Brassica nigra, assembly GCA_016432835.1. Taxonomy (NCBI): domain Eukaryota; kingdom Viridiplantae; phylum Streptophyta; class Magnoliopsida; order Brassicales; family Brassicaceae; genus Brassica; species Brassica nigra. Next base: position 28,820,579 of record CM028249.1, on the reverse strand, counting down.
TAGCCCTCGCCTATGAGCGATGTTTTAAATAAAGGACAAAAAAAATTTAGAGGTTCGGTCAGTGTGTGGACCGAGCGACGTGAGGCATCGACCGCGGCCCGAGAGGTCGGGATCGGGTCTTACAACACACATGTTCTTGATGTAGACAGAGTGGACATAATGCGAAAAAATTTCTGATGTAAGAATGTTTTTTTTCTATTACGGCTGGGTAATGGTTTTTCATGTTTTGTATTACGGCTGGGTTATTGTGTTTCATGTTTTGTACTACGGCTGGGTTATGGTTTTTCATGTTTTTTGTATTACGGCTGGGTTATGGATATTGGTCTTTTCTATTATGGCTGGCTTATGGATATTCTTGTTTTGTATTATGGCCGAGTAAAACCAACCTAACTAGAAACCTCCTTAAGCAAAAAGGTTTAGGGTTCAAAAGTATTATTGTCTCAATATTATAAAGGTCTCGGTATTAGTTTCAGCCGTAACTTATTTTCACACGCCTAATAAAGGGCGGCATAATTAGCGAATTACAGCTGAGAAAAACATCGATAAACGAAACGTCCCTATCTAGTAGTCCCTCCGTTTTGATTAAAATGCGTGGGCGAAAGGACTAAATTATTTAAACTTAATACGGCTGATATTATTGTAATGATACGGCTGATTTATTTGTTGAAATATGTTACGACTGATTTATGGAAAAAATCCCGCCCATAATATGAAACGTTGCGAATTAAATTACTCTTTATTGGTGAGATTATTATAATGATACGGCTGAGTTATTAGTAGAAATACGTTACGGCTGTGTTATGGAAAAAAATCCCGCTCATAATAAAACCTTTTTATGAAACATTGCGATAATAATACGGTTTGATTGTCTATAAATAAGGTGCTTCTCAAACAATACAACTTACATATCTCTATTTTTTACACAAAAACTCTTCATCTCGAAATCAGTTTCCCCCCTCTTAGAGTAAATGGAATATTTCTATCTTCTTGAAATGCCTGAAGAAATTCAGGCGTTAGTGGTTGAACGTGTGGCCCGTAACTCCATCCAAGATCTCTATTCTCTGAGAGCATCGTGCAAGTGGATAAAGGCGTTAGCAGAGCGGCGTAGGGTATACCATTTTTACGACGTGTTATCCGTTCCCTGGGGACTCAATTCGCCTCATGAGTTGTTGAAAAATTTCTATGCTGAGAGAAATCCAAGCATACTTTATATCAAGGGTGTTAAGTTTTTCTTCTCATTCGGCTTTCAAGAAGAAGGGCTTTCTCTCATGAAGCGTGCAGCGGATGCAGGATATGAGCGTGCTGTGTATACACACGCAATGACTCGAAAAATCTTTTGGGATGATGAGGAGTATTTTGCTGGCATTCCAAGAGAATCAGCTGCCAGGATCGGGATACTAGTGCGATCTGTGAAGTGGGGATGGGGTTGGCATTGTGACGAGTTCCGCGCAAAGAGGGCAGAGTTCATTTCAGCTGTTGTTCCAACGTTCTACAAATGCCAATGTACTCCTCTTTTGGAGGGACACTGTCTCTAATTGTGGCACATTGATATCAGTAAGGATGACAACATGTGTAACCGATGCTTCTGTATCAAAGAGGCAGGGTTGTTCTTCCGTAATTTTCAACTGATAAGCTTGATTATCGACACAAGGAAGTGGTGAAGATTGCATCAGAATCTTATATTTTTATGTTCTTTGCTATGCCATTATGTATTTAGAACAACATATTATTGAATGAAAACAAATTTATTATTGCTATGTTTTCGTTTAATTATGGCTGAGTTATTGTTTAATTACACCTGAGTATTGGTTTAATTATGGCTGAGTTATTGTTTAGCTATGACTGAGTATTGGTTTAATAATGGCTGAGTTATTGTTTAATTATGGCTGAGTTTTGGTTTGATTTCGGCTGAGTTATTGTTACGAAATACATTACGGCTGAGTTATTGAAAAATTCCCGCCCAAAATACAAAACGTCGCGAATTAAATAATGTGCTTCTCCAACAATTAAACTTTCAACTCTTTTTTTTTTACACAAGTACTCTCTCTCTCTCGGTTGACAAAAAATGCACTCTCTCTGAAAACCAGTTTCACCACTGTGAGAGTAAATGAAATATTTTGCCTCTTCTTGAGTTGCCTGAAAAAATTCAGGTGTTAGTGGTTGAACGTGTAGCCCGTAACTCCTTCCAAGATTTCTATAGCTTCAGAGCATCGTACAGGTCGATGAAGGCGTTAACAGAGGGGCGTAGGGTATACCATGTTCTCGATGTGTTATCCGTTCCTTGGGGACTCAATATGCCTTATGAGTTGTTGAAAACTTGCTACGCTGAGAGAAATCCAAGCACACTTTTACATAAAGGGTGTACAGTTTTTCTTCACACTTGGCCTTAAAGAAGAAGGGCTTTCACTCATGAAGCGTGCAGCAGATGCAGGATACGAGCATGATGTGTATACACACGCAATGACTCGAGCAATCTTTTGGTGTGTTGGGCAGTATTTTGCTGGTATTCCAAGAGAATCAGTTGACATGATCGGGAAAGTAGTGCGATCTGTAAAATGAGGATGGGGTTTGTGGCATTGTGAGGAGTTCCGCGAAAGTAGGGCCCTGTTCATTTTGTCAACTTTTCTTCTGTCGTTCTACAGTTGCCAATGTGGAAATCTTGTGGAGCGACAATGTCTCTGCTTGTGGCACATTGATGTCACTAAAGATGACAAAATGTGTACCCGCTGTTTCTGATCAAAGAGCTGGGCTTGTTCTTTCGTGATTTTGAACCGATAATCCTGTTTAGGGACACAAGGAAGTGGTGAAGATGTTATGTATCAGAATCTTATCTTTTAATGTTTTTTTGCTATGCCATTATGTATGTCGAACAACAAATTAAATTAATGTATGAAAACTATTATTATTTTGGCTGAGTTTTGGTTTAACTTTGGCTGAGTTTTGGTTTAATTACGGCTGAGTTTTAGTTTATATTCACATCAGTTATTGTTTAATGACGGCTGATTTATTGTTTACGGCTGAGTTATTGTTTAATTACGGCTGAGTTATTGTACAATTACCTCTGAGTTATTGATTCATTAAGGTTTGTTTATTTAGGGATTTCAATTTAGGATTTGGATTTATGGTGCAAGAAATATAACATTATCGATTCTAATTTTGTCAATTGAGTAATTGGAGTTTCAATATAACATTGTAAAGTATAATCATAAATATTAGAGTCTTAAAATATAACAGAGAAGTTGATAACATCAGATTAATCATCTATCATCCATTTTCGTCAAGCTTAAACCAGTCAGGTACTTGGACCTTCACTTTGGCTAAGTTTCCTTCGGATTCAATGTGCTCTGCTGTTAGTTTTTCCAACTCAGCCACAAAGTCAAAGTTTCCTTTAGCCTTGATAATGACATCAAACAAATCGATTTGCGCAGCAATAGAATTTACTTTGCTGGAAGCCTCATGCCATGCAGATTCAGATTGCCTTTGCTCCTCTGCCAAGCGGAGAAGCGCCCTGTAATGCTCCTTGGTTCCTTTTTCCCTTTGTTAAAACCTTCACCAACATCCGATCCATAGACTTCCCCCATAGGACGCTTCATCACCCTTTTTGATCCTTCCATTGACACTTGATGCTTCATCAACATCGAAAACAGGATGTTAGTATATAACATAAATAGAACAATAAACAAGTTAACTTCTATTTGAGATTACAAAAAGCGTGCATTGCATAGAAAATTAGAATAAGGAAAAGGAGGAAAAATAACTTATATTTGAGATTGCAAAAGGATAAAACAAGAAAAAATGATGTAAGGGAATAACTGTTCACTTACTGAGATCTGATATTGTAATTATAGATAAAAAAGGATTTATTTAAGTCGTTTCGAAAGCAACTCTTTGGCTACTAAGATAATTCATGGCGTTCGGAAAGCACCTCTATGGATGAGAAATTTTGGATATGATACGGCTGAGTTATTGTTACTTAAAGGTTGGGTTATTGTTATTAAAACTCGGTTTTAAACGATAAGACTGAGTTATTGTTACTTTAAGGCTGGGTTATTGTTTCTTAAAGATTCGGTTTTAAACAATACGGCTGAGTTATTGTTACTTGAATGCTGAGTAATTAATACTTAAAGGCTGAGTTATTGTTTAACAAAGGCTGAGTAATCAATTTCGTTACAAAAACATGACTAAACAAAGAAGTAGTAGTAGCAAAGTATCGCCAATCCAACACCACAAACAACTACATTCCTCAAACACCGACCCTCACTCATACATTCGTCTCCTTTTCTCACGCGAGTGGTCTTCATTCCTTCAATCTCTTCTTTTTTTCCAACCAAGCAACGTTAAGTCGCAACGCGGAGATGTCTTTGTTCATGCCACTTATCACTGACTTAATATCTTCGACCTCTTCCACCAAACACTCATCCGCCCATTTGAATAAATGTCTCTGTTTTAAGCAATACAACCAGATCTAAGTATTACGTTTCAAATCATGCTAAATAAGAACCAAAACGAACCTTATGATATATGTTTGCACAACAATAGTACAATCTTCCTGGATTGGTAGAGCTTCCAGATGTAAAAATATTAGAGGGTTCACCATACCAACACTGTTTCAGTGTTCCTCTTTCCGCGTTCAAACGTCGTCTGTTATAATTTCTAGAAACTGAGGATGCGGAAGACATTTTTAATCTCAGGACAATTTCAGTAACATTAGTCTGACTTATTAGAATGAAGGAAGACGACATCATTGACACGGAAACATTTACTTTTTATCAGTTTAAATAATTAAATATATAAAATAATATAAAATATAATGTCTCGATATTATAAATCACTCGCTGTATGCGTTCCACCAGTATATTTCAAACTCGTAATAATTACTCTCGATATTCTCATGACAGCCGAATTATTATTTTAAAACTGGGTAATTGTCACTTTATGACTGAGTTATTGTTACTTAAAGGCCGGGTTATTGTTTCTTAAAGACTCGGATTTAAACGATATGGCTGAGTTATTGTTACTTGAAGGCTGAGTAATTAATACTTAAAGGCCGAATTATTGTTTAACATAGGCTGAGTTATTGGAAACTCCATTAGGAAAAGTATTATCGTCTCGATATTATAAATGTCTCAGTATTATTTTCAGTCGTAACCTATTTTAACACGCCTAATAAAGGGCGGCATAATTGATTGAAGTGTTGTGGGGGAAACAAGTAATATAATTTTAACTTAATTTCGACTGAGTTATTAAAATGAAATGGTTTAGTTATTGAATGAAATACATTACGGCTGTGTTATGGTATAAATTCCCACCCAAAATACAAAACGTCGCGAATTGAATTACTCTTTATTCCTGAGATTATTATAAAGATAAGGCTGTGTTATTATATCGTGACGGCTGAGTTATATGAAACGAGGCAATAATAAAACCGTTTTAGGGTACAATTGGCAGAGCATTAGCATAAACATTATGCTCGTGATTATCCAATCAATATTTATCTCAAAAGCATTTACAAGAGCATTTACAAGATGCTAATGCTCTCCAAATGCTCTTTACTCAATGCTCTCATATGGAGCTTTTGGTAAAGCATTTGCAGTTGGAATATATAAAATTTTAATAATAATTATATATAATTAATATATTTTATTGAATAATATAAAAATTATGTTCATTATAAAAATAAATTTATATTTTAAAAATAAAAGTTGTGACTTATTATTTTAACTTTTAAAAGAACAATATTTCACATTTGAAATGTAATATAACTTATATAATTACCCATATCATTCATTATTTTTAATAAAAATAAAATAATATATATATATATAAATATATTATATTAAAAATTAAAATTTATATATTATTTATAAAAATAAATTAGTGTCACATATTAATTTTTCTGATAATATTATATGAATCATATCTTGCTCTACCAATAGATAAATAATTATAATTTATATATAAATTATATATATAATTAGTTTATTTTATTTAATAATATCAAAATTATTTTTATATTCAAAATAAATTTATATTTTAAAATAAATTTACATTTATTTTTAAATAATAATATTTTACATTTAAAATTTAATTTAATTTTATAATTAAATAAGATTCATTATTTTAATAAATATATATTATTAATATATATTATAATTTAATATATATATTAATTTAAAATAAATATATTATATACTAATTTTTATTATAGTTTTAAAATTGTATCTGCTGCTCTACCAATCACTTTATTAAAATTTTAATGAGAGCATATAGCTGCGACATCCGATTCTACATCTTCTACTCTTCTTCATCTGGTGTAGCAATCGAGGCCAACTGCCGATAAATAAGGTACTTCTCGAACAATCAGACTTTCAACTCTCTATTTGTTTACACAATTCCTCTCTCTCTCTCTCTAAATCAATTTTCACCCCTCTATACTTAAATGGAATATTTCCCACTTCTTGAATTGTCTGAAGAAATTCAGGCGTTAGTGGTTGAACGTGTGGCCCGTAACTTCTCCCAAGATGTCTATGAAGGCATTAGCAGAGCAGCGTAGGGTATACCATTTTCTCGACGTGTTATCCGTTCCCTGGGTACTCAATATGCCTTCTGAATTGCTGAAAACTTGCTACGCTGAGAGAAATCCAAGCACACTTTACATATAGGGTGTACAATTTTTCTTCTCATTCAACATTAAAGAAGAAGGGCTTTCTCTCATGAAGCGTGCAGCAGATGCAGGATATGAGAGTGCTGTATACACACATGCAATGACTCGAGCAATCTTTTGGGGTGGTGGGCATTATTTAGCTGCTATTCCAAGAGAATCAGCTGAAAGGATCGGGAAACTAGTGCGATCTGTGAAATGGGGATGGGGTTTGTGGCATTTTGACGAGTTCCGCGAAAAGAGGGCCCTGTTCATTTCAGCTTTTCTTCCGTCGTTCTACAGTTGCCAATGTGGAAATCTTGTGGAGCAACAATGTCTCTGCTTGTGGCACATTGATGTCACTAAGGATGAGAACATGGGTAACCGCTGTTTCTGGAATAAAGAGTTGGGGTTGTTCTTACGTGATTTTGAACCGATAAGCCTATTTAGGGACACGAGGAAGTGGTGAATATGTAATGTATCAGAATCTTATCTTTGAACGTTTTTTTGCTATGCCATTATGTATGTCGAACAACAAATTAATGTATGAAAACTATTATTATTTTGGCTGAGTTATCGTTTATTTACGGCAGTGTCTTTTAATTACAGCTGAGTTATTATTTAAATGATACGACTGAGTTATTGTTACATTAGACTGAGTTATTGTTTCATTAAGGCTGAATTATTGTGTAAATATGGCTGAGTTATTGTTCAATTACGCCTGTGTTATTGTGTCACTACAATAAATAAGACGACATCATTGAAACAACAGCGTTTAGTTTTTATCAGTTTTAATAATTAAATATATAAAATTATATAATATATAAATGTCTCGATATTGTAGATCACTCGATGTATGCGTGCCACCAGTATATTTCAAACTCGTAATAATTACTCTCGATATTCTCATGGCAGCCAAATTATTATTTTTAAAACTGGAAATACGAACCGTCCTTTATAAACCGATTTAAATACTGAGTTTTAAACGTTACAGCTGAATAATTGTTACTTTATGGCTGAGCTTTTTATTACTTCATGTTTTTGTATTACGGCTGAGTTATGGATACAGTATTAGTTTCATCTGTAACGTGTTTTCGCACGCCTAATAAAGTTCGGCATAATTGATTGAAGTGACGTGGGGATTCTCTTAATTTTAACTTAATATTTCCTACGTAATTGAATGGCTGTGTAATTGTCACTTTATGGCTGAGTTGTTGTTACTTAAAGGCTGAGTTAGTGTTTCTTGTAGGCTGAGTTTGTGTTTCTTGTAGGCTGAGTTAGTGTTACTTCTTGGCTGAGTTATAGAAATTGGAGGCTGAGTAAAGTACAATTGTGACTGAGTAAAACCACAAAATACAGACAAGGAATCACTGTCTAAAACCAAAATTATCCGGACCGAACTGTTCAAACATGTCAACGAGATCATGCCAAACTCTAGTTAGCATCCACGAAGGCTTGTCGCCTCCATGCGCCCATCTCTTCTTCAACTCTTGCATCTGAAATCGAAACAGCGACCTGGCCACCAGATTAAAATGCCTCCAAACAGTCGAATTATGCCTTCGATCCCACGTGCTTTTGCGCTAGAACAATAAAGATTGCAAATATTAGTGTTGTTGTTATATCTCATATGGACACATGTTCGGTCCTTACAGCGAGTTGAAGAAACCAGCGTTCCTTAAAATCATCTGGAATAACGCGATATGTCGGCCACTCATGAGACCATCCTTCTGCTAGAATCGACGGGATCACCAGGGAGAGATCACTTAAAAATCTAAACCAGGTAGGGGTGGTTGTGCAAAGCAAGTCACCCGGATCAGGGTATAGAACGGGGAGGTTTTCCCTATTTGCAGAGCTTAGTATCACATTGACACTGTTCTCTAACCTCGTTGAATAACCTGGAACAACCTGCATAATTTTTGATAGGGATAGAAAAGGTGTATGAAAAGGTGTAAGAGAAGGGAACTATATATAGAGAGATCTGTGACATCAAACATCGCAAGATAAAATTAATCAAATTTCACAATATATTTTTCCCGCCCAAAATACGAAACGTCAAGATTAAGCTACACTTTACGGCTGAGTTATATAACCATGTACAGCTGACTTATTGTTAGGGGTTTAGGGTTTATGGTTGCTAATTTAGGGTATAGGTTTGCTTATTTAGGGATTTAGGTTTAGGATTTGGGTTTATGGTGCAGGAAATATAATAAATAACACACATTCAGTTTTAAACACCATTGTATATATTTTACTTTCGTTGAATTAGGCTCACACCTTATATGTACATGTAAGGTTTCAGGTAATTGTAAGACAACATATACCTGAAGATCATGATCGATTCTAAACACGTAAATTCAATAAAGTAAACACATTCAGTTGATTATACATTCACTTCAAATTTATAAATGGAGTTTCAATATAACATTTGAAAGTATAAACATTTCATTATTTTTATTTTAGGGTATGTTTGAGGTATGGCTGAGTTATAATAGCGTTATGGCTGACTTATAGTAATCAATACGGCTGAATTATAAAAACTTTTTTTGATTTTAGGGTATGATGGATGTAAGACTGAGTTATTTAATTATAAATGGTTGAGTCACATATACACACACGGCTGAGTTATATGAATATTTTCGATTTTAGGGTATGTTTGGGGTTTGGCTGAGTTACACATCTACGATATGGCTGAGTTATATAACCGATAAGGCTGAGATATATAAGCGAAAGTCAAATACAAAATAAGATTATAAAACTTAAGTCAAACGACGAAATAAAGAGAATCACTCCGTGGCTAGCATATCGTTAATCGCAGTATTTCCTCCTTCATCGAGGATCTCTGCTGCCATCTTCATCCGTAAACCTTGGATATTTTATCGTTAATCCCATCAAAACTTACACCAAGCGCTAGACACTCCACAAACTTCAACGAATACAACCCACAATCGCTAATCTGGGTGTTTTGTAGAGGGTATCTTTTGCTCCTCCTTCTGAATGCGAACTTCTTCTTACTAGGGGTTCGGAGATTGGGAGGAATAACTTCGTTCAACATCACATGAAGCATAAGCATTAGCGGTTTAAAATATCCTACCATTTTCTGCTCACTTTCGGGTGTTATCTCTCCAAAGATTGGATCGTAGCAATCAATCTTCTCCTTCTCCAGATCCACGTGAAACGCCACCCAGTGATTTCCGCCGATTTGAAGACATCCGTACAAGTGATCGAAATCTTCATACCACTTCAAGTTTGTTGGATGTTCAACGGGAATCTCACCGTTCATTAGACGTTCATAACCATTTCCTTTGAACTTCATCAAATGAGGTTTGATCTTGAACTGTTTGTAATCGTGAACCCAAAGGTTTAAGAAAAAAGGGTCAATGAAGGCAATGCGCTTGGACCAGAATGGGGTGGGATCTCGCATGGACCTTCGAATGAGGACATTCATATACACACATACATGCTACACAAAGAATATTAAAAAGTCAGCCGTAATAGAAAGTATAACTCAGCCGTTACCAATATATAATTCAGCCGTAAAGAATAATAAAATAATATATAACTCAGCTGTAATAGTATATTTAACTCAGCCGTAATAAATACTTACATTGTCAAACACCCGTCCATATTCCGGATGATAGACCATATATTTGACCCGATTTTACCCCTGATATCTGAGTGTTTTAGGATATATCTAGTATGTTTTGGAGTCTTTTTAGCATATTTTCAGGTTCAAGAGCATTTGGAAGAAAGATAATGTTTTAGGAGCATTTTGGAGCCCTTTAGAGATCTCACCCGAGGAGGCCAGTTTGACCCCCTCAGGGTCGACACGAAGAGAGACGCGTCGATCGATACACATCCTGTGTAATCGATCGATATTCAAGCCGCAGAAGCCCATTTTGGTCACAGCCGACTTGAAGCCCAAACAATCATCTATTTACCAGAATGCCCCTGAGGGATTTTAACCTAATTATTCCTAAGTATTTAAGTCTTGCCTAAGTGTTCTACAATCAACGAGATGATCCAGTCTACCAGAAGATGCTAGCTGATGCAGATTATGCAATGGCCATGAGCAGAGAGCCACAAATCAAATACGACTACCAGCTTGAGGGATGGAAATCGATCGACGGTGACACCACTGAACCGATCGATATGGTACCTCCGAGTACCATGAAGAGAAGGATAAGTATGGATTCTACAGAGACATGTATGGACGTCCAAGGGGTATCACAGGGAAAGTCATTCCAGTTTCCCCTACACACATTAGAGACATCCTACAAAGAGATTCACTAGAAGAGCCATCATTCTTATGCCTACCAGAGCATCGCGAAAGATTCACACCAGCCACACAAGCAGATCAAGATCCTTACAGCAGGGTAGAGATGGATGAGAAGCTCAACAATATCTACACCATTCAGTACGATACTATGAATGATTTCAAGTGCAAACTTGATAGTGTCTACCATCCACTCAATGACAAGATCACACACCTTACCCAGACCATGGAGAACCTTGCAGATGATGTTAACACCTTGATTAGAAACATACCACAAGTAGTTTCAGCATGGAAGCAATGGAAATCTTCCACTTCCAATGAGTTTCCACACTTCACATCGACCGATATGGCACCAGGTGCATCGATCGACAAGGGCATCAAGACATCGATCGACGTCGAAGCAACCTAATCGATTGACGTCGAAGCAACCGAATCGATCGACACTGATACACCATCAGTCCGAGAAGAATACCTTATGGACAGATTGGATGTGCTACATGAAGAACTGCCAGAAACATCATTGAAGACATATGATCCGCTTGAAGAGCAGCAGTTCAACATTGATGATCTACAGGAGAGACTACACTTATTGAAAGATGAGTTAGAAGATATGAAGAAGAGATGGACCAAGTCAGATGATGCCACAAGAAGCTTAATTGCCACGAAGTCCACAGACCAAGAGGATGTTTGCACACAAGCAAACAACTCCTTTCACACCAACTAGCCATTCAACCTCCAAAGTCAAGCTAACGACTAATAACAAAGCGCTGCGTGGGAGGCAACCCACTATTAGGTACTTTCTTTCATTACTTTTAGTCTCAAAAAAAAAATCCGAGTTTACGTTTACCTTCTTTATCGACCGACGCGACCAAGTCGACATCGATCGACGACACTTCATCCGCCACGATCGACACACTTTCGTCTGCATCGATCGATATGGTATCGGTCAGGTATAACGTTCTAACTTGTTCAATTTCACATTTATGTTTTGATTTCTTAAAACTCCGACTGTTTTACACTGGGACAGTTTAATTTAAGTCTGGGGGGATTACTAATGATTATCCATTGTTTATCTACTATTTTGAGTCTTATTTGAATTTTTTTTAAAGTTTAGAAATGGATAATGATCTATTAGGTTCAATACTTGTCATCTAATCACTTTCTAGACCAGTCTTAGATTCATTGATTGCAGATGTACTAGAGATACTAAAGTGGATCAACCAGTCCACTATGCTAGCACTTGCTAAGAATGTTTGAAGGAACCAAAGCTAACGTCCAACCTAATACTGACATTACCAGCTTGTCTTGGGGTTTGGTATACATTGGATCGGATTCCTCCTGCAAGTCCTGGAAGGTAATGTCTGTGTGTTTCTGGTTCCCTTCTCTTCTCTCTCTTTTGCATCCACCAAAAATAAAAGATTGAAATGATTTCCTGAGATGCAGAGGGATAGGTAAATTACTAATGACCCCATTATTCTAATTCAAAGGAATGATCATACATTGTGGAAGCAAGGGATAGGTAAATTACCGACGACCCCATTATTTGCCTACACTTTGTCAATAAAAGAAAAGATATATAAGTCAATAAGATGAACAAGATGTACTCCATCATTGTTCATTGGGATTGAAACCATTTGGATTCAGAGAAGAGAGAAAAAGGGGAAGAAAGGAATCAGAGAAGACTACCAGTGTGTTCAGAAACTTGATTGAGTAAGAATCCATGTGTCCTCTGATAGATACTCCCAAGGTAAGGCCTACACTTTTATGCAAAGAAATTAGGTTAGTAGAGGGGTGAGTCATTCAGAATTTGCTAAGTTGCTGGCTAGATGAATTTGATTGCTATACTAGGATATGGTATAATGTGCTTTTGTAGTTAGGATGACTATGACTTGGCTTGCACTACTAGGAAGATATGACTAAGATCTTTGAATTCTTTTGAGTCCCTGCTTTTCCTAAAACCTTTACCAGAGAGACTACCATTGTCTTTGCTTGAGGACAAGCAAAATGTTAAGTCTGGGGGAGTTGATAGACCATATATTTGACCCGATTTTACCCCTGATATCTGAGTGTTTTAGGATATATCTAGTATGTTTTGGAGTCTTTTTAGCATATTTTCAGGTTCAGGAGCATTTGGAAGAAAGATGATGTTTTAGGAGCATTTTGGAGCACTTTAGAGATCTCACCCGAGGAGGCCATATCGACCACCTCATGGTGGACACGAAGAGAGACGCGTCGATCGATACACACCCTGTGTAATCGATCGATATTCGAGCCGCAGAAGCCCATTTTGGTCACAGCCGACTTGAAGCCCAAGCAATCATCTCTTTACCAGAATGCCCCTGACGAGTTTTAACCTAATTATTCCTAAGTATTTAAGTTTTGCCTAAGTGTTTTGGCAAAGACACAGTTTTTCATATAGCTTTTACATAGTTTCTTCTACCTTTTCTTAGTTCTTTGTTTTGTGAGAGAGAGAGAGTTACAAATTGAGAGCTTTCTTGAACACCTTTGTTTCTATCTATTCTATCTATGCAGTTTTATATTATTGTTATGATGTTCTACTCAGCCATGTCTGAGTAAACACCTTTGTTGGATTAAGAATTCAGATAGCCCCAAATATGATTACTTGAGCATGTGATATTCATTATAGAAGATTGTTCTTAATGCTTGTGTAGTAGTAGCTAACCTACACATTAATACAGAGATAACATCCTTGGATCTATCTTCTCTGAGCTAAGAATTTGCTGGGAACAAGTGACAGCTGACTTGGAAAATTCTCTAGTGAAATGTATTCAACCACACGGTTAAAGCGCGCTAGTAGCGTATCGATCGATACTCCTATAGAGTCATCGATCGATATACGCGAGGCATTATCGTTCGATACGTTCAATGGTAGGTCGATCGACGCCTTTCGGTGATTCTCAACGTGGAGTCTCATTGATTCTAGTGTAAGATAGTCGGGGACGACAGTCGGGCTATTGCATCGTTGGGTTCTTTAATATCATGCAAGCATCTCATATAAGCATTCATACTATTATAATTCTGATAACCTGAATAGTAATCCTAGAACTAACACCTTCACCATATTAGTTAACACCCAAATCAATCACTTGAGTAATTGTCTTGCTCACCAGTTTTAAGTTTACTTGCAATTTACTGCTTTGAAATCTATGACCTAGCTTAGTTATAATAAGATCTATTGTGTTCAATCGCTCCCTGTGGATTTGATCCCTAAGTACTACAACTTGATCTCTTTTGATGAGAGTAAGGTTGCTCTAGGGTAATTTGAGCATCATATCAAATTTGGTGCCGTTGCCGGGGAGCTTTGATCGCCATTAGATTTTATTTAAGTCTAGGTTTTCTTTTTACTACTTGTCACTGATAGAATTTTCTTTTCTTTTCAGGTGCATGTCCAGCATAACCAGAAGCAAAAAGAACAAGGAACTTTTGTCTACTTATCCAGCTGCTTTGGAACGTTCAATCCGCAAACAGAATCGTTCCGCATCGATCGATACACCCGCTTGTGCATCGACCAATTTTCACTCACAACCGTCTTTCGAGTTTCAGGCACCACCAACCGATAACTGTTCATCAACATCGACCGATCTCATTCATCTGACATCGACCGATAACCGTTCATCCACGTCGACCGATACTTCTCAGTACCCGTCTACCTACGCCTTTCACCCGATATCGACCGATACTGCAAACCGTACATCGATCGATACCGAGTCACCAAGCATGGTCGCGACACTGATACTCAGGCAAGATAACGAAGGTAACCTGCGTGACCAGGAAGGTCACCTGCGTAATGCAGCAGGTCAAAGAATTAATGATCAAGGGGCTGCAATCCCTGATCCAGAAGCTGAAGCTGCTGCAGCAACTGCTCGAGCTGCAGAAGAAGCCAACAGGAACAGATCTATGGCTGACTACAACCGTCCAGACAAATTCTATGCCAACAAATCTGAAATCCGTCCTCCAGACATACAAAGGGCTGATTATGAGGTGAAGCCTCTATACTACACACTTGTACGACAGACACCCTACAGTGGAGCATCAAATGAGCATCCTATGGACCATCTAGAGAGGTACGAGGATCTCATATCTGCTATCAAAGCCAATGGAGTCCCAGCTGATTACCTACTTTGCAAGCTTTTCAAGTATTCTCTTTCTAGAGAAGCTTTGCAATGGCTTAAGCAACTACCACCAGGATCTCTCACATCCTGGGATGACATCAAGAATGCCTTGTTGATTAATTTCTTTGATGAGGCACGCGCAGAGGAGTTGAGAAGCAAGATTGCTACATTCATGCAGAAGCCTGCAAAACCTTTCAGACATTGTTGGGTTCGTTTCAAGTCCAATCAGAGAGATTGTCCACACCATGGATTCAATGAAGTGCAGCTACTCAGCACTTTCTTCAGAAGTTTAGATCTAACCTACCAGACAGCACTAGACACAGCTAGTGAAGAAAACTTCAACACCAGGAATCCAGAAGAAGCTGTGAGACTTATTGAGAACTTGGCAACTAGCAATAGCACCAAGAACACTGATTATGAGAGAAAGAGACTAGCCAATGCTCTTGGAAAGGAGCAGCTAGATGATATGAAGGTTAAGCTAGACAGTGTTCACAAGCTTCTAAGGAAGCAAGTCAACTTTGCAGAAGATGTAGAAGCTATAGAGACTGATGAGGAAGGATGTGAAGAAGAAGTTAATTTCATAGGAGGATCTCAAAGGTTTGGAAACCAGAGTGGAAACAGAAACTTCTATGGCAACAGTTAGAGGAGCAACTACAATCAGGATTCACAGTACCAGAAACCCTTCAGCAACAGCAACTACAACAACAACAAGAATCTCAACAATTCTTTCTACCAAAATCCACCTACTCAGGAAACCAAGATTGAAGCAATGCTTGATTCAGTTCTAGAGGGTCAGCAGAGGCTTACTGTGGAATTCAATGGAAAGATAGATGCTGCATACAATAGCCTGAATGTGAAGTTTGACACCTTGAGTACACATGTGAAGAAGCTAGAGACACAGGTGATTCAAACAGCATAAGCTATTAAGAGGTAAGAACCCTTAATAAAAGGGAGAGAGGAAGATCTGATCAGACACCACATCAATACCATCACAGTAGATGAATTCTGGCAAATGGATGGAGATGAAGAGCTTCAGGAAGAAGACTTTGAAACCGAGAGCACCATGAGTATCGACAGCTCTCACTCGCATCGATCGACACAAGACGACATTCATCTATCGACGTTCGAAGAGGAATATCGATCGATGTTCGAGATACCACATCGATCGACAGAGTCTACCGAGTCTACAGCTACGACCAAACCAATCCGGATTATGACACACGCAGAGTTCACAGCGAGACACCCAAACCCACTCCACCCTTTCTTCGATCGACAAGACGAAGCAGATATCGACTGACAGTCAAAACCAGACATCGATCGATTTACACCACCAGACATCGATCGATTCACTACCATCAAACAGCGAGTTCAGCTACCAAAAATAGATGCTGCCCTCCTCTATTCAAATAGATCCCGACCCAAACCTACAGAAAACCCACCAAAAGAAGTTGAGGATACATTGGAGCCTATGGAGATCAAAAAGGAAAGTGCAAAGGGAACACCCAGAAAAAGGAAAGAGAAGATCCCTAAGCACCTTAAAAGGGAAGCTAATGAGAAAGAGTTAGAAAACTTCAAGAAGAGAGTTCTAAGGATTCCAACAGAGAAACCCTTTGAAGAAGAATATTATACACAGATTGTGGATGTTCTTCAGAGAAACAAAGGTCACAGAGGTTGATATTGAGAAGATGTTCAACAAGATCAGAGAGGATTTCCTAAGGAAGATTACATTGAAGAAGAAGAGTGATCCTGGGGAGTTCATCATCTCATGCCTAGTACAAGGCATTGAATTCTCACATGCACTATGTGACACAGGAGCATCAGTCAGCATCATACCCAAGGTTATGGCAGACCAACTAGGTCTGAAGGTGGAACCTTCCAAAGAATCCTTCTACTTTGTGGATTGTTCTAGGAGGAGTTCAATGGGAATCATCAGAGACCTTGAGGTACAGATTGGCAATGCCCTAGTTCCAGTTGACTTTCATGTCCTAGACATCAAGTTAAATTGGAATTCTTCTCTACTACTTGGAAGAGCTTTCCTAGCTAATGTGGGAGCCATCTGTAATTTGCAAACAAGCCAGTTGTGTTTGACACTCATTAACCCAGAGGTTTACTATGACCCAGTCAAGGTTATCAGACCTCCAGCACCCTACCAGAAGCCTCCAGCTGAAGCAATACTCGTAGCTAAATGTTACTGTGCAGAAGAGTACGAGACAGAGTACTCGGAATCGATCGGCACAACTACAGATGCATCGATCGATCCTATTGATCTCACATCGATCGACGAATCCGTGATCACATCGATCGATACAGGAAACAATTTCCATTCCACATCTATTGATAGTACACCTATGTATGAAGTTGATCATTTTACAGGTAACTACTCAGTTGGGAGTTAGGAACCAGACTACTATCAGCCAACATATGCAGTGGAGACAATAGATGATGACTATGATGAGGATTACATGAGGGAAAGAGATATTGAATACTCTTTCATCCGCAGAGAAGAAGATTATGATGAGGACTACAACAGGAACATACCATATTCATACATCCGTAGAGAAGAGAATGTATACCACCCTATAGTGGAGAGAGATTATGAAGACTTGTGGGAAGACAAAGAAAGTCTTTTCTTTCATGAAGATGAAGGGCCCACTCAGTATGATCCTCAGCAGTTCATTCCATCCAGATCATATTCATCATGCTACAGAGACTACACCAACATTTAACCGATTCCGAGATCAAGAAGACCGACATCGATCGATATCAGCATATATGTGTGGGAACCAAAATTCGCACTGTCAATTTTCGTATAAATAAGGAAAGCAGGAAAACCCTAATTTCCCTGAGGTCCCGGATCTCTGCGGAGCCAACGACAACTGACCAAATAGATGCGGAAAATATGAAAAGATAACAAAACAAATTTAGAGAAAACAGTAGATCTTATTCGCGTAAGAGCGTTGCGATCATTACAAGAGATTATAAAAGTTTTGGCCGCAAAGGCTGTCAGCGAGTTACCTAGTTCTAGCGACCCAAAACCTTAAACCTAGTTGAGACAAAGCTCGATAACAAAAGACGAAAAAGATACAAAAAAGGTTTTTGATTGATTTCGGACTGAACCTTATTAAAGGCTGCCTACGTACCCCTTTCGAGGATCAAGTCAATCGTAGTTCAATTGATAGAGCTGGACCAGAGATCGAACTGCCTAGGCGAGTTCGTCTAGTAATCCTGTGCCACTCATAGAAACTGAACTTGTCAAGAAGAAAGCCTAAAGTTTCTAAGTGAAGAGAATTCTGAGTCTAGAAGAGTCTCTCTTTATGCCTCTCGTCTTGAACTCCTTATATAATCCCTTCTAGGTCGGTTTACGCCTTCCTCTTTTTCCCTTAAGCCGCCATAGTCAAAAAATGGAGATATTCCATTTTTCCGATCTTCATGGTTATCTGCGGAAACTTTCCATTTATCCGCGGAATTTGATGTTTATCTCACCAAGCATAACCGTCATAGCGTTTATGGGTTTTAAGAAATCGTAAGTGGGCCTCGAATCAAGTTTTAGGACTCCTTGGCCGTCGTTTGATTCAGGACGTTTACTACGGTTTCTTTGATAAAGATAATTTCCGCGATTTTTATCGTAAAACTAGACCAAGGATTCCATTTGATTTGGAATCAAGAAATGGTTAAGCCGTGGTTTGCGGAAGGTTGTAATGAGGATAGTCGAGACTGCATAGTTTTACGTCGTATCGTCATTTCAGAAGACTTCGGACGCTACGGAAGGACCGGGATGCATGCATGTTTGGTCGCTATAGCGACCGAGCTTGGCTCGGAGCTCGGTCGCTATAGCGACCGACCTTGGCTCGAAGCTCGGTCGCTATAGCGACCGAGTTTCGTTTCGTGATTCGATCGCTATAGCAACCGAGCTCTTGTTTGTGACTCGGTCGCCATCGTGACCGAGTTTGCGCCGTGGACTGAAAACTTTGTTGTGAGAACTCATCGTCCAAGCGTCTGAGATTGTCGCAATGATATGATGCTTGAGATGTTGTTTACGGACGTTTTGACCGATGATAGCATTGTGTCGTTGTTTTAAGAAATCGCTGTTGGAATTCTTTAAAACAAGATTTTACCGCAAGTTCTTCGTATAAGTTTCCTTTCTCGAGAACGTAAAAATCTTATGCTAATTTTTTACGGACAAATCTTTTCAATAATTTTATCGTAAAAATTAGTTTAAGTAATTTTTACGAGAATTATCTTTCTCGAGAAATATTTTCGAACGTTAATTTCGTCGTGACCGTTTTTGACCCCAACAATATGAATCGATCGATACGACAATTTCATGGACGAGAGATGATTGGCCAGCACAATGCTATCCAATTTTTGCCCTAGAGACTACTACACCTTCCCAACATGTGGAAGATGTGATGAAGACCGTGAGGAAGAGCCAGCTACAGACCAGCAGGACATTCTCACTAGAGATGGATCCAGATCACATGGAACCATGCTACCGACATCGATCGACGCAACATCACCAGCATCGATCGATACTAATCCAAGACGAGGGCTACACGAAGAAGAATCGATTGACACACGCGAAGATGTATCGATCGATACCAGTCAAACCGACCAAGAGAAGAATGGATATTTCAAATTTGGAAAATTGGTGGATGATAACCACTATATAAGGAGCCACGGGGTAGAAGCAACTTCTCACACCAAAGAAGAAACAGATTCACAAACCCTAGAAGAAGAAAAGATGCATCAGCCACCATCCAACCCTAAGCCATATGGAGAAGACTTCAGTTGCAATCTTCCCCATCGGCTATACAACACGAAATCGATCGATGGGAGCCCTACCGCATCGATCGATACTCAACCCTTACCATTCGATCTTAATAAAGATAATGGTTTAGATCGTGCATATCTAACACCTGATGAGTTTTGTATTTACCGAGATCCAGAAGGCAATGCAGGAGCTATGGATGGCCATATGCTACAAGTTTCAAGAGAAGACATCTCAGATATTCTTGCTATGGCCAATGGACCAATCAACCTGTTCTACAAACAACGAGATGATCCAGTCTACCAGAAGATGCTAGCTGATGCAGATTATGAAATGGCCATGAGCAGAGAGCCACAAATCAAATACGACTACCAGCTTGAGGGATGGAAATCGATCGACGGTGACACCACTGAATCGATCGATATGGTACCTCCCGAGTACCATGAAGAGAAGGATAAGTATGGAGTCTACAGAGACATGTATGGACGTCCAAGGGGTATCACAGGTAAAGTCATTCCAGTTTCCCCTACACATGTTAGAGACATCCTACAAAGAGCTTCACTAGAAGAACCATCATTCTTATGCCTACCAGTGCATCGCGAAAGATTCACACCAGCCACACAAGCAGATCAAGATCCTTAACGCAGAGCAGAGATGGATGAGAAGCTCAACAATATCTACACCATTCAGTATGATACTATGAACAATTTCAAGTGAAAACTTGATAGTGTCTACCATCCACTCAATGACAAGATCACACACCTTACCCAGACCATGGAGAACCTTGCAGATGATGTTAACACCTTGATGAGAAACATACCACAAGGAATTTCAGCATGGAAGCAATGGAAATCTTCCACTTCCAATGAGTTTCCGCACTTCACATCGGCCGATATGGCAACAGGTGCATCGATCGATGAGGGCATCAAGACATCGATCGACGTCGAAGCAACCGAATCGATCGATACTGATACACCATCAGTCCGAGAAGAATACCTTACGGACAGATTGGATGTGCTACATGAAGAACTGCCAGAAACATCATTGAAGACATATGATCCGCTTGAAGAGCAGCAGTTCAACATTAAAGATCTACAGGAGAGGCTACACTTACTGAAAGATGAGTTAGAAGATATGAAGAAGAGATGGACCAAGTCAGATGATGCCACAAGAAGCTTTATTGCCACTAGGTCCACAGACCAAGAGGATGTTTGCACACAAGCAAACAACTCCTTTCACACCGACTAGCCATTCAACCTCCAAATTCAAGCTAAACGACTATAACAAAGCTCTGAGTGGGAGGCAACCCACTGTTGGGGTCAAAAACGGTTATCTCGAAATCTACGGCTAAAGATCCTTCCAAACTCAAAGATTTCCCGCGAGAACGGCCAACGGGGGAAAGATCGGGCGACGGAGAACCCACGGGGGGCAGAGAACCCCTGGCGCCGGCGGCAAGCGAGACGAACCGGCTGGCGCAGCAAGCCCCGGCGCCGGCAGCGCCATAAGCCGCCTGGCGCCGGCGCAAACCCTGGCGCCGGGCGTCCATAAGCGGCCGCCGGCGCGCAAGCCCTGGCGCCGGCGTAAGCGCCGCAAGCTGCGCGCCGCGCAAGCCCGGCGCCGGCAAGCTGGCCGGCGGCAAGCCTGGCGCCGGTCGGGTCCTCGTCCTGGTATCGGTCCCATCATGCTCGGTCTGATCCCATCTTGGCTTGCTTGGATCAATCCTCGTGGGTTTGATACGATCACGGCTACGTAATTAACATCTCGATTGAAATCATCCTCGACGCTTTACGACAAAATTAGAAAGGTTGGATTTCAGAAGATATCGTGTAGAACAAGATCGATTAACTCAACATCGATCCTTTAGGCTATACGGTTTATTTTACGAGAGAGATAGTCTTCCGAAATCGTATAAAGCGTTCAACGACTTAAGACAGGTCCACGAACTTACTTACGATTTTAAGAATTCAGGCCCAATCAGACTATGACGGTTTATCCAATTTCCCGAACATCGGATAAACATCAAGTCACCGGAAAATAGGGGAAAACTCGAGGATAATTACGAAGATCGACGAAAATGGAATATTTCCTGAAGAGATAAACTTGGGCCCAAAGGAGAAGTCCATCATCCTGAGGCAAACCGACCTAGAAGTGAGTATATAAGGAGAGCAAGAGCAGAGGAGAAGGGGATCCGAAAATTAGACTTAGAGCACTTTGCTAGCTTAGAAGAATTAGGGTTTAAGTGGTTAGACTAGCGGAGCAAGGCTTAGGACGTTTGGCTGCCTGCGACTCTATCTTTTTCTTTAATCGCAAATCTCTCTGTCTTTCGGAGAATCCTTGTATTCATATCTTTCATTTAATAAAACGCCTTCGAGCAAATATCGCAATTTTTATCTTTGTCATCTGTTAACTTTCTCGATTTCGTGTGGCAACACAGAGAATCCGGACCTTCAAGGAAAGTCGGGTTAGCTTGGCTTTCCTCCGCAATCTTATTCATTAAAATTGACAGTGCGAATTTCGGTTCCCACAGTTTGGCGCTAGAAGGAGGGGGGGACGGATTCTCTAACTCGAAAACCACCAATCGATCGAAGTTCAGTATGGCTACTTCGTCAGCCCGCAACATCGTATCCTTCGAGGATCGAGCAACGGCCAGCATGGCCAAACCTCACAACAATCTCCTCGTAATAGAACTCATGATCAAGGATATTGACGTAGCAAGGGTATTAGTCGACACCTGATGCTCGGCTAATATTATCTATAAAAGCACCCTCAAGAGGATGGGCGTCGATCTAAACATCCTTACAGATGACCCCAGCGTAGTGTTCGGACTCTCGGGAAAAGTTATAACCCTCGGTTCGACAAACCTCTCAGTCAGAGCCGGGAGCGTCGCCAAAAACACGGAATTCCTGGTGATCGATAGTCCAACATCCTACAACGCGATAGTTGGAACTCCTTGGCTAAATTCCATGAGAGCGATCCCATCAACATTCCACCTATGCCTCAAGTTCCCGACACCTTTCGGGGTCGAAACGATACATGGTAGTCACGAACAGCGCAGGTCTACCTACCGAACTAAAGCGGAAAAATTCGAAATCGAGACCTCGGAAAAAGCAAGCGATTTACGACCGCCGAAGCCTTCTGGCAGTCCCAAAGAGCTGAGGCCCTGGAAGGGAAGCGTGAACCAACCTGCGAACCGGTGGTCTCGATCTGCCTCGACGATTCCTTCCCGGAGCGGTGCGTGAAATGGAGCTAACCTCCACGAACCAAAAGCAGAGATCATCGCATGCCTCAAAAGAACCTCGATGCGTTAAGCTGCGGAGGATATGCCGAATCGACATTAGCGTAACATGTCACGAACTTAACATCGACCCGACTCACAAACCCGTAAAACAAAAGAGGCGAAAGCTGGGACCTGGCGTGCCACTGCAGTCAACGAGGAAGTCGAAAGACTCCTCAAAGTAGGGTCGATAACAGAAGTTAGGTATCCAGACTGGCTTGCCAACCCTGCGTGGTAAAAGAAGAAGCGACAAGTGGTGAGTATGTGTCGATTTCACGGATCTGAATAAAGCCTGTCAAAGGATTGCTTCCGCTCCACACATCGACCGACTGGTGAAGCAACTGCGAAACAAGCTCTTATCATTCATGGATGCTTTTTCCGGATACAATCAGATCATGATGAATCCGGCGACCGAAAAACTGCATTCATCACAGACCGCGGGCGTATTGCTACAAGGTAAGGCCTTTCGGTCTTAAAAACGCGGGTGCAAAGTATCAGCGACTCGTCAACAAAATGTTTGCCGAGCAACTCGGAAAAACTATGGAAGTATACATCGACAATATGCTCGTAAAAACTCTTGGCGAACCGCGATCATGTAACCCACCTAGAGGAATGTTTTGCATGACTCAACCAGCATAACATGAAACTCAACCCGGCGAAATGCAGATTCGCAGTGGCATCGGGAGAATTCCTCGGATACCTCGTAACGTATCGTTGAATCGAGGCCAATCCTTAACAAATCGACGCACTAATAGAGATGGCCTCCCCGAGAACCAAGCGAGAAGTCCAAAGGTTAACCGGAAGAGTCGCGGCTTTGAACCGTTTCATCTCGCGCTCCACGGATAAGTGCCTACCATTTTACGAAACGTTGAAGGGAAAAAAGAAGTTCGAATGGTCCGAGCAATGTGAAAAGGCTTTCCAACAGTTGAAACATTACCTGGCCACTCCACCAGTTCTCGCAAAACCGGTGGAAGGTGAACCTCTTTTCCTCTTTATCGCAGTTTCCGCAACAGCAGTCAGTGGCGTTCTGATACGAGAAGAACGCGGCGAACAAAAGCCAATCTTTTACGTAAGCAAGACGTTGCTGGATGTGGAAACTCGATACCCGCTAATGGAAAAATTAGCATTCGCCGTCATAACCTCGTCAAGGAAACTAATTAAGACCATATTTCCAGTCTCATACTATAGTTGTTCTCACCACATTCCCTCTGCGGATAATCCTGCACAGTCCGAGCCAATCCGGTAGGCTCGGGAAATGGGCAATCGAACTAAGTGAATACGACGTCGAATATCGCCCAAGGACATGTGCGAAATCCCAGTTGCTTGCGGATTTCTTGGTAGAATTACCCACTAGAGACATGACTAACGAGGAGCCGAACTCAACTTGGGTCCTCCACGTCGACGGATCCTCGTCCAAACAAGGGTCCGGAATCGGAAGACTCACCTCTCCTAACGGGGAAATCCTAGAACAGTCGTTCCGATTGGCTTTTCATGCTTCAAACAATGAGGCAGAATACAAGGCACTCATCGCAGGCTTGCGGCTAGCCCATGGACTAAAAATCCGTAATATTCACGCTTACTGCGATTCTCAGTTAGTCGCCAACCAATACAGCGGAGAGTATGAAGCAAGGGACGAAAGGATGGACGCATATCTGAAACTCGTCCAAGAACTGGCTCGTAGTTTCAACCAGTTCGCCCTGACCAGAATCCCTCGCTCGGAAAACGTCCAGGCCGACGCCTTGGCTGCCCTCGCCTCAAGCTCAGATCCAGGGCTCAAAAGGATAGTCCCGGTCGAATTCATCGAACATCCGAGCATCGGACCACCAGTGGTCGCCAATCTAATCCGAGGAGAGATTGAAGATGCGGAAGAAGTTTAGGATCAACCGGAAGCGGATGCGGACCAAACCGAGTATGGCTGCGACGGCCTTTGGTTAGAACCAATCCGAGCCTATATCGTGAATGGAACCTTACCCGTCGAAAAATGGGCGGCCCGTAAAGTGAAAACCCAAGTGGCACGGTATGTCACGATAGAGGGAGAAATTTATAAGTGGCGTTTCTCCGGTCCTCTCATGACATGCGCAGAGGGAGAAAGGGCCAGAAGAATCATCGAAGAGGTCCATTCTGGATCATGCGGAAATCATTCTGGCGGAAGATCTCTCGCAGTCAAAATCAAACGCCACGGTTAGTATTGGCCACCCATGATAAAAGATTGCGAGAAATTCGCCCGGAAGTGCGAGAAATGCCAAAGGCATGCTCCAACAATCCATCAACCCGCGGAAATCCTCTCCTCAATCTCGTCCCCCTATCCTTTCATGCAATGGTCCATGGACATTCTCGGACCTATGCATCCATCAAAACAAAAACGTTTCCTCCTAGTCCTCACGGATTTCTTTTCCAAATGGGTAGAAGCAGAATCCTACGCAAGTATCAAAGACACACAAGTCGAGAACCGTGGAAACATATCATAACTAGACATGGGGTCCCGACGAAATCGTAACAGACAACAGATCTCAATTTATCTCTGCTCGATTCGAAGCATTCTGCGAAAAGTGGAAAATACGACTTACAAAGTCAACTCCCAGGTATCCTCAATGCAACGGACAGGCAGAAACCATTAACAAGACCGTCCTTGACGGACTAAAAGCGCCAAAAGGCGATGGGCAAAGGAACTCGAAGGAGTCCTTTGGTGCATCGTACAACCCGAGGCGGCTACGGGTGAAACCCCATTCGCCCTCGTTCACGGAACGGAATGCATGATCCCAGCGGAGTAGAATTCCCGAGTACGGAGAAGATTCCTCCCGAGAGAGGATTTAAACGACGCTATGATGCTGGATAACCTCGATCTTAT
This sequence comes from Brassica nigra, assembly GCA_016432835.1. Taxonomy (NCBI): domain Eukaryota; kingdom Viridiplantae; phylum Streptophyta; class Magnoliopsida; order Brassicales; family Brassicaceae; genus Brassica; species Brassica nigra. Next base: position 28,794,643 of record CM028249.1, on the reverse strand, counting down.
CAATGAACGCCGCAACCAGGCACTCATTCGAATCCAAAATTACCAGCACGCCGCAAGGTACTACAACTCATTAAATGCGCCATCGCAGGTTCAGAGAAGGCGATTTAGTCTTCGCAAAGTCTTCCAAAACACTGCGAGCGAAGCGCAGGAAAACGGGAGCAAACTGGGAAGGACCATACAAAGTCATAAAAGTGGTCCGACCAGGTTCGTACAAAATCGCGAACATGCAAGACGTAAAAATCCCAAGAACTTGGAACGCGATGCATCTTAAAAAATACTATCACTAACAATGACGTGATACAAAGAACTACGAGATGGCTTGATCCCGAAAAGTGCGTAGGCAACTCGCTAACCGGCGACTCAGCTATCCCCGGTTAAAAAGAGGGGAGTGCGTATACTCATATACTCCACAATTTTGAAAATTCTGAAACTTTCGAAATTCTTTTTAGACAACGTATTTTGGCCAATAACTGAACGGCAACGACAACGGATCTAGTATCCACTAAGCGATTATCACATCCAAAAAAACAAATCTCAGAGGGCCAACACTTCGAAGCAAAGTGAATGTAGACGCTTTCTCCCTAGGTCGAATTCTGCGACCCTTGGTCCCGTCCAAAGCGGAAACAACAGTTTTCTGGCTGTGAACATTCAAAAAACATCCCCAAGCCAAAGCGTTTCAACCACGAAATGCGGCATAAGGAAAAATTGACCTTCAGCATTGCGAGACGTCGCTAACGCTTGAAGGACATTCTTTTCATAAAGCGTTGCAGCGAAATCTTCGTCTCTAGAACTCAAAACATACAAACGCACCTCAAAAGTATCATTCGTTGTTGCTGATCACAACAAACGAACTCTAACGTCTAAACAGACAATAGCGCCCTTGAAGGGTAGGCTCTCTTGCATCCGACAAGGATAAACATAGCGCTATACAAGAAATCAAATTTTGGTTTAGCCCTTAAAGGAAGTAGCTCGACTCAGCAGACAAATCATATAAGCCGACAACAATTCGCGGATTATAAACGGTACTAGTCAGGTTAAAATCGCAAACAGGCAAAACGAAAGCCGATTTGTCATCGCTAAGCCTCAGTCCGAGTAAACCTAGGTCTTGCCCTAAACCCAGCCACGCTGGATCTTGACATCTCACAGACATAGTATGGTATACGAGATCCAAAATTTGTCTCTTTACTTAAGCCTATTCGTTTCATGAACTTTTCGCGTAAATCGGTAAACCGCGGAAAATCTCGCTTTATGCAAACATTAGGTACGGTGATCATCAGGGAACTAGGAACGAGACGACAACTCACACCCTCTTTCTCATACTTCGAAAAAACTGAAGTTCATAAATAATCGAAGCGTTTCATAGATTGAGACCGCAAAAATTCAAACAAAACCCCAAAAGGGGCAGGGAAGCCACCAGCGGCCAGTCCCGGTAAATACATCATGGCCTCTTAACGGCCGAAACACATATAAAATAAAATCTCCAAAGGGATTGATAAACCTAGACGCTCCCAGGAGCGTCACCTTCATCCTCAAACTCACCCGCGATAGGGACAGCCTCGCAATCTTCTCCCGCGCGCTCCTGATCTTCTGAGTCTTCGGAGGTCGGCGCAAGGGTGCATTCGGCTTGCAGGCCGGCAAGGATCGAATCGAAGTCTCCCTCGGAGGTCGCCCACTCCCGTTTACAGGACGATAGCCTGGCTTCCTCCAAGTCCAAAGACGGGGCCTCGTTACCCCGAAGCAACTCGAGCTCACTCAGACTCCCCTCGATCCCCGCTAAAGCCAAGTCCCTCTTGCGGATAGCGATCAAGGACTCAAAAAGGGTGGCCATCCTCGTCAGACGACCAAAGAAGTCGTCACTGGCATCGACAACCTCCGAGGATCTACGGGCGTTCATCTCCTCATGAGTCTGGACCTTCTGCTGAAGGCGGCGGACTTCCGAGGATTTGCTCTTCTTCTTCTTCTTCACCTTGAGTAGCGAACTCGCGGTCTTCCCAAGGTCACACTCAAGGTCGCTGATACGAACCTCAAGCTGGGACGTCTGGGCAGCATGGGTGTCCTAGACGGTCTGCAATGCAGCCTCAGTACGCTTCAGCGCTTCCTGCGACGACTCCAGCTCCTTCGATAGACGAATGACTTCCGACCCACACTCGCCAAGCATTCCGTCAATCAGCGACACAAACTGTCCGCAAAAAAAGGGGGTAAGTATAATCATAAAAAAAAGCGGTACAAGAATTGCAGATAGATCGAAATCGAACCTTGGAACGATGACGCGCCAACAGCTCTGAAAGTTTGCCCTCCTCGCTCTTAGCACCCCGCTTCCTTTTCACTCCGGGTGCCGCACCAGCTCTTGCCCTTCCCTTGGGCAACGGCGCGGCACCAGCCGCTGGCAGTCCCAAGACGAGTTCCCTCTTCGCCGGGGGAGGAGGTGTAGATTCTATCGCATCTTCTCTCCCGGAGATCACGATCGGAGCAGTCGAAGAACCCGATGGATGGACCTGAACATCAGGAACCTGTTCAGGAATCTGTTCCGGAACAATAACCCCATCCGCAGGCAGGAGGGCATCGGATGGGACTTCGGAGTTGGAAACCGAAAGAACAGGCGAAGGGGCCAAAGGAGCAGGCAAAGAGATCGGAGAAACATGCAAAGGAGTCGGAGCCGCGGAAGGAACATCGGGCGTCTCAGTCCTCGCCCTCTTTGAGCCTTTCGCAGCACTGCGCCGGGATAGCTTAGCCTTGAAAGAGTCAAACCCATCAATGAGGGACGAGATGGCGTCTGAGCGGCGGAACCGACGAGCCTGGCTGGCCTGGCCCATCTCAACATCAGAATCATTCTTTTCAACTTGGGATAAAGACATTTTCTTTTCTTTTGAGAGAGAGAATTTGAAAAGATGTGAAGAATGAAGGGATGGCTGGCTATTTATAAAAAGGGGAAGGAATGATGACATAGGTTTCTGCGGAAAGAATCCTTAGCCGAAAATTTCGATTTTCAGAAAACACGAATCATTAAGCCCATAAAATCATCTCCGATCTTCGAGCTGGGGGTTAACTGTTGGGGTCAAAATGGTTATCTCGAAATCTGGCTAAAGATCCTTCTAAACTCAAAGATTTCGCGAATGGCCAACGGAAAGATCGGCGACGGAGAACCCACGGCGGCAGAGAACCTGGCGCCGTGGCGGCGAAGAGCGGAGCCGCCTGGCCCGGCGCCCTGGCCAGGCGGCAGCAGCCAGCAAGGCGCCTGGCGGCCTGGCGCCAGCGGGCCCGCGCCAGCGAGCCGACTGGCGGCCGGCAAGCCCGGCGGCGTCGCAAGCCGGCCTGGCGCCGGCGGCAAGCGTCACACAAGCCAGCCTGGCGCCGGCGGCAAGTCCCCTGGCGCCGGTCGACGGTCCTCCTCCCTGTCTCGGTCCCATCCTTGTATTCATATCTTTCATTTAATAACACGCCTTCGAGCAAATATCGCAATTTTTATCTTTGTCATCTGTTAACTTTCGATTTCGGTGTGGCAGAGAATCCGGACCTTCAAGGAAAGTCGGGTTAACTTGGCTTTCCTCCGCAATCTTATTCATTAAAATTGACAGTGCAAATTTCGGTTCCCACACCCACTAATAGGTACTTTCTTTCATTACTTTTAGTCTCAAAAAAAAAAAATCTGAGTAGACGTTTACCTTCTCTATCGACCGACGCGACCAAGTCGACATCGATCGAGGACACTTCATCTGCCACGATCGACACACTTTCATCTGCATTGATCGATATGGTATTGGTCAGGTATAACGTTCTAACTTGTTCAATTTCGCATTTATGTTTTGATTTCTTAAAACTCCGACTGTTTTACACTGGAACAGTGTAATTTTAAGTCTGGGGGGATTACTAATGATTATCTATTGTTTATCTACTATTTTGAGTCTTATTTGAATTTTTTTTTAAGTTTAGAAAGGGACAATGATCTATTAGGTTCAATACTTGTCATCTAATCACTTTCTAGACCAGTCTTAGATTCATTGATTGTAGAAGTACTAGAGATACTAAAGTGGATCAACCAGTCCACTATGCTAGCACTTGCTAAGAATGTTTGAAGGAACCAAAGCTAACCTCCAACCTAATACTGACATTACCTGCTTGTCTTAGGGCTTGGTATACATTGGATCGAATTCCTCCTACAAGTCCTGGAAGGTAATAAAAAGTCTGTGTGTTTCTGGTTCCCTTCTCTTCTCTCTCTTAAGCATCCACCAAAAATAAAAGATTGAAATGATTTCCTGAGATGCACAGGGATAGGTAAATTACAAATGACCCCATTATTCTAATTCAAAGGAATGATCACACATTGTGGAAGCAAGGGATAGGTAAATTACCAACGACCCCATTATTTGCCTACACTTTGTCAATAAAAGAAAAGATATATAGGTCAATAAGATGAACAAGATTTACTCCATCATTGTTCATTGGGATTGAAACCATTTGGATTCAGAGAAGAGAGAAAAAGGGGAAGAAAGGAATCAGAGAAAACTACCAGTGTGTTCAGAAACTTGATTGAGTAAGAATCCATGTGTCCTCTGATCGATACTCCCAAGGTAAAGCCTACACTTTTATGCAAAGAAATGAGGTTAGTAGAGGGGTGAGTCATTCAGAATTTGCTAAGTTGCTGGCTAGATGAATTTGATTGCTATACTAGGATATGGTATAATGTGCTTTTGTAGTTAGGATGACTATGACTTGGCTTGCACTACTAGGAAGATATGACTAAGATCTTTGAATTCTTTTGAGTCCCTGCTTTTCCTAAAACCTTTACCAGAGAGACTACCATTGTCTTTGCTTGAGGACAAGCAAAAGGTTAAGTCTGGGGGAGTTGATAGACCATATATTTGACCCGATTTTACCCCTGATATCTGAGTGTTTTATGATATATCTAGTATGTTTTGGAGTCTTTTTAGCATATTTTCAGGTTCAGGAGCATTTGGAAGAAAGATGATGTTTTAGGAGCATTTTGGAGCACTTTAGAGATTTCATCCGAAGAGGCCATATCGACCACCTCAGGGTCGACACGAAGAGAGACGCGTCGATCGATACACATCCTGTGTAATCGATCGATATTCGAGCCGCAGAAGCCCATTTTGGTCATAGCCGACTTGAAGCCCAAGCAATCATCTATTTACCAGAATGTCCCTGACGAGTTTTAACCTAATTATTCCTAAGTATTTAAGTCTTGCCTAAGTGTTTTGGCAAAGACACAGTTTTTAATATAGCTTTTACACAGTTTCTTCTACCGTTTCTTAGTTCTTTGTTTTGTGAGAGAGAGAGAGTTACAAATTGAGAGCTTTCTTGAACACCTTTGTTTCTATCTATTCTATCTATGCAGTTTTATATTGTTGTTATGATGTTCTACTCAGCCATGTCTGAGTAAACACCTTTGTTGAATTTAAGATTCAAATAGATTGAGGGATTAGCCCCAAATATGAATACTTGAGCATGTGTTATTCATCTTAGAAGATTGTTCTTAATGCTTGTGTAGGAGTAGCTAACCTACACATGAATACAGAGATAACATCCTTGGATCTATCTTCTCTGAGTTAAGAATTTGCTGGGAACAAGCGACAGCTGACTTGGCAAATTCTCAAGTGAACTGTATTCAAGCACATGCTTAAAGCTCGCTAGTAGCGTATCGATCTATACTCCTATAGAGTCATCGATCGATATACGCGAGGCATCATCGATCGATACACGCGAGGCATCATCGATCGATACGTGCAATGGCAGGTCGATCGACGACTTTTGGTGATTCTCAACGTGGAGTCTCATTGATTCTAGTGTAAGATAGTCGGCGACGACAGTCGGGCTATTGCATCGTTGGGTTCTTTAATATCATGCAAGCATCTCATTGGAGCATTCATACAATTATAATCCTGATAACCTGAATAGTAATCCTAGATCTAACACCTTCACCATATTAGTTAACACCCAAATCAATCACTTGAGTAATTGTCTTGCTCACCAGTTTTAAGTTTACTTGCAATTTACTGCTTTGAAATCTTTGACCTAGCTTAGTTATAATAAGATCTATTGTGTTCCATCGCTCCCTGTGGATTCGATCCCTAAGTACTACAACTTGACCTCTTTTGATGAGAGTAAGGTTGCTCTAGGGTAATTTGAGCATCGTATCACCGGATCTGGCCACGGTCTTTCATGGATGAGTATGCTGTAGAAGTCACCCTCATGATCAGCTGACCTTCTTACCTTTTTATTTGCTGGTGCTGGTGGTTTGGTTGGAATCCTGCGAATGTGTTACATAAGTTTATCCAATAGAACCGGATCAACAGGTGCTAGTGGGTCATATATTGCTTATGAAGGCTCAAAATTCTTCCTCATGCACGTCGTTCCATTGTCTTTGATGTACGAAAAAACTGGTGCTGAAGTAACTGCCGTCAATGTAAACCCTTGTGGAGATAATTGAACTTTTTTTTTATCCCGGTATTCTTTTACTACGGCAGATCTAACCAGTTCCTGACTGTCGACATCAGACTCCGCCAACACTTCGTTCTCTTCCGCACGAGCTTCGTCCGTCACGTGTTCAACGTCACTGTCATCTTCACTTGTGACATGCGGTTGAGTCCACTTTTTCTTCTTTAACTCAGCCTCCTTCTGCTTAGCCTCGGCTTGTTGCTTCTTTAACTCAGCCTTATCTTTTTTCTTAGCCTCGACTTGTTGCTTATTTAACTCAGCCTGTTTTTTCCTAGCGACAGCCTTCTCCTTCTTCTTCAACACAACCTCTGCCTACTCTGCTTTTATCTTATCAGCGGCATACTCATCCATTACAATACGCTTGCCCCTCCAGCCGCGTCCATAGGCTTCACCCTTAGCATCCTGAGCATCCTTATCATCATTAGTAGCCTTAGTAGGCTTAGTAGCCTTTGCAGGAGAGACATATACGAAATCAAGCTCTCGAGCTTTAGCAGGTGTTGCAGCGCCACTACCAAACCCCTCTCCCAAAGTCCTTTTCACCCCTGTATCCTTATCAAGCTCCTTGGCCAAATTCTTTTTTGGTGCGAAAACCAAACCAGGGGTCTTAGATAACTCAGGGGTCTTACCTAACTCAGGGGTCTTACCTAACTCATGGGTCTTAGCTAACGCTGGACTAATGACAGACTTCTGCTGCGGTGATGGCAACGATAAAGATTGTTCTTCGCCGACGACTGAGAGTTTATCATTCTTTTCGGGACTTTTCCCAGCCCCCAGAACTTTCAGACGCTCCTCCACTGAAGCTTTCACCATATCATCAATGGTCTTCTGGTCCACCAATGGTCTGTTCCGGTCTAACTCGTAAGCGTTAAACCGTGAGTCAATGTGATCAAATTTTCTGGACATATTATCCATAGCACTCAATAAGCTTAACAGAGTCACATTGCCCTCCAAAACTTTCCTATCTTCCTCCTCGTTAGAACCCTTTCCCGTTGCAGCAGCTTCAACCTCGCTTGTGTTAACTTCCTTCTGTGTCTTAACTTTCTTCTGCTTTTTAGTGGGTGGCTCAGCTTCAGACGAAACTCCACACTTCATTTTCTTCTTCTTCTCCTTCTCATTTCCCTTACCCTCCGCATTCCCCTGCACTTCCCAAAAACCTTTGACAAATCTACTTGCATGTATGTCTGTTATCAAGCTAGCAAGTTGTGGGTCGTCAGGTTCATCCGGCGATTAAGGAAACATCTCTTCAATTGAGTCCTTCAAAACCATTCTCCTCACACGCACCTGCAACACCAGGTTATAACAAAACTCAGCCACAAAATACCTTATACTCAGCAATCAATTATAATAACTCAGCCACGAAAGAGCTCATAAGTCAGCCATAAAATACAATAACTCAGCTATCAAATAAATCATAACTCAGCCATCGAATAGCTCATAACCATACCTTGGTATGCTCTTTCATCTCGGCAGACAACAATTTATCAAAACTTGCACGTGTACGATTTCCAAGCCATCGCAAAAGCGGAACGTTTTCATTATTGACCACTCTCCCAAAAACCACACCGAAGAAGGCGACGGATTCGTATGCCCAAATCAATAACGCGTCCTTCATACCGCTTATTGTGTATGACCCTTGTTGGGGAAAAATACTCAGGTATTAGATTTCTCCAAATCCCGGGCAGGACACCGGCCCCCAGATTCCTCCTAAGAGATGGCATCCGGGTCCGACCCCTGCATCGGTCCCATCTCCCGGGGAAAATGGAAAACATCCGATTGGGAGAACCTTCCATATTTCTGAATATGGAAGATTTCCATGAGCTCCAAACCGACTTCCAGCAGCTTATGAAGACTATATAAGGGGAACCTAAACCCTAAAGCAAGAGATTGACTCTTCAAGACTGAGAGACTAGGGTTAGACGGCTAGAACTAGGGTTTATACACCAAACATTGTAGTTCATGCCCAATTCTCTAATAAAACGTCTTGTTCCTTCTCAATACTTGTAACTCTCAAAAAAATCTCACGAATTCTCTGCTTATCTTCCGTTCCGTGTGGCTCATAAAGAACCTACACAAAAATCCCCTAACAGTTTGGCTAGAAGGAGGGGTAATCTAAGCTATGTGACGATGGTGACGGATGAGCATAACGAGTTACCAGAATCCACCCTCAGAGAAGCCGAGCTTCAAAGACAGCTAGACAGCCTGCAGAATCAAGTAACCGAGCTACACCAAGCTCGGAAAGACGCCGTGGAAGCCGAGATCCTCTCGCAGGTTCAGGGTTTAAGATGTCAGCTAGACGAGCACTCCAAGCAGCTGGAACAAAGTGCGGAGAAGCTCAGCCATCTCGAAGCCGAAAATGTCTCTCTCCGAGACGAGAATCAGCTCCTCAACACGGTCAGCAACAAGAAACGTCACTTCCGAACTCGAGTCCGGTCTATGCCCACTCTGGAGACACCTAACTCAGGAGGAGACGCAACCCATCCGCAAACGGCACTCAACGAAAACGACGCAAACCGGGGAGAGGTCAGGAACACCCAGATCCATGACCTGAAGAGCGATTCCGAGCCGGAGCCCGACCAGGATACTCCCGAAGGGACCGCTGCAGCCAAGTCTTCCATGACCTCCTACCTGGAACAGATGTCGCCAAGAAGTTCGATGCCATCCAGTCTATGGTAGCTCCACCAATCCGAAAGAGTGGTCCAGACTCCTACGTGAACACCCCCTTCACGGATGGAATTGCATTAATAGAGATGCCGAGGAAGTTCTCCTTCCCCAACGTCGAGATGTACGACAGCACGGGAGATCCAGAAGATCACATCGCGCAGTACAATTAGAGGATGCTCGCCGTATCACTCCCTAGGGAGTCTCCTGAAGCCACGATATGCAAAGGGTTCTGGTCAACCCTCATCGGACCCGCATTGCAGTGGTATATCAGTCTACCCAACAGGTCCATATCCTCTTTCGCAACCCTCAGCAACCAGTTCATAGAACACTTCGCGAGCTGTAGGAACTAGGAGAAAATCTCGGATTGCCTCTTTGAGATTTATCAGCGCCAGACCAAGACGCTGCGAAGCTACATCGCACGCTTCAACCAGGAGAAGGTGGCAATCCCTGGATGCAACATCCTTACGGCGGTATCCGCCTTCAAGGGAGGCCTATTCCCAGAGGGGGATGTCTACAAGGAACTGACGAAATACCAGTGCAAGACGATGGAAGATGTGCTGTCCCGAGCCTGGGCTCAGGTTAAGTGGGAAGCAGACGTTGCTAGTCGCGCTGAGGCATTGCTGAAACAGGGGCAGAAGGCGACCAGGCAAGACAGACACGAACACGATGAGAGATCCTCCCAAAGACCAGCGAAGGATTTCGGGACTAGGAATCGGGGAAATTATCAGTTCCGCCCAACCGGGAAGGCAGAAGGAGTGGCAGTGTCCACGTGGCCTGATATCTCCCACCTCTCCATATCGAGGCCGGAACTGATCAATGCTCCGAGGCAGATGGGCCAACATGCAAGTGGCCTCAAAAGATGAAGGCGCCCGATTTCTTCTGGAACCCAGACCTCTGGTGCGACTTCCACAATGACCACGGTCATAAAACGGAGGACTGTGTCGCACTAAAGATTGAGGTCAATGAGCTTCTCAAGAAGGGACATCTCCGGGAATTCCTCTCAGACAAGGCCACGAGCCACCTTGGTAAGGGAACCTCCGGGAAGCCCACTGAAGCTGTCCCGGCTTCGCCACCTCGGCAGGACCAAACAATCCACGTCATATCTGGAGCTTCGGAGACAAGTGGCATAAACCATGCGGCCGTCGATAAGAGCACCCGCAACTTCAGGTCCAGTCGGGAGACCACAGAGCCTAATCATCTGCTCCTGGGAACCGACGAGATCAGTTTCACGGCCAAGGAGCATGAGCGGGTCCTAGCCCCACATAACGACGCCCTAGTCATATCGTTCATTGTAGCAAATTGCCTAGTGAAAAGGACACTGGTGGACAATGGGAGCTCTAGCAATATCGTATTCCAGGCAGCTTATCAGGATCTGGGATTGGAGGAAAGCGCCTTAACACACAAAGCCATTCCACTCGTGGGGTTCAGCGGAAAAGTGGAGAAATCACCCTTCCAGTATACGTCGAAGGGATCAACATGTCGACCAAGTTCCTGGTGGTCGACTGCCTATCCTCTTACAACATTATTCTTAGACGGCCTGATGATAGAACTTTTCTAGGGTCCTAATCAAATGATGTAGTATATAAGATTGTCGAACCAGTTCTAAGTGACCATGAAACAGAGGGAATGCAAGCCTATGCTTAATCTAAATGCAATCATTAAAGATGATGATGATTAAACTAAGACAATAAGTAAAATGCAACAAAAAGTAAAACTTTCTTTCTTATGAGGAGAATGAGACCCATGGGTGTCGGGACTTGATTTCAAATGATTAAGGTTCAATCCAAGATGCTAGCTTTTCAATCAATCTAATTCCTTATGCCTAGACAACAAAACTAAGCAAGCTCTATCCCTAGATGAATGCTCTTTTGCAATGATCACCCAAGTACACCAAATCCCTTTGGCTGTAATGATCAAAGCAAGCATAAAGAATGAGTCTAAAAGCAATCCTAGCTTCTTTGACAACTAATCCCTTAGGCAAAGCAAGCTAAAAGCATAGATGAGTTGGTTCAGGCATTTCATAGAACACCTTCCGGGCATGAAATGCCTATGGCTCTATGTTTGAGAGGCCAACCCAAATATATCATTAAGAAAACCAAATCAATGCAAGGAAGGGATAGATCTAACACTAAGCACCTTGGATCTACACTTAATCACTCTCAATCACCCTAACCCATGGATCTTAAATGGATCTACTCACTAATCCACATGCTTACTCTTAAACCCATGAGAGATTTAAGTTTAAACATGTAGAGAAAGAAAAGAGATGAAATTAAACAATCAAGAACACAAGATGAGATTAAGATTATAAGATTCAAAGATAAAACTTTCTCAAAGGTTTGTGTTCTTAGAGAGAAAATAACATAAGTCTCAATCTAGGGATAACAAGAGTATTTATAAGTGGCTTGAAAGCCCTAGAAACATAAAACAAGATTACCAAAAAGTCCTTAAGCAAAATTGGTCTAAACCAATGGGAATGAAGCTTGAAATTTGGTCAGGGGAGACTCAGCCTGTCCCAACCTGGTCTGGTCACCCCGGTCCAGGCTTGTCTTGATCCTTGTCCGGTCCATCCGGGTTCAGCTCCTTGGTTCAGCTCCCCGGCCGTCCGGATGCCTTGATCCATCTCTTCCCGTCCGGGTGCTCCAAGCCGGACGTCCCACCCGGTCCACTCTCTTCCTGCTCATGTGATGCTTCTCACGACCGGGATCATTAAACCGGTCTGTGCTCCCCGGTCCAGTGTATGCTCTTCATCGCCCGGGTGAGTGATGTCGGACCATGATCCCCGGCCGTCTGTCCTGCTGGTTTCTTCCCGACCGGGTGTCCCTTCCCGGACTTGTCTACCCGGTCTGGTCTCCTCCAGCACAAGTCAAACGACCGGGTACCTATCCCAGGCTCTGTCATCCCGGACTGGACCACTTCCATCCATCTGTTCTTTTCCCGGCCGGCTGCTTGAACCCGGCCGTCTCTACCCGGCCATCCTGACATGCTTCAAGTGAATTGATCATAGCTTCTCCAATACAGGTCCAAAAGACTTGAAACCACTTCCATTGGAAAGCTAACTCAGTTTGCTGTGTCTCCACAAAATCTTAGCAGCAGGAGACATCTCTAAGGCCTCTGTCCATGCTCATCTTTGTCTTGACCAGATCATGGATTTGACTTCTCTTTTCATGGCCAAACATGATTCTTCATCTCTTTTGGGGCCATAAGGCTTCCAAACACCTCAAATCACACCAAAGCATACTCCAACACCTGATAAGGACAAATGAATGCAAAATGGCCCTAAACATGCCTAATGCCTAACTTATATTATCAAAATGCATAAGATATGGATGCTAAAAACATGTAAATATGCAAGCTATCAACTCCCCCACACTAGACCTTTACTTGTCCTCAAGTAATCTTTTCAAAACACAAGGAGGAGAGACATAGAAATGGAAGCAAAGCCAAAAGAAACACTCATAGCACTCAACTTGACATCCTAAAGAAACATAGCAAATAGCATGAGCAAAACTCTTATTATGCTCTAGCTTCACAAGGCCTATCAATGACCCTTATGCCTCTACACAAGATGCAATGCTTATCAACCAACAAGTTCTCTTAACCAGCCCTCACATTGATTCACACACACACACACAAGGTGAAGTCTCACATATGGGCACATGATCTCAATCAATTGGCTAGGTGATCAAATGGTCTAATATGGATGATAATGGGGGTTCAATGCATCATTTCAAGGTGGCAATCACTCAAAATCAAGGAGCTTGATCATTATGCAAAATTTATCTAAGACTAGGAGCAATTCATGCATACATGGATCCATCATCATCATTCTACCCAATTCCTAAGTGATTACAAGATCTACTCCCCTTTATTCATCCAATAACCCAAAATGAAAAACATTCCACATCACTCACCCAATGAACAACTCTCTTTCTCATGATTCAACCACTAAGGACCTCTATTCATTTTTGTAAGCTCTAACTCTTTTGGTTTTCCCTTCCCCACTATCTTATTGAATCTTTCTTTCTTTTTTTTTTTTTTTTTTTTTTTTCTTTTCTTTTCTCTTTTTTTGTTAACATGAAGGGGGAAGGTCAAAACATCAATCAATAGCTACTTATCTTTCTATTCTAGGTCCCTAGGGATCTTCTTTCTTATGATAATCATTTGTTCCAAACCCAAGATATAAACCATTAAGGAACAAAAACCCCACTCACCATCCTAGAAGCTAACTCAAATGAGGACCCTATGCTAGCAAGAGATGAGAACAAATCCATGTCGCTCCCAATACTCTCAAGATTTTGCACATGACAAGCTATCAGAAAAGGCCTCACTCAAGCAAATCAATGTAGGCTTCAAAGAATGGCTAGGGATCAAGGGTATGGGAGTGCCATTTGGGTTAACAAAGAGTGGTATAATGGGAAAAGATAACCCAAATGTGTATGAGACCCATGATCAAGTATGCAAATGCCCATATGCAAGAGAAATTAAGTTCATTCAAGTCTAAGTTCAGGATGGAGCTGGTCTTAAGAACAATGCCAATATCAAGCAAGCAAGCAAGTTTCAAGAAGAGTTCTCAAGTCTCAAAGCATGCAAGCCTTTCAAAAGATGCTTAAGCTACTTGATATGCTTAAATAGGGTGCCAAATTCAGTGCAAACAAGTGTTCTTTACAAGGCAATGCTCCATATGCAAATGAATGCAACTTATATGCTCTAGACTCAATCTTAAGGATGCAAGTGATGCAATCTACATGATTCAAAAATTTAATTTTTTTTATATGCAAATATGAATGAACAATGCAATGCATGAGACTCAAAATCACAAAGCAAACAGGATCAAATACTTGGTACCTCCCCCACACTTAAATCACACAGTCTCTGTGTGAGTAAGAGGGAAAGAGATACCCCAACAAGACAAAAAAAAAAGTATATACAAGAAGGGTTGGAGTGATACCTAAGAAGGGTGTTTGGGTGTGGTGTTTGGTGCCAGGGCTAGGGTCTGGCTTGGTTCATAGCAACTAGAGGAGGCTGCTACATGGCAATCATAGGGCGCAGGTGATTAATCACCTTTCTTCTCTCCTCTAGTGCTTGGCTCAACCTGAAAACCTCAACCATTTTTATTAAAAAGAAAAATTAAATTGCAAAGCTATGTACAAGGATAACCATGGGACTTCCTCCCAAGTGAGCTTGTTTTGAGTCACTTAGCTTGACTACCTTGTCTCTTGAACTAGTGAGAAGGAGGATCCTTCCCACCTTCAAGTGTGATGGTGAGGACCTGAGAGAGAAGCTCTTGAAGCTTGATTTGGTCATCATGGAGCTGAGGAGTGATGATGGCTCTAGCACTTGAGAATGGTATGGACCTGCCCTTGTGCTTGATCTTGTACTCAATGACCCCATCCATCAGCTTCTTTGGATGGAGAGTGAGAGTGTGTGAGAGCAAATCAAGAGGTGGAGGATGAGGCTCTTTCACCATCTTCTTATGATCTCTGGAAGCTTGACTCCAATATCACTGAGGTCTTTTCTGAATTTGGAGACCACTTTTTCTGAGCTTTGGTGAGGAACCTTTTAGGAAAGGGAGCTTATCATAGGGTGATAGCTCAACCTCATTGTCTTCTTCCTTCACTTCTTTCAGCTTGAGGTTAGCACTCTTCTCAACTTGTGTGTCAACCTTAGGCTCATCGATCTTCAGAATCTTTCCTTGAACCTTCTTATCAGCTCTCTTCACAACTCTAGCTTCAGCTGTGGCCATAACCAGTCTCTTATCATTGTCAATCTGATGTCCAAGCACTAGCCTCTCAATCTCATCAACATCATTCTTATGATCACTCAACTTAATCCTTGAAGAAGTGGAGAGGATAACATTGCAAGTCTCCTTAGGGTTCTTCTCTGGTTTTCCTGGTAGAGATCCCATTGGGCTCTTGGAGGATGAAGACATAGAAGCAACCTGACTCTCCAAAGCTTTGAGATGAAAGGCAAGTTGCATGTACTTGTTGTTGAGATCAGAATAAGTTCCATCAATCTTGGCATGGATATTCCTGAACTCATCTCCAATGCTCCTAGCATTCTTCTCTTGAGCTTCTAAGAGTTGCTTGAACATGGACTCCAAATTTGAACTTGGAACCTGAGCTTGAGAAGAGCCTCCTTGGGGCTGAGTAGGCTGGTTGGCTTGGTAACCTCCTTGTTGATTGTTGTAGTAAGGTCTTTGCTGGTAGTTGTTTTGGTATTGGAAGTTGGGCTCTTTCCTATACAATGTGCCATTAGAATTGATGAAGCACAGCTCCTCTTGACCTTCTACACCATGAACTTCAGTAGTCCTAGCAGGCTGTTTCTGTTGCTGGTTCCCAATGGAGTTAAGCTGGTCTTGCTTAGTCTTCTCTACAAGAAGCTTGTCCAACTTTTCTTGGAGAGATTTCAGGGCCTTTCTTGTGTGCGGATCATCTTCATCAGTGCCTCTGTTGGCCCTATCATGCTCCTCACTGTAGACTGAGTCACTCCTGGCCATGTTCTCCACCAGCTCCTCAGCATCCTGCTCAGTTCTGCCCAAGAAGAACCCATTGCTGGCTGTGTCCAATCTGCTCCTGAACTCTGGTAGAGCACCTCTGTAGAAGGTACTAAACAAACTCTCCTTGGTGAAGCCATGATGTGGGCATTGAGACCAATAGCCCTTGAACCTCTCCCATGCTTCACTAAAGCTCTCAAGGTTCTTCTGCTGAAAGCTAGAGATCTCATCTCTGTCTTGGCTGTTCTTGAGGTAGAGAAGAATTTCTCTAGGAATGCCCTCTTGCACTCATTCCAAGTTGTGATAGAGTCACTTGGAAGAGCCTTCTCCCATAGATGTGCCTTGTCTCCCAAAGAGAAGGGAAACAACCTCAGCTTGAAAGCATCTTCAGAGACTCCATTAATCTTGGACAAGCTACAATAGCTATCAAATGTTTCCAAGTGATCAAGGGGATCCTCCACAGCAAGGCCATGAAACTTGTTGTTCTCAATCAAATGCAGCAGCCCTGATTTGATCTCAAAGTTGTTGTTCTCCACAGCTGGTGCCCTTATCCCCAACCTATGACCATGAATGTGTGGTTGATCATAGGCTCCAATGGCTCTAGCTTGGCGCTGTGGCTGTTGTGGCTGGCGTTGTGGTCTTATGTTGTCAGCTCTTGGACCATTGCCCCCTAGGGCATCACCATCTTG
Organism: Brassica nigra; assembly: GCA_016432835.1. Classification (NCBI taxonomy): domain Eukaryota; kingdom Viridiplantae; phylum Streptophyta; class Magnoliopsida; order Brassicales; family Brassicaceae; genus Brassica; species Brassica nigra. The sequence continues at coordinate 28,778,344 of CM028249.1, read as the reverse complement.
ATGCTGATTCTCCATATCAAACCCCAATCTCTGCAAGTGAGCCTGTTGCTCTTCTTCTCTTCTCTTTCTTGCAATCTTCCTCTCAAGTGTAGCAATTTCTTCAACAGTGGGTGTCAAATTTGATGCACCTCTGCTTCTAGTTATCATACACCTGAAATGCAAAGGGAAAAGAGCAAGGAGAAGCAATATCACAATAAAAGTAAAATCATTTAGTCTCAAGCAAATGACTAAATCCCAATGTGACAATCAACTTAGAATTTGGCAACAGCGCCAATTTGATGATAGAACTTTTCTAGGGTCCTAATCAAATGATGTAGTATATAAGATTGTCGAACCAGTTCTAAGTGACCATGAAACAGAGGGAATGCAAGCCTATGCTTAATCTAAATGCAATCATTAAAGAGGATATGATTAAACTAAGACAATAAGTAAAATGCAACAAAAAGTAAAACTTTCTTTCTTATGAGGAGAATGAGACCCATGCGTGTAGGGACTTGATTTCAAATGATTAAGGTTCAATCCAAGATGCTAACTTTTCAATCAATCTAATTCCTTATGCCTAGACAACAAAACTAAGCAAGCTCTATCCCTAGATGAATGCTCTTTTGCAATGATCACCCAAGTACACCAAATCCCTTTGGCTGTAATGATCAAAGCAAGCATAAAGAATGAGTCTAAAAGCAATCCTAGATTCTTTGACAACTAATCCCTTAGGCAAAGCAAGCTAAAAGCATAGATGAGTTGGTTCAGGCATTTTATAGAACACCTTCCGGGCATGAAATGCCTATGGCTCTATGTTTGAGAGGCCAACCCAAATATAGCATTAAGAACACCAAATCAATGCAAGGAAGGGATAGATCTAACACTAAGCACCTTGGATCTACACTTAATCACTCTCAATCACCCTAACCCATGGATCTTAAATGGATCTACTCACTAATCCACATGCTTACTCTTAAACCCATGAGAGATTTAAGTTTAAACATGTAGAGAAAGAAAAGAGATGAAATTAAACAATCAAGAACACAAGATGAGATTAAGATTATAAGATTCAAAGATAAAACTTTCTCAAAGGTTTGTGTTCTTAGAGAGAAAATAACATAAGTCTCAATCTAGGGATAACAAGAGTATTTATAAGTGGCTTGAAAGCCCTAGAAACATAAAACAAGATTACCAAAAAGTCCTTAACCAAAATTGGTCTAAACCAATGGGAATGAAGCTTGAAATTCGGTCAGGGGAGACTCAGCCTATCCCAACCCGGTCTGGCCACCCCGGTCCAGGCTTGTCTTGATCTTTGTCCGGTCCGTCCGGGTTCAGCTCCCCTGTTCTTCCTCCCCGGCCGTTCGGATGCCTTGATCCATCTTTTCCCGTCCGGGTGCTCCAAGCCGGACGTCCCACCCAGTCCAATCTCTTCCTGCTCATGTGATGCTTCTCACGACCGGGGTCATCAAACCGGTCTGTGCTCCCCGGTCCAGTGTATGCTCTTCATCGCCCGGGTGAGTGATGTCGGACCATGATCCCCGACCGTCCGTCCTGCTGGTTTCTTCCCGACCGGGTGTCCCTTCCCGGACTTGTCTACCCGGTCTGGTCTCCTCCAGCACAAGTCAAACGACCGGATACCTGTCCCAGGCTCAGTCATCCCGGACTGGACTACTTCCATCCATCTGTTCTTTTCCCGGCCGGCTCCTTGAACCCGGCCGTCTCTACCCGGCCATCCTGACATGCTTCAAGTGAATTGATCATAGCTTCTCCAATACAGGTCCAAATGACTTGAAACCACCTCCATTGGAAAGCTAACTCAGTTTGCTGTGTGTCCACAAAATCTTAGCAGAATGAGACATCTCTAAGGCCTCTGTCCATGCTCATCTTTGTGTTGACCAGATCATGGATTTGACTTCTCTTTTCATGGCAAAACATGATTCTTCATCTCTTTTGGGGCCATAAGGCTTCCAAACACCTCAAATCACACTAAAGCATACTCCAACACCTGATAAGGACAAATGAATGCAAAATGGCCCTAAACATGCCTAATACCTAACTTATATGATCAAAATGCATAAGATATGGATGCTAAAAACATGTAAATATGCAAGCTATCACGTCCCTAGATCCATGATATGGGAGCCATCCCTTCAACACTCCATCAGATGGTAAAATTCCCCACCCCGTGGGGCATAAAATCAATCAGCGGTGATCAGGAGAACTCCAGAGCCTGCTACCAGATCACCCTGAAAGGAAAGACCAAGGTCTTACCGCAGTTACAGAATCGACCCCCGGCTCCGCATACCGAAGAACCCGAAGTCAAAGAAATGGATAAAGTGCCTCTTGTTGAAGGAGATAAGTCTCGACGCCTCCAGATAGGTTCTAAGCTACCCGAAGAACTCGGAAGGAGACTAATAGACTTCCTCAGATCCAACTCCGATTGGTTCGCCTGGTCCCATGTCGATATGCCCGAGATCGATCCAGAGATCATCATGCACAAGTTGCAGGTGGACCCTCAACACCAGCCAGTCAGGCAGAAGAGAAGGAAGTTCGCTCCCGAGAGGGATGCAATCATCAACAAGGAAGTCAAGAACCTGCTTAACGCGAGGTTCATCCGAGAGGTGCAGTACCCGAAATAGCTAGCCAACGTGGTGGTAGTCAGGAAAAAGAATGGCAAATGGAGAGTCTGTATAGACTTTACGGACCTGAACAAGGCATTTCCAAAGGACCAATTCCCCCTACCTCACATCGACAAACTCGTCGATGCCACGGCCGGGCACTAGCTGATGAGCTTCATGGATGCATTCTCCGGCTACAACCAGATACTCATGCATCCAGACGACCAAGAGAAACATCTTTCCTGACCTCCCGAGGCATCTACTGCTACAAGGTCATGCCCTTCAGCCTAAAAAATGCGGGATCCACCTATCAAAGGCTGGTGAATATGATGTTAGCGGATCATATCGGGCAGACCATGGAAGTGTATATCGACGATATGCTAGTGAAGTCCTTGGAAGCCGAAGACCATATCTCGCACCTACAGCAAGCCTTCTCTACCCTCTGGAAGTACAGCATGAAGCTCAACCCGGCCAAGTGCACATTTAGAGTAAGCTCCGGAAAGTTCTTGGGGTACATCATGACCCACAGGGGCATCGAGGCTAATCCCAAGCAGATACGCGCCATCCAGTCCATTCCCTCCCCGAGGAATGTCAAAGAAGTACAGAGACTAACAGGAAGAATGTCAGCGCTGAGCAGATTTATCTCCAGGCTGTCCGACAAGTCACAGGCCTTCTTCGAAACGTTAAAGAACCCGAAGGATTTCCAGTGGACAGAGAAATGCGAGTCCGCCCTGCGCGAGCTCAAAGCGTACCTCACCACTCACCCTCTCCTCTCAAAGCCCTTGGCTGGAGAAGTGTTATTGCTATACCTCGCGGTCTCAGAACATGCTGTGAGCGCTGTCCTGGTATGTGAGGAGGGCAACAGACAACTTCCGGTCTACTACGTAAGTAAAGCACTCTTGGACGCGGAGACTCGATACAGCCACCTCGAGAAGCTAGCCCTAGCTATGATGGTCGCGGCCCGCAAACTAAGACCGTACTTCCAGGCTCATCCACTCGTGGTTGTCACCTCTCTCCCCATCAAGCTGGTCCTTCACAAGCCCGAGGTCTCAGGACGTCTAGCAAAATGGCCGGTGGAACTAGGAGAATATGACGTAATATTCCGGCCGGCCACCGCCATAAAGTCATAAGTCCTGGCCGACTTCGTCGCCGAGTTCTCACCCACCTTACTCCCGGCTCTGGAACAGGAGGTACGCCTCCAAAGCAAGACCGCAGAAGAGGGAATTTGGACCCTGTATGTTGACGGGTCCAGTAAAGTTCGAGGACCCGGGGTTGGGATAGTGCTCACCTCCCCTTCCGGGAACACAGCCTCGAGAGCTGTAAGGTGCAACTTTAAAACAACCAACAACAAAAGCGAGTATGAAGCCCTAATCGCTGGACTGAGACTAGCCCGCCAGATGGGCGCGGAGAACATCTAGGTCTTCAGCGATTCTCAGCTAATCATCAACCAGGTGTGAGGAGAATATCAAGCCAAAGACGATAGTATGATCCGGTATCTGGCGATCGCTCAGCGCCTCCTCAAAAAGTTCAAAAGCCATAAGCTCACGCAGATTCCCAGGGAAAAGAACTAGCAGGCTGATGCTCTAGCCAATCGAGGGTCCTCCCTCGAAGCCAAGAGCCAGATGAGCATCCCCCTACTAGTCCTCCAATGGCCAGCCACCCCCGGAAGAATCATCATCCGAAAACATTTCTGCCATTGAAGAAGAGGAAACATGGATGACACCCATAATCCAGTACCTGGAGAACGATATCCTTCCACAGGATCGTAAAGAGAGCAGGAAGATCAAGAAAAAATCGGCAAGGTACTACATCTCCCAAGGAGTACTGTACCAGAGATCCTTCTCAAGACCCTACCTGCGGTGCGTTACACCCCAACAAGCTTCCACGATCCTCATAGAACTACACGAAGGAGACTGCAGATCCCAGTCCAGCGACAGGATCCTAGTGCTAAGAGCTAAGAGAGTTGGCTATTACTGGCCCAAAATGGCTGAGGACGCTGATAGAAAAGACAAGCACTGTGACGAGTTCTAGAGACACACTCCCATGTCCAAGCTCCCCCCGGAAAAATTCAAATCCATAAGTTCCCCCTGGCCATTCAGGAAGTGGGGCATGGATATAGTGGGAAAATTCCCGACCGCGCCGGGGCACAAAGGTTTTCCTCTTGGTGGTAACCGACTATTTCGCCAAGTGGATTAAAGCGGAAGCGCTCAGCCGGATAACTGATCTCCATATCAGAAAATTCTTATGGACGAACGTGATCACATGCTTCGGAGTCCCGCAAGATATTGTCACTGTCAATGGGCCGCAATTCACCAGCCATAACTTCAAGGAGTTTTGCAAGGACTAGGGCATAAAGCTCACCTTTGCCACACCCAGACATCCTCAATCCAACGGACAAGCCGAGTCCACAAACAAAACCGTGGTCGACATGCTAAAGAAGCGCTTGGAGGGATCTCATGGAAAATGGGCAAAGGAGTTACACGGAGTTCTCTGGGCCTACAGGACTACTCCCAAGACGGCAACGCAGGAAACTCCCTACTCGTTGGTCTACGGGGCAGAAGCCATAGTCCCCACCGAGATGCATGTGAAGACAACAGTCTCCGGCTCCATCTCCCAAGCTGAGAACGACGAACTAAAAGAGAGAGGCTGTTCGACTCAGAAACTGGTCCTACCAACAGGATGTCGCTCGAAGCTACTGATATACCATGGATTTGACCCGCTTTTACCCATTGTATAAACATGTTTTATTATTATATATATATATATATATATATGTTTTGGAGTCTATTAGGTTTGTTTTCAGGCTCAGGAGAATTTTGGAGTAAAGTGATGTTTTAGGTGCCTTTTAGAGCTTAAAGGAGAGTGCACCCGAGCTAACCATCAAACCAGACCTAGAGGTCGATATTCAGAGTTAAACGTCGATCGATACACACCTTGTGTTATCAATCGATATCACATCAAGAGAGGTCGACGTGACAAGATAGTCATCGATCGATGCACACCCAGTGCCATCGATCGATATCGAAGCCACGCAGAAGTTAAGCTGGACTCAGCCGACTTGAAGCCCAAGATCTCACCAAATTACAAGATTGCCCCTGACGAGTTTTTAATCTAATGAACTCAATATTTATAGTTTTGCCTAAGTGTTTTGGCAAGGAGAGCTTTTTCATACTTCATGTTTCATACTTTGTTCTTTGTTCTTTCATAATTCAAAGTCTTATTTTATTCCATTGTTTACTTGCAAAGGTTACAGAAATTCTAGATCTAGAGGAAAGATCCAAAGAGATTTGTGATTGGAACTTAAGTGTTTATTCCTCTAAATTCATATCTATGAGTTTCTATTATTACCTTGCTGTTATGAATTACCAGATATGTCTGAGTAGTTTTTCTTGTTAGATTTAGGGTTCAAATAGATTATGTGGGATCAACCCCAACTATAGATTGCTAAGTTGTGATATTCATTGTTAGGATGTCCATTAATGCTTGTTTCTTGAATATCTAACTTGAACTATGAACTCGGATTGTTTAATTACTTAATCATCATCCTGATCACATCCTATTCAAGCTAAGACCTTCTAGAGAAATGCGAGAGCTGATCTAAGGTCTTGGTGAGCACTCATATCAACTCGCGCTTAAAGCCTGGCTAGAGCCGTATCGATCGATACACCTATAGAGTAATCGATCGACGTAGCTAAAGGTGTATCGGTCGATATTCCTATCGAATCATCGATCGATACTGTCGGTATCCTACTGACTGCAAACATCATTTAGCATCTAATCAATAGATGAATCTAAATATGCGAGAGCTGCTCGATTCATTCATACGTTGTTGAGCCCTTTAATATCATGCATACAACTTGTTAGGCATCTGTAGCATTATAATCCTGCAAATTTGAATAGCAAACCCTAAGTCTAGCTATTCTCTTAATTGTCTTAAAGCCCAAACCAATTCAATCGAGTAACTACCTTGCTCAAAAACCTGCTATTTACTTTTAAACATATTCAACCTAGAATAGTGACTAAGGATTACATCTTTTGTGTTCCCTAGCTCCCTGTGAATTCGATCCCTAAGTACTACAACTGAACCTCTTATTTAAGAGAGTAATTCACTCCTTAGGGTAATTGGAGTGATATCAAATTTGGCGCCGTTTCCGGGGAGATTTGATCGCCATTAGATTTAATGTGATTAGGTCTAGGTTACTTTTTTTTTCTTTTAATCAGTTTTCTGACAAAAAAAAATTTCTTGTCTTTTTCAGGTATATGCCCAGCAGTACTAGACGCCACAAGGAAGCTCAACTTTTGTTATCAGAAGACCCTGCTAGCTTGGAACGTTCAATTCGCAAAGATCAACGTTCCGCATCGATCGACATCAACCACATTTCGTCCACCGATACTGACATACCACAGCCGACCGAGACACCTTCTTCGTCGACTGATACTCGCACTTCACCGTCGACTGACACTACTTCACCGTCGACTGACACAGCTCATCCGACATCAATCGATACTCTTCGTCCGACATCGATCGATACTGAACCACGAGACATGGTAGCGCCAGTTATTCTTAATGCCAATGAGCATGGAGACCTGCGTGAACAGGATGGTCACCTGCGTAATGCAGCTGGTCAGAAACTAAACGCTCAAAGGGAAGTTTATCCCTGTGCCAGAAGCTGCACCTACAGGAGGTGTTCAACCAGTAGAAGAGGCTGCTCGAACAAGGATGTTGGCTGATTACAAGCGTCCAGATGATTTCTACACCAATCGATCAGCTATTCGCCCTCCTGCTATCCAGAGAGGCGATTTCGAGCTTAAGCCGCAGTACTACACACTTGTGGGACAGACACCCTTCTGTGGGCTGTCCAATGAGGATCCTATGGACCATCTGGAGAGGTTCGATGATCTCATATCTGCTATAAAAGCCAATGGAGTCCATGAGGACTACCTTCTCTGCAAGGTTTTCAAGTACTCTCTATCTGGAAAAGCTTTGCAGTGGCTTAAGCAGTTACCACTAGGATCTCTTACATCCTGGAGCGACATCAAAAACGCATTCCTGCGTAACTTCTTTGATGACGCACGCAGTGAAAATTTGAGGAGGAGAATCGCTTTATTCACCCAGGAACCTGGAGAGTCATTCTCGGATACCTGGATCAGATTCAAGTCTTACCAGCGAGAGTGTCCACACCATGGATTCAACAAGGTGCAACTGCTATGCACTTTCTTCAGAGGCATTGCACTGAAATATCAGATGGCTCTGGACACAGCTAGTAAAGGAAACTTCACCACGAGGAATCCAGAAGATGCTGTGAAGCTAATAGACAACTTGGCATCCAGCAACTGCACTAAGTTGCTGGGAAGGAGCAGATGAATGCAGTTCAAGCACAGCTGGACAATGATCAAAAGCTGCTGAGTAAGCAACTTTGCTCAGTGTAGGATGCAGAAACTGTAGATGAAGATGACTACATAGAAGAAGATGTGAACTGGGTCAGTGGAACTGAATTTCAGAGATCTGGAAACCAAGGAGGAAACAGAAACTTCTCAAGACAAAGAAGTAACTTCAACCAGAGTTCGCAGAAGCCCTTCAACTATAGCAGCAACCTCAACAACAATAGGAGTTATGGAAACTCATATTACATGAATCCACCCGCACCAACCCAAGAAAGTAAGATACAAGAGATGCTTGACAGAGTTCTTGAGAGTCAGCGGATTTCAATGGGAAGATTGACTCCGTCTACACCAACTTGAATACTAAGCTTGACGCTTTTGAGTACCCATGTGAAGAAGTTGGAGACTCAGGTGGTTCAGACATGAGAAACTTTTAGGAAGCAAAAAGCTTTGACCAGGGGAATTGGTGAAGAAGCAATAGGATACAACGTGAATGCCATCCTGGAAGATGATTTTTGGCAAGTGGTGAAGAATGAGAAGCTGCAAGAAGGAGATTTCGAGATTGAGAGTGTAATGAGTATCGGCGGATCACATTGGTACCGACCGATGTCAACACGTGACTATCAATCGATGTACTCCGAACAGAGTCGATCGACAAGCTCTGATGAGCATCTATCGATGGACTCCGAGGAATCTACCCGTTCGTGCAATGCCGTGAGGATTATGACTCACAAGGAGTTCGCAGCAAGACACCCAAATCCACCCCGCCCTTTTGAAGTCAATCGACAAGATAAATATCCCATCGATCGACATAGTGAAGAGGGCATCGATCGACATAGTGAAGAGGGCATCGATCGACACACTCCAGTTCCCATCGATCAATACACCCTTCTCACACGCCGAGTGCAGTTACCAAGGATAGACGCCGCACAACTTAATGCACTCCGGGAGCAATCCAAGACTTCCATAAGCCCACCAGACGCCATTATGAAGAAGCCCACGGATACAGTAGAGCCTATGGAGATAGAAAAGGCAACCGAGGGCAGAATTCTTAGAAAAAAGGAAAGAGAAGGTTCCTAAACACCTTAAAAGGGGAGTTAATGAGAAGGAGATGGAAAGCTTTACTAAAAGAGTTCTAAGGGTACCTAGAGAGAAACCGTTTGAAGAAGCCTACTTTACACACAGATTGTGGATGTTCTTCAGGGAAAGCAAGGAAACAGAAGAAGACATCATGAGGATGTTCAACCAGGTCACAGAAAAGATGACAAAGAGGATCACATTAGAGAAGAAAAGTGATCCAGGGAAGTTCACAGTACCTTGTAGAGTCCAAGGAATTGAGTTTCCTTGTGCTCTCTGCGATACAGGATCTGAAGTCAGCATCCTACCCAAGGTTATGGCAGACCATCTAGGTCTGAAGATAGAGCCTTCTGAAGAATCGTTCATCTTTATGGATTGTTCTCAGCAGAACTCTGGAGGAATTGTTCGAAACCTTGAGGTGCAGATTGGAGAAGCCCTAATTCCTGTTGACTTCCATGTCTTGGACGTCAGGCTGAACTTCAACACTTCTCTGCTGCTTGGAAGAGCCTTCTTGGCTACTGTAGGAGCTGTTTGCAACCTGCAAACCAACAAGCTATGCCTTACCCCGATAGATCCAACGGTCTCCTACGGTCCAGTTAGAGTCATCAAGCTTCCAAAGCAGATCAAAAATGGCCCATAACTCGTAGCAGCATGCTATTGTGGAGTTGAGTACGATTCACAAGCCGAGTACAAGACAGAATACGATGAATCGATCGACAGAAATACTCTTCCATCGATCGATAAACATGGCTCCACAACAACCGATGCACCAACCTGGTCATCGATCGATACACAGTCTAAACGCTTGAGAGAGGAGTTCCCATACGGAGACTTCTCAGTTGACAATTGGGAGAACGACTATTATCTCCCAGCTTATGCTATAGATACTACTCATAGAGAGGAGGAGTATGATGAGGATTATGAGGAGGAGCGAGCAGTAGAATACTGTGGGAACCGAAATTCACACCGTCAATTTCCGATAAATAATATTGCGGAGGAAAGCCAAGTAAACCCGACTTTCCTTGAAGGTCCAGATTCTCTGCGTTGCCACACGAAATCGAGAAAGTTTAATAGATAAAAATAAGAATTGTAATATTTGCCCGAAGGCGTTTTATTAGATGAAAGATACGAGTACAAAGATTCTCCGAAAGACAGAGAGATTTGCGATAAAAGAAAAAGATAGAGTCGCAGGCAGCCAAACGTCCTAAGCTTTGCTCCGCTAGTCTAACCACCTAAGCCCTAATTCTTCTAAGCTAGCAGAATGATCTAAAGCCCTGTTCGTTTGGTTGACGCTGTTTTCAGCGTCAGCGTCGGCGTCCGTGATAGCGGCTGCGTCATCTTAGTTTAATTGTTGTTCGTTTTGTAGGCGCTGGCGCCGGCGCCGACACGCCCGGCCGACACTGGCGCCGGCGCCGACACTGGCTGATTTTTGTTCATTTCGAAGGCGCTGGGCTGGCGCAGATGCTGGGCGTTGGCGCAGGAAGCGGTTGTTGGCGTCGCTTCGGCTTTTTTTCTGGCGTCGGCGCTTCGACCTGCGTTCGGACGCGCAGGTACCAGCGTCGATGAAACGAACAAGCGTCGATGAAAAATATTGCCGAGCGGAGCGCCCGGACCTGCGGCGACCAAACAAACAACACTTAAGTCTAATTTTCGGATCCCTGCTCCTCTGCTCTTGCTCTCCTTATATACCCACTCTAGGTCGGTTGGCCTTAGGATGATGGACCTCGCCTTTGGGCCCAAGCTTATCTCTTTAGGAAGTATTCCATTTTCGTCGATCTTCGTAATTATCCTCGAGTTTTCCCTATTTTCCGGTGACTTGATGTTTATTCGATGTTAGGAAATCGGATAAACCGTCATAGCCTGATTGGGCCTGAATTCTTAAAATCGTAAGTAAGTCCGTGGACTTGTCTTAAGTCGTTGAGCGTTTTATCGATTTCTGAAAAAGACTATCTTCGGGGCCTGCCGCGGCGCGAGGCGGCTTGCGGGGCATACGCCACCGCGCCAGGCTGGCTTGCGCGGCGTAAGGCGGCTAGCGGCGCTTGCCGCCAGAGGCTTGCCGCGGCATTGCGTGGCGCTTGCGGCGAGGGTTCTCGGCGCCCGTGGGTTTTCCGTTGCCAGATCTTTCCCCGTTGGCGTTAAGTGGAAATCTTTGAGTTTGGAAGGATCTTTAGCCGTAGATTTCGAGATAACCGTTTTTGACCCCAACAGTTAGCCCCCCAGCTCGTAAGATCGGAGACGATTTTGCGGGCGAATGGTTCGAATTTTCTGAAAATCGAAATTTTCGGCTAAGGATTCTTTTCCGCAAGAAACCTATGTCATCCCCCCCTTTTCTTATAAATAGCCAGCCTTCCCTTCTCATTCTTCACATCTTTTCAAATCCTCTCTTCTTCTCTCTCAAGAAAATGTCTTCATCCCAAGTTGAAAAGAATGATTCTGATGTTGAGATGGGCGAGGCCAGCCAAGCTCCATCGGTTCCGGCCAGCCAAGCTCCGGCGGTTCCGGCCGTTCAGGACGCTACTCCGTCCCTCATTGATGGGTTTGACTCTTTCAAGGCTAAGCTATCCCGGCGCAGTGCTGCGAAAGGCTCAAAGCGAGGACTGAGACGCCCGATGTTCCTTCCGCGGCTCCAACTCCTTTGTCGTTCCTCGATCTCTTTGCCTGCTCCTTCGGCCTCTTCGCCTGTTCTTCCGGTTCCCAGCCCCGAAGTCCCACCCGATGCCCTCCTTCCTGCGGAAGGGGTTACTGTTCCTGAACAGATTCTTGATGTTCAGGTCCATCCATCGGGTTCTTCGACTGCTCCGATCGTGATCTCCGGAAGAGAGGATGCGATAGAATCTACACCTCTTCCCGGCGAAGGGGAACTCGTCTTAGGACTGCCAGTGGCTGGTGCAGCTGTTGCCCAAGGGAAGGGCAAGGCTGGTCGCGGCATCCGGAGGAAGCGGGGTTCAAAGAGAGAGGCGAACTTCGAGCCGTTGGCGTCATCGTTCTAAGGTTCGATTTTAATCTATCTGCAATTCTTGCATCGCTTTTACGATGATACTTACCCCTTCTTTACGGACAGTTTGTGTCGCTGATTGAAGGAATGCTTGGCGAGTGTGGGTGGAAGTCATTCGTCTATCGAAGGAACTGGAGTCGTCGCGGGAAGCTGAAGCGTACTAAGGCTGCATTGCGGTGTCGAGGACACCATGCCGAGGCGTCCCAGCTCGAGGTTAAGTATCAGCGATCTTGGCGTGACCTTGGGAAGACAGCGAGTTCGTTACTTAAGGTGAAGAAGGAGAAGAAGAGCAAATCCTCGGAAGTCCGCGCCTTCAGCAGAAGATCGGACTCATGAGGAGATGAGCGCCGTAGATCCTCGGAGGTTGCCGATGCCAGCGGCGACTTCTTTGGTGGTCGGCGAGGATGGCCACCCTGTTTGAGTCCTTGATAGCCATCCGCAAGAGGGACTTGGCTTTAGCGGGGATCGAGGAGTTTGAGCAAGCTCGAGTTGCCGAGGTAAGGAGGCCCGTCTTTGGACTTGGAGGAAGCTAGACTATCGTCACGCAAAGGAGAGTGGAAGGCGGCCACCAAGGGAGATTTCGATTCAATCCTTGCTGGCCTGCAGGCCAAATGCACTTATGGCGACCTCGAAGACTCAGAAGATCAGGGCGCCGCGGGAGAGGATTGCGAGGCTGGTGTGGGCGAAGCGGGTAGTGGCGATCCGCGAGGGAGGCGGCGGCGAGGCTATCCCTATCGCGAGTGAGTTCGAGGATGAAGGTGACGCTCCTGGGAGCGTCTAGATTTATCAATCCCTTCTAGGATTTTATATGTGTTTCGGCCGTTAAGAGGCCATGATGTATTTACCGGGACTGGCCGTTGGTGGCTTCGAATCCCTGCCTCTTTTCGGGGTTTTGTTTGAACTTTTGCGGTCTCAATCTATGAAACGTTTTTTGATTTATTTATAAACTTCAGTTTTTTGAAGTATGGGAAAGAGGGTGTGAGTTTTCGTCTCATTCCTAGTTCCCTGATGATCACCGTACCTATTGTTTGCATAAAGCGAGATTTTCCGCGGTTTACCGATTTACGCGAGAAGTTCGTGAAACAAATAGGCTTAAGTGAATAGACAAAATTTTGGATCTCGTATACCATACTATGTCATTGAGATGTCAAGATCCAGCGTGGCTGGGTTTAGGGCAAGATCTAGGTTTACTCTCGGACGGAGGCTTTGCGATGACGAATCGGCTTTCGTTTTGCCTGTTTGCGATTTTAACCTGACTCGTACCGTTTAAAATCCGCGAATTGTTGTCGGCTTATATGATTTGTCTTGGCGTGAGTCGAGCTACTTCCTTTTCGAAGAGCTAGACCAAAATTTTGGATTTCTTGTATAGTGCGCTATGTTTATCCTTGTCAGATGTAAGAGAGCCTACCCCTTGAAGGGCGGCTATTTGTCTGTTTAGGACGTTAGAGTTTGTTTGTTGTGATCCGCAACAACGAAATGATACCGTTTTGAGGTGCGTTTGTATGTTCAGAGACGAAGATTCCTTCTGCAATGTTTTACGGAAAAGAATGTCCTTCAAAGCGTTAAGCGTCGTCTCGCGATGCTGAAGGCGATTTTTCCTTATGCGCATTTCGTGATTGAAACGCTTGCGGGCTTTGGGGATGTCTTTGCGAATGTTCGCAGCCAGAAACCTGTTGTTTCCGTTTTGGACGCGGGACCAAGGGGTCGCGTAAATTTGACCCAGGAAGAAACGTCTACATTCACTTTGCTTCTCGAAGTGTTGGCCCTCGGTTTGTTTTTGGATGTGATAATCGCTTAGTGGATACTAGATCCGTTGTTGTTGCCGTTCAGTGGGAACCAAAATTCACACCGTCAATTTCGATAAAGATTTGTGGAGGAAAACAGAGTTAACCCGATCTTCCTTTAAGGTCCGGATATCGCTGGCCACACACGATACAATCAATGGAGATTAAGTTGAAAAGTAAAATGTAAAGTAGAGCGAAAAGAGATCTTATTTCTGGATTGGCGTTTGGCGTGAACAACGGTAAGAAGTAAGCTACAAGAGCTGTCGAAGGTCCGCTAGTCCGGCCGCCTAGATCTAACCTAGTTGAGTCGCTTCGCTAATGAAAACAGAAAAAAGCTAAAAGCGCTCTAAGTGCTAAGTGCTCTGGAAGTTTTGTGATTATTTGCTCCTCGCCGAAGCTCTCCTTATATACTCTTCTTAAGACGGTCTATATTCGCAGGCTGAATCGGGCTTTTCCAATTTCGTCCATCTTAGTGTTTATCGGGACACTTGACATTTATCTTCGGAAAACTTGACATTTATCTTCTGGAAACTTGACATTTATCTTCTGGAAACTTGACATTTATCTCTTATGTGAGGATAATGATAAACCGTCATAGTTATCCTTCCTTTTGATCGTAAGTGGCGTTTTGGCCCGCGGGCCGTTTAGGCGTTTTCTGGTTTTGAAAGAACAGTCTTTGAAGGTTTCGGTTTTTCCGAAGGAACCCCAATTCCTCGTATAGTCGAGATGTTTGGTGTTTAGAATAACCGTGATCGTACCAAAATCACGAAGATTGATCCAAACAAGCCAAGATGGGATCAGACCGAGCATGATGGGACCGAGACCAGGACAAGGGTCATCGACCGGTGTCAGGGGGCTTGCCGCCCGGCATGAGGCGGCTTCGCGAATCGTGCCGCCGGTGCCAGGCCGGCCAGCGTGGCGCATGCCAGCGGCCAGGCGGTGTGCCGCCGGCATAGGCGACCAGCGTGATCGTGCCCGTCAGGGCGGGTGTGCCGCCGTAGGCAGGTGTGCCGCCCGGCAGGCGGAGTGTGCGCGTTTCAGGCGAGGTGCGCGGCGCCAGGCGACTCCGTGACCGTGCCGCCCGGCAGGATGTCTTGCCGTCCGTGGGTTTTCCGTTGTTCGATCTTTCCCCGTTAGTCGTTCTGAGGAAATCTTTGAGTTTGGAAGGATCTTTAGCCGTAGATTTCGAGATAACCGTTTTCAAGGGTTTGAGTAATGTGGCATCGAACTTTAGACGTTTAAAATATGAACTTTTAAACAATCGAGAAGGCTTTGCGGAAGAATCATTATAGTTTGCGGACAATCCGGACATGGGTTTAAGGGACCAAGATGCTGCCGTTGCCCGATATCAAGAGACGATTGCATAGATGGGAACCAGGACCCTTGCCGCGGCGCCAGCCGGGACAGGGCAAACACCGCCCGTGCCGTGTCCTGCGTCCCGGTGCGGCTTGCCTTCGTTGATCCCCGGGGCTCACGGTCCGTTCATGCCTTCTTGTGAGTTCATCGAGTGACGATCCGTTTCTTGTTTTGATCATCACTTGGTTTTTCTTTAGAGGACTTTCGGGTGACGATTTCGTCGTTGACCGATTTTGACTAACAGTTAGCCCCAGCTAGCTAGGAACCGTAGTGCCTTTGGGTCCTGGCTTGCGGTTTAACCGTATGGGAAGGTGTAGGGGCGTGTCGTTTGCGAAAGTCGGGGTAAATAGTGATTTTACCTTCTTTATAAGGAGGGAGTAAGAAATCTCATTCATTCTTACTTCACCATAAAAAATTATTCTCTCTTCAAGAATCCTTTCTCTCTCTAAGAATAATGTCTTCAAGATCCTCAAAGAGAAATTCTTCTTCCCATTCATCCTCGGGTGATTCTCTTGCCGTGGCGGTGAAGCAAGGGAGTTTGTCGAGGAGGAAGAGAACAATCGTATTACCGAGCCCTTGTGGGTTCGCCCCATCACTGCCAGATATCCCTGTTCAGGAGACCTCGAGGCAGCCTGGTGCTCCTTTCCGCGACTTGGTTTCGTAAATATCTCAAGGTTCTTGAGATTTTTACCAGGTTCCTGAAGGAGTCAAATTCTGGATCCACAACGGTAGCGAGTCACGAGGAATCCTCGGAAGGTTTCTTTACATATTCTGGCCGAGGGTGGCGTAAATTTGACCAGGAAAAGCGTCTACATTCACTTTGCTTCTCGAAGTGTTGGCCCTCCAGGATTTGTTTTTTGGATGTGATAATCGCTTAGTGGATACTAGATCCGTTGTTGTTGCCGTTCAGAGTGGGAACCAAAATTCACACCGTCAATTTCCGATAAAGATTTGTGGAGGAAAACAGAGTTAACCCGATCTTCCTTTAAGGTCCCGGATATCTGCTTGGCCACCACGATACAATCAATGGAGATTAAGTTGAAAAGTAAAATCGTAAAGTAGAGCGAAAAGAGATCTTATTTCTGGATTCGCGTTTGAGCGTGAACAACGGGTAAGAAGTAAGCTACAAGAGCTGTCGAAAGGTCCGCTAGTCCGGCCGCCTAGATCTAACCTAGTTGAGTCGCAGCTCGCTAATGAAAACAGAAAAAGAAAGCTAAAAACGCTCTAAGTGCTAAGTGCTCTGGAAGTTTTGTGATTATTTGCTCCTAAGCCCGAAGCTCTCCTATATACTCTTCTTAAGGCGGTCTATATTCTCGCGGGCTGAATCGGGCTTTTCAATTTCGTCCATCTTTGTTTATCGGGACCTTGACATTTATCTTGGAAAACTTGACATTTATCTTCTGGAAACTTGACATTTATCTTCTGGAAACTTGACATTTATCTCTTATGTGAGGATAATGATAAACCGTCATAGTTATCCTTCCTTTCGGAAAATCGTAAGTGGCGTTTTGGCCACGTCGAGACCCGTTAGACGTTTTACGGTTTTGAAGAACAGTCTTTGAAGGTTTGGTTTTCGAAGGAACCCAATTCCTCGTATAGTCGAGATGTTTGGTGTTTAGAATAACCGTGATCGTACAAAATCAAATTTGATCCAAACAAGCCAAGATGGGATCAGACCGAGCATGATGGGACCGAGACCAGGACAAGGTCATCGACGGTGTCGGGGCTTGCCGCGGCATCAGGCGGCTGGAATCGTGCGCGGTGCCAGGCGGCCAGCGTGGCGCGCCACGGCGCCAGGCGAGATGTTACCCGGCATGAGGCCAGCGTGATCTGCCGCCCGGCTAGGCGAGGTAATACCGCCGGCGCCAGGCGGGTACGCCGGCATGGGCGGAGTGTGGCGCCGGTTCCAGGCGAGTGCCGCGGCATCAGGCGGCTCCGTACGATGCCGCCCGGCCAAGGATGTCTTGCCGTCCGTGGGTTTTCCGTTGTTCGATCTTTCCCGTTAATCGTTCACGAGGGAAATCTTTGAGTTTGGAAGGATCTTTAGCCGTAGATTTCGAGATAACCGTTTTCAAGGGTTTGAGTAATGTGGCATCGAACTTTAGGCGTTTAAAATATGAACTTTTAAACAATCGAGAAGGCTTCCGGAAGAATCATTGTAGTTTTGCGGACAATCCGGACATGGGTTTAAGGGACCAAGATGCTGCTGTTGCCCGAGATCACGAGATGATTGCATAGATGGGAACCAGGACCCTTGCCGCCCATGAGGCGAGGACAGGGCAAACCTGCGCCCGTGCCGTGTCCTGCGTCCCGGTGCGGCTTGCCTTCGTTGATCCCGGGGCTCACGGTCCGTTCATGCCTTCTTGTGAGTTCATCAGTGGCGATCCGTTTCTTGTTTTGATCATCACTTGGTTTTCTTTAGAGGACTTTGGTGCGATTTCGATCGTTGACCGATTTTGACCTAACAGTTAGCCCCCAGCTAGCTAGGAACCGTAGTGCCTTCGGGTCCTGGCTTGCGGTTTAGCCGTATGGGAAGGTGTAGGGACGTAATCGTTTGCCGAAAGTCGG
Organism: Brassica nigra; assembly: GCA_016432835.1. Classification (NCBI taxonomy): domain Eukaryota; kingdom Viridiplantae; phylum Streptophyta; class Magnoliopsida; order Brassicales; family Brassicaceae; genus Brassica; species Brassica nigra. The sequence goes on along the minus strand of CM028249.1, from coordinate 28,760,582 downwards.
GGTAAATAGTGATTTTACCTTCTTTATAAGGAGGGGTAAGAAATCTCATTCATTCTTACTTCACCATAAAAATTATTCTCTCTCAAGAATCCTTTCTCTCTCAGAATAATGTCTTCAAGATCCTCAAAGAGAAATTCTTCTTCCCATTCATCCTCGGGTGATTCTCTTGCCCGTGGTGGTGAAGCAAGAGGAGTTTGTCGAGGAGGAAGAGAACAATGCGTATTACCGAGCCCTTGTGGGTTCGCCCCCATCACTGCCAGATATCCCTGTTCCGAGGAGACCTCTGAGGCAGCCTGGTGCTCCTCCTTTGAGCTTGGTTTCGTAAATATCTCAAGGTTCTTGAGATTTTTACCAGGTTCCTGAAGGAGTCAAATTCGGATCCACGTGCGGTGCGAGTCGCGAGGAATCCTCCGGAAGGTTTCTTTACATGTTACGAGGCCTTCTTTATTTATTTCTGCATGTGGTTCCCGATCCCCGGCACCATTGTTTGTGCACTTCATCACTTCGAACTCTCGATCAGCCAGCTCAGCGTCCCTGCCTTGGAGAGTTGGCTTGGCGTACTGATCTCAAGTTATGAGCTCGGATCGATCTTAGTCCTGGTGATTTGAAGGCCTTTGGAGCACTCGGCGGTGAAGCGGCGGTTACTACTCCATGCTGCCCAAGAAGGATATGGCCATAATTAAGGGGACTACTTCGAACCCTAAGTCGTGGCAGGAACGTTTCTTCTTTGTCCGAATAGATGGTGATTCTGTCGTAGAGAGCTGCCTCCATCTATTTCCGCATGCATGGAACTTCAACCGAGGTAATATGATGAAAACTTCGTTGTATTTTGTTATCCGGAAGTGCGAGTTTTAATGAAAAGTTTCGCTTTGTAGAGAACGGGCTAGCATTTGCATGGCGATCTTTTGATCAAGGGACCTCCTTCGTCAAAGCCGTTTTTCTGGAAGTCCTTCACTCTTGAACGGATTCGAGACGCAGTAAGGCTTTACCGGTCGAGACCCTGTCCCAACGTGGCGAACCGGTTATCGAAGCCCGACGGAGGTGTAAACAGAGATCTAAAGGAAAGAGATCGATGGTGGGGAAGGTTCGAAGATCCTTCACCGTTGGGGAAAACAGTTTTGTTCCAACGGAAAAGCGAGCCAGCGATTTTCCACTTCCCAACAACTTCTTTGAAGGTCTTCCTCCGGAGTTTGTTACTGATGAGTCGCTGGAGAGGAAAAAGAGGCAATGGATTTTTGCGAGGGTTCCCAGCGGATCAATGAGGTTTGTTCTTTGAACTTCTTAGTATTCTTGAATCCGCATATGTATGTTTATTGATCTTGAATTTGTGCAGGGACTAAGAGTGTTTGGCAATGCGCTTTCGACTCAAGTTTCCGCAAGTAGGATTGCCAACTTCAAGACCAAGGCGGCGGAAAGCTTTCGATTCGACAAGAGGTTAAAGCAGAGCGAAAAGCAAGCTGAGCTTCATGCTCGAGCTCTTGTTGAGCGGAAGGAGGAAGGAAGGAAGATGGTGCGGAGGTGGCAAGGCAGGCGGAATCGTTAAGCTGCTGAGTTTCAATGTTTTAAAGAAGCTCAGGGAGTTTGTTGGCGATTTCCGCGAGTGCGGGCTCGGTCGTAAACCTTTACAAGTCTCGAACCAGGATTTCTCTTTTGATTCGAGATCGCTGAGATGAAGGACTTTATGGCGAGTGTGCTCATGCTGAGTCCTTGGTTCCTCCAGTTGAGGAAAGAGTCCGGTATGGGAACCTATCGAGGTTTCGAGGATACGGTGGAGACGAAGCCGATGAGACGCCGAGGTGGTGGGAAGCAGCTCAATGAGAGCGAGGAAGTGGACCAGCCTGCAGGTTCATGGGATTTCCGCATCTGGATTTCTCGTTGACTTCCTTTTGTGAATCGTATGTTTTGGCGTGTGTGGTCATTTTTTAGGAGTTTTATCCTGCGACCGTCGGTGGAGTATTCTTATGTGTTTGGGACTGGCTGTTGGTGGCTTAGAATCCGCCGTCTTTGCGGACTTTATGAATATGAGAATTTGAAATTTAGTCTTTTGTTTTGATTTATACTTTCGTCAAGTGTAGAGGAAAGAATCACGGTAGTCACGCCATTATCCTAACTCTTTTTTTAAGCTTGGTCCGTTATCTTTCTAGCTGGCGTTTTAGTTTATAGCGATAAGAGACATGTTTTGGGATCGTATCACGATACTATGTGCGTGAGATGTCAAGATCCAGCAAGACTGGGTTTAGGACAAGACCTAGGCTTACTCTCAGGCTTTAAGGCTGTCGATGACTGATCGGCTTCGTTTTGCCTGTTAGTGATTTCTTCCTGATTCTTTTCGTTTAAAGTCAGCGACTAGTCGCATCTTATATGACTTGTGTTAAAAGAATCGAGCTATCTTCGGAGTTTATCAGAGCGCTAAACCAAAATTTTGGGTTTCTTGTATAGCTATGATATCCTTGTCGGATGTAAAGAGGACCTTGTAGGTCTGACTACGAGTTTGTATTTGAGTGAAAGCGTTTCTGAGTCGTCGTCCGGGGCCAATCGGCGGGCATAAGTTGTTTTAAGTCGCGGGTGGACTGTTTTAGCGGATGATCTGAGTTTTGTTATCTTTTAAGAAGTTCGCGGCGTCTGCGTTTCTTTTGAAGATATGATTTTCGTTTTCGAAGTGTTTATGCGTTTAAGTAAGCATAAAAGATATAATTTTTATTTGAAAAATTTTGAAAAGTTCAGTACGTAATGCGGATATTTGCGTTTTTGTGGGAGTATAGGGTATCGTACCCAGTCCCCTTTTTGGTGAGGATAGCTGAACTTCGCCGGGTTTTGAGCTGCATTACCTCTTTCGAGGATCAGAGCCATCGTAGTTCTGATAGTTGCATGAGCGTTTTACTCCCGTGTTTTGATCATGCTGGTGGGATCGGCGGTTTGTCGCGAAGTCGAGCTGTCTGCTTTTATGGCTGATGGACTCAGAGGCTTTGCGGCTGTCTTGAATCGTTGCCTGTTTGGATGATTCTGGATCATCTTTTGAGTTTTCAGGAATGTTGTGTGATTCCTTTGCTTGTTTCGGGTTGGCGCTGGGGCTTTCCGATCTTTCGCGGATTTGAACTTCGGCTGGTAACAGAGCCTCGATTGTTTCTGACTACCCGGATGGCTGCGATTCGGTTGGAGTCGGAAATTTGATGCCGAGGTGATATGTGGATGGTACTGCCTTCATGGAGTTGATCAAGGGGTTCCCATGATAAGTTGTAGATGGCGGGTTGTCGACTACTGCGCGAACTTCGGCGATTTTGTGACTTCTTTAAGCCATGACCGGGAGCTTAATTCTCGAGGGTCATGGAAGTGATCGAAACCCAGTCAAGGTTTTGGCTCGGGGGCGACTTCCCAAGTGGGATCTTCATCCTGTAGAGGTCTGGAGAGGATAGCGTTGACCGTACTTCCTGTCGGCGAGGATCGGCCGACCTCGAGATCCTGGATTACCAGGTCGATAACAAAGGATCGCAATGAGGCTTGTCGATTCGGCGGTTTCCTGTTCCTCGAAAGTGATGGCGTGGTTAGGAATATAGCTATCAGAAACAGTTGGAACTTGTCGGCTTTTAGCCCGTAGGCTTTTATCGGAGACTGAGTCTTGGTAGAACTGTGATCCTCAGATGATCATGTTTACCTTCCCTGGCGTATTGTTGTTCCTTGGTCGTTACTGTATCCTTCGCGTTTTTCACCCGATTGATTTTCGATTAAGCGGTCCTCGGAGAACAGTTTTGTTGGTCTTTGGGTCAGTCGAGCAAGTCCTTTATACTCTTGACCTTTGATAGTTAGCGGTGAGGAGCTTTGCGGCGGCCGGCGCCGAGAACCTTGCAGTTCGCAATGGAGTGACCTCTGGTTTCGTGGAACTCGCGGTAGGAATTATCCTTGTACTGGTTCCTGGTCGAGGTGTTTCGAGGTTTTGCCTTGCTCGAGTTGATGGCGTAGTTATGCTTTCGCTTTGGGCGTCTTCCCTTCGTGATGGGCGTTTTGTCGTTCGAGAGGGTTTCTTTTGAGGGCGTTTTGTGGTCCGTGCCGCGATAGAAGCTTCATCTCTTCCTCCATGATGATGAAGTCCGTTGCTTTGTGGAGGTATCCTGGATTGTCGCGGCTTTTCGTAGTATCCACTTTGGAACTTCGACTTATACGGAGAGAGTCTTCCTCGGTCGATTGCGACATTGTCGCTGATGCCCGTTACGGCCATCACCAGTTTGAACCCGCATGAAGTCGGGCTTCGTCCCTCCTTCTGAGCTGACTCCATAGGTCAACGTCGGACGTCTCTCTGTCCATGAACATGGAGTATTGTTTGAGGAGCCGAGGCCAGTTGGCGGAAGCTTCCGATGGAGTTCCTTTTGAGCGGGAGAACCATTCGGCCTGGCGAGGAATTCACGGCGAAGAAGACAATGACCAGCGTCACCGTTAAGCTCGAGGGGTTGCACGCACCCATTGTGATGGAAATTTGTAGAGTGCGACTTAGGATCCGTCGTGTCGTTGAAGCGGTGTTTTCGTGCTTCCTCGAGAAGTCTATCGATCTCGGGGCGGAACTGGTCGCCTGATGGATTTGCGATTTCACCGCTTTCACTTCGGCTACGGTCTTCTTGAGATTCGCGGAGATCATGGATCTCGCTATTGCTACCGGCGTTCCTCCGATTTTGTCGGCGCTGGTCGCGATGGATCGAGTTGATCCTCAGCGAGTTCTTCTGCTCCATCCAGTAGAGTTCTTCTTCCTCTGTGATGGGCCTTCGAAGGATACCGTCGCGGCGGACTGGCCGGGTCCTCCTGGGGTGGATGTCAGCGTCTTCATCGGAAGGATCCGATTGGTCGCTGATATCTAGATCGATGCGCTCGACGTCGCTTTCCTTGTTTCCCGTAGCGGGGTGGAAGGTTCTGCGGTTCTCTGTCCCGGAGCCGTTTCCCGAGTGGGCTCTTCGGGCATCTTTTCGTCGCCGGAGATCCGAAGTCGAGTCTTCTGCCGCGGCGTGCCTTGGTGGATCCAGCGGAACTTGCTCGCTACTGTTAAGGTTAAGGACCTGTTTTTGCGAGCGAGGTTATCAGCTTGTCCTGTTGTTCCGCCGTGCCTGGGCGGAGGTAAACAGTTCCTTCATCTGCCTGAGCGCCTCAGTGTTTGCATCAGCAGTGACTGTGGACGCATCTCCAGCTGAGTCTTCTCAACGTTGGCGTCGACGGGTGTTCCGTCTGGCTGGCTGATCTTTGGTGACGTCAGTAGACATGATCGGCGTGTGCAGTTGCGAGATAGATAGATCGTAACCCCCTCCTTCTGGAAACTGTAGGAACGAAATTCACACCGTCAATTTCGATAAAGATTTGTGGAGGAAAACCGAGTTAACCCGATCTTCCTTGAAGGTCCGGATATCTGCTGGGCCACACATGATACAATCAATGGAGATTAAGTCGAAAGTAAAAATCGTAAAGTAGAGCGAAAAGAGATCTTATTTCTGATTCGCGTTTGTGAACAACGGGTAAAGTAAGCTACAAGAGCTGAAGGTCCGCTAGTCCGCCGCCTAGATCTAACCTAGTTGAGTCGCAGCTCGCTAATGAAAACAGAAAGAAAGCTAAAACGCGTTCTAAGTGCTAAGTGCTCGGGAAGTTTTGTGATGATTTGCTCCTCAAAGCTCTCCTATATACTCTTCTTAAGACGGTCTATCTTCTGGGCTGAATCGGGCTTTTCCATTTTCGTCCATCTTCGTGTTTATCGGAAACTTGACATTTATCTTCGGAAAACTTGACATTTATCTTCTGGAAACTTGATTTATCTTTTGGAAACTTGACATTTATCTCTTATGTGAGGATAAGGATAAACCGTCATAGTTATCCTTCTTTTCGAAAATCGTAAGTGCCGTGGATTTTTACGTCGGGCGTTAGACGTTTTTCGGTTTCGAAAGAATGTCTTTGAAGGTTTCGGTTTTCAGAAGGAACCCAATTCCTCGTATAGTCGAAGATGTTTGGTGTTTAGAATATTGATCGTACAAACTCGAAGATTGATCCAAACAAGCCAAGATGGGATCAGACCGAGCATGATGGGACCGAGACCAGGGCGAGGCCGTCGACCCACGTCGGGGCTTGCCGCGTATGAGCCTGCGGAGGCGATCGTGGCCGGCGCCAGGCGGAGTGCCTCGGCCAGGCCGGCCAGCGTGGCCCGATAACGCGGCGCTTGAGGCGGAGTGTCCCAGGCGGCATGAGCCATGCGTGGCAGCGGCGGGGCGCTCTTACCCGTCAGGTGGGTTTTCGTTGTTCGATCTTTCCCGTTAGTCGTTCGTGAAATCTTTGAGTTTGGAAGGATCTTTAGCGTGATTTCGAGAACCGTTTTCAAGGGTTTGAGTAATGTGGCTTGAACTTTAGACGTTTAAAATATGAACTTTTAAACAATCGAGAAGGCTTTACGAATCATATAGTTTGGACAATCCGGACATGGGTTTAAGGGACCAAGATGCTGCGTTGCCGAGATCACGAGACGATTGCATAGATGGGAACCAGGACCCTTGCCGCCGGCCCAGACGAGACGAAGGTAAGCCTGCGCCTGTGCGGTGTCTGCGTCCGGTGCCTGCTTGCCTTCGTTGATCCCGGAGCTACGGTCCGTTCATGCGCTTCTTGTGAGTTCATCGGTAGCGATCCGCTTGGTTTGATCGTCACTTGGTTTTCTTTCGAGGACTTTCGGTGACGATTTAAATGCGTTGACCGATTTTACCTCAACATTCAGTAATTGGCGAACTTCGTTGTGCGGAAAGAGTTTGAAAGTTTGAATTTTTGAAATTGATGGAATATCAAGAGTATAAGCATCCCACCCACTCTCCTTTCGGGGGAATGCCACCTAACCCTTGATTAGCAGTTACCCTCACGACACCCTTTTAGGGATCGAAACCATAAATAGTTCTTTGTATCCGTCATTGTT
>CM028249.1:28695958-28753650 GCA_016432835.1 Brassica nigra | reverse complement strand
TTTTATGGGCTAATGGTTCAATTTTCAGGTAAATCGAAATTTTCGCTAAGGATTCTTTTCCGCAAGAAACCTATGTCATCACCCCCCCCTTTTCTTATAAATATCCAGCCTTCCTTCTCATTCACATCTTTTCAAATCTTCTTCTCTCAAGAAAGAAAATGTCTTCATCCCAAGTTGAAAAATGATTCTGATGTTGAGATACAGGCCAGCCAAGCTCCATCGGTTCCGCCAGCCAAGCCGGGCGGTTCCGCCGCTCAGGACGCTAATCCGTCCTCATTGATGGGTTTGACTCTTTTGCTGCTTATCCCGGCGAAAGGCGAAGGCTCAAAGCTGGCGAGGACTGAGACGCCCATGTTCCTTCCACGGCTCCAACCTTTGTCTGTTCATCTTTGCCTGCTCCTTCGCCTTTTCGCCGTTCTTCCTGCTCCCAGCTCGAAGTCCCACCTGATGCCCTCCTTCCTGCGAAGGTTACTGTTCCTGAACAGATTCTTGATGTTCAGGTCCATCCATCGGGTTCTTCGACGTTCGATCGTGATCTCCTGAAGAGAGGATGCGATAGAATCTACACTCTTCCCCGCTAAGAGGGAACTTGTCTTGGGACTGCCAGTGGCTGGTGCCGCTGCTGCCCAAGGAAGGGCAAGGGCTGGTGCGGCATCCGAGGAAGCGGGTTCAAAGAGAGGAGGGCTAACTTTGAGCCGCTGCGCTGGCCATCGCTCTAAGGTTCGATTTTAATCTATCCGCACTTGCATCGCTTTTTACGATGATACTTACCCCTTCTTTTACGGACAGTTTGTGTCGCTGATTGAAGGAATGCTTGGCGAAAGTGTGGGTCGAAGTCATTCGGCTCATCGGGCGAACCGGAGTCGCCGCAGGAAGCGCTGAAGCCGCATTTCAAGGCTGCATTGCGCATCGCCGAGACACCCATGCCGCCCAGACGCCCCAGCTCGAGGTTCAGACAGCGATCTTGAGCGCGACCTTGGGAAGACCGCGAAGTTCGCTACTTAAGGTGAAGAAGGAGAAGAAGAGCAAATCCTCGAAGTCCGCCTTCAGCAGAAGATCCAGACTCATGAGGAGATGAACGCCTCAGATCCTCGGAGCCGGATCCCCATTTACTTCTTTGGTCGTCTGACGAGGATGGCCACCCTGTTTGAGTCCTTGATAGCCATCCGCAAGAGGGACTTAGCTGGGATCGAGGGAGTTTGAGCAAGCTCGAGTTGCTTCGAGGTAAGGAGGCCCCGCCTTTGACTCTGAGGAAGCAGACTATCGCCCGCAGCGAGAGTGGGCGCCACCAAGGAGATTTCGATTCATCCTTGCTGGCCTGCAGGCCAATGCACTTTGCGCCACCTCCAAGACTCAGAAGATCAGGCGCACGGGAGAGGATTGCGAGGCTGGTGGACGAGGCGGTAGTGGCAGCGACCGAGGGAGGCGACGGCGAGGCTATCCCTATCGCGAGTGAGTTCGAGGATGAAGGTGACGCCCTGGGAGCGCCTAGATTTATCAATCCCTTCTAGGATTTTATATGTGTTTCGCCGCTAAGAGGCCATGATGTATTTACCGACTGGCCGCTGGTGGCTTCAATCCCTGCCTCTTTCGGGTTTTGTTTGAACTTTTGGTCTCAATCTATGAAACGCTTTTTTGATTTATTTATAAACTTCAGTTTTTGAAGTATGGGAAAGAGGGTGTGAGTTTTCGCCTCATTCCTAGTTCCCTCGATGATCACCGTACCTATTGTTTGCATAAAGCGAGATTTTCCGCGGTTTACCGATTTACGCGAAGTTCGTGGAAACAAATAGCTTAAGTGAATAGACAAAATTTTGATCTCGTGATACCATACTATGTCATTGAGATGTCAAGATCCAGCGCGGCTGGGTTTAGGGCAAGATCTAGGTTTACTCGGACGGAGGCTTTGCATGACGAATCGGCTGCTTTTGCCGTTTGCGATTTTAACCTGACTCGCACTCGCTTAAAATCCGCTAATTGTTGTCGGCTTATATGATTTGTCTTGGAGTCGAAGCTTTCTTTTACGTAAGAGCTAGACCAAAATTTTGATTTCTTGTATAGTGCGCTATGTTTATCCTTGTCGATGTAAGAGAGCCTACCCTCAAGGGCGCTATTTGTCCGTTTAGGACGCTAGAGTTTGTTTGTTGTGATCCGCAAATAAACGAAATGATACCGCTTGAGGTAGCGCTTTGTATGTTCAGAGACTAAGATTCCTTCTGCAATGTTTTACGGAAAAGAATGTCCTTCTGCTAGCGCTCGCTCGCAGTGCTGAAGGCCGATTTTTCCTTATGCCGCATTTCGTGATTGAAACGCTTATGGCTTTGGGGATGTCTTTAATGTTCGCAGCCAGAAACCTGTTGTTTCCGCTTTGGACGCTGGGACCAAGGTCGCAGAATTTGACCTGTGAAGAAACGCCTACATTCACTTTGCTTCTCGGCGTTATCTCCAGATTTGTTTTTGATGTGATAATCGCTAGTGGATACTTAGATCCGTTGTTGTTGCCGCTCAGAGGGGAACCAAAATTACACCGCCAATTTCCGATAAAGATTTGTGGAGGAAAAGAGTTAACCCGATCTTCCTTTAAGGTCCCTGGATATCCGCTGGCCACACACGATACAATCAATGGAGATTAAGTTGAAAAGTAAAATCGTAGAGAGCGAAAAGAGATCTTATTTCTGATTCGCTTGAGCGCGGAACAACGGGTAAGAAGTAAGCTACAAGAGCTGTCGAAGGTCCGCTAGTCCGCCAGATCTAACCTAGTTGAGTCGCAGCTCGCTAATGAAAACAGAAAAGAAAGCTAAAACGCCGTGCTAAGTGCTCTGAAGTTTTGTGATTATTTGCTCTCGCCCGCTCTCCTTATATACTCTTCTTAAGACGGTCCATATTCGCAGGCTGAATCGGGCTTTTTCCAATTTCGGCCCATCTTCGTGTTTATCGACACTTGACATTTATCTTCGAAAACTTGACATTTATCTTCTGAAACTTGACATTTATCTTCTGGAAACTTGACATTTATCTCTTATGTGAGGATAATGATAAACCGCCATAGTTATCCTTCCTTTCGAAAATCGTAGTGGCCGCTTTGGCCACGCCGGGCCGCTTAGACGCTTTTACGGTTTCAAAGAACAGTCTTTGAAGGTTTCGTTTTTCCAAGGAACCCCACCTCGTGATAGTCGAGATGTTTGGTGTTTAGAATAACCGTGATCGCACTCAAAATCATAAGATTGATCCAAACAAGCCAAGATGGGATCAGACCGAGCATGATGGGACCGAGACCAGACAAGGGTCATCGACCGGTGTCAGGCTTGCCGCCGCGCCAGGCCGCTTATGAATGCGCGGCCGCCGGTGCCAGGCCGCCCGCTGCGACGCATGCCACCGGGCGCCAGGCCGGTAGCCGCTGGCGCTTGGCCGCCCGGATGCGTGCCGCCGCGCCAGGTCAAAGTGCCGGGCGCCAGGCGGTGGTGCCGGCGCCAGGCCGTGTGACGCCGTTCCAGGTTGGCGCCGCGCCAGGCCGCTCACGCGGACACGTACGCCGGGCGCAAGGATGTCTTGCCGTCCGTGGGTTTTCCGTTTCGATCTTTCCCCGCTAGTCGCTCCCGAGGGAAATCTTTGAGTTTGGAAGGATCTTTAGCCGAGATTTCGATAACCGCTTTCAAGGGTTTAATGTGGCATCGAACTTTAGACGCTTAAAATATGAACTTTTAAACAATCGAGAAGGCTTTGCGGAAGAATCATTATAGTTTGCGGACAATCCGGACATGGGTTTAAGGGACCAAGATGCTGCCGCTGTTCGATATCAAGAGAGACGCATAGATGGGAACCAGGACTTGCCGCCGGGCGCCAGACGGACAGGGCAAGCCTGCCGCCGGCGCCGTGGTCTCCGGCCCACCGGTGCCGCTTGCCTTCGCTGATCCCCGGGCTCACGGTCCGCTCATGCCTTCTTGTGAGTTCATCGAGTGACGATCCGCTTTTGTTTTGATCATCACTTGGTTTTTCTTTTAGAGGACTTTCGGTGACGATTTCGCGTTGACCGATTTTGACCCCAACAGTTAGCCCCCAGCTAGCTAGGAACCGAGTGCCTTTCGGTCCTGGCTTGCGGTTTAGCCGTATGGGAAGGTGTAGGGACGAATCGCTTTAAAAGTCGGGTAAATAGTGATTTTACCTTCTTTATAAGGAGGGAGTAAGAAATCTCATTCATTCTTACTTCACCATAAAAAATTATTCTCTTCAAGAATCCTTTCTCTCTAAGAATAATGTCTTCAAGATCCTCAAAGAGAAATTCTTCTTCCCATTCATCCTCGGTGATTCTCTTGCCCACGGACGGTGAAGCAAGAGGAGTTTGTCGAGGAGGAAGAGAACAATGCATATCGAGTCCCTTGTGGGTTCGGCCTCATCACTGCCAGATATCCCTGTTCCGAGGAGACCTCCGAGGCAGCCTGGTGCTCCTTTCACGCCGAAGCTTGGTTTCTCAAATATCTCTGTTCTTCGAGATTTTACCAGGTTCAGAGTTCCTGGAAGGCTGAATTCACCTGTTCGAGGCTCGCAGAATTTGACCCAGGAAGAAACGTCTACATTCACTTTGCTTCTCGAAGTGTTGGCCCTCCAGGATTTGTTTTTGATGTGATAATCGCTTAGTGGATACTAGATCCGTTGTTGTGCCGCTCAGAGGGGAACCAAAATTCACACCGTCAATTTCCGATAAAGATTTGTGGAGGAAAACAGAGTTAACCCGATCTTCCTTTAAGGTCCCGGATATCTGCTTGGCCACACACGATACAATCAATGGAGATTAAGTTGAAAAGTAAAAATCGTAAAGTAGAGCGAAAAGAGATCTTATTTCTGGATTCGCGTTTGAGCGTGAACAACGGGTAAGAAGTAAGCTACAAGAGCTGTCGAAAGGTCCGCTTAGTCCGCCAGATCTAACCTAGTTGAGTCGCAGCTCGCAATGAAAACAGAAAAGAAAGCTAAAACGCCTGCTAAGTGCTCTGGAAGTTTTGTGATTATTTGCTCCTCGCCCGAAGCTCTCCTTATATACTCTTCTTAAGACGGTCTATATTCTCGCAGGCTGAATCGGGCTTTTTCCAATTTCGTCCATCTTCGTGTTTATCGGGACACTTGACATTTATCTTCGGAAAACTTGACATTTATCTTCTGAAACTTGACATTTATCTTCTGGAAACTTGACATTTATCTCTTATGTGAGGATAATGATAAACCGTCATAGTTATCCTTCCTTTCGAAAATCGTAGTGGCCGCTGGCCACGCCGGGCCGCTTAGACGCTTTTACGGTTTTTCAAAGAACAGTCTTTGAAGGTTTCGTTTTTCCGGCGAACCCCACCTCGTGATAGTCGAGATGTTTGTGTTTAGAATAACCGTGATCGCACTCAAACTCACGGATTGATCCAAACAAGCCAAGATGGGATCGACCGGCATGATGGGACCGAGACGTGACAAGGGTCATCGACCGCGTCAGGCTTTGCCGCCGCGCCAGGCCGGCTTGCGGAATGCGTGTCGCCGGTGCCAGGCCGCCCGCTGCGGACGCTGCCACCGGGCGCCAGGCCGGTGTCATTGGCGCCAGGCCGCCCGCTGCGGATGCGCGTGCCGCCGGGCGCCAGGGCCGGTGGTGCCGGGCCGTCCAGGTGCCGCGCCAGCCGTGACGCCGTTCCAGGCGGGTGCCGGGCGCCAGGCCGTGCTCACGTGGACACGCTGCCGCGCAAGGATGTCTGCCGTCCGTGGGTTTTCCGTTGTTCGATCTTTCCCCGCTAGTCGCTCCGAGGGAAATCTTTGAGTTTGAAGGATCTTTACCAGATTTCGAGATAACCGCTTTCAAGGGTTTGAGTAATGTGGCTTCGAACTTTAGACGCTTAAAATATGAACTTTTAAACAATCGAGAAGGCTTTGGGAAGAATCATTATAGTTTGCGGACAATCCGACATGGGTTTAAGGGACCAAGATGCTGCCGCGTTCGAGATCAAGAGACGATTGCATAGATGGGAACCAGACTTGCCGGGCGCCAGACGGACAGGGCAAGCCGCCCGCGCCGTGTCCTGCGCCACCGGTGCCTGCTTGCCTTCGTTGATCCCCGGCTCACGGTCCGCTCATGCCTTCTTGTGAGTTCATCGAGTGACGATCCGCTTGTTTTGATCATCACTTGGTTTTTCTTTAGAGGACTTTCGGTGACGATTTCGTCGTTGACCGATTTTGACCCCAACAGTTAGCCCCCAGCTAGCTAGGAACCGTAGTGCCTTCGGTCCTGGCTTGCGGTTTAGCCGTATGGGAAGGTGTAGAGACGTAATCGCTTGTCGAAAAGTCGGGTAAATAGTGATTTTACCTTCTTTATAAGGAGGGAGTAAGAAATCTCATTCATTCTTACTTCACCATAAAAATTATTCTCTTCAAGAATCCTTTCTCTAAGAATAATGTCTTCAAGATCCTCAAAGAGAAATTCTTCTTCCCATTCATCCTCGGTGATTCTCTGCCCATGTGACGGTGAAGCAAGAGGAGTTTGTCGAGGAGGAAGAGAATGCGATACCGAGCCCTTGTGGGTTCGCCCCATCACTGCCAGATATCCCTGTTCCAGGAGACCTGAGGCAGCCTGGTGCTCTTTCACGCCGAAGCTTGGTTTCTCGTAAATATCTCTGGTTCTTCGAGATTTTACCAGGTTCCAAGGAGTCAAATTCTGATCCCGCGTAACGAGAGTGCGAGAATCCTCGGAAGGTTTCTTTACATGTTACGAGGCCTTCTTTATTTATTGCTGCATGTGGTTCCCGATCCCCGCACCATTGTTTGTGCACTTCATCACTTCAACTCTCGATCAGCCAGCTCAGCGTCCCTGCCTTGAGAGTTGGTTTGGCACTGATCTCAAGTTATGAGCTCGGATCGATCTTAATCCTGGTATTTCGAAGGCCTTTGGAGCACTCGGCCGATGGGGAGCGACGGTTACTACTCCATGCTGCCCAAGAAGGATATGGCCATAATTCAGGGGACTACTTCGAACCCTAAGTCGTGGCAGGAACGTTTTTTCTATGTCCGAATAGATGGTGAGTCTGTCGAGGAGAGCTGCCTCCATCTATTTCCGCATGCATGGAACTTCAACCGAGGTAATATGATGAAAACTCGTTGTCTATTTCGTTATTCCAGAAGTGCGAGTTTTTAATGAAAAAGTTTCGCTTTGTAGAGAACGGGGCGGTTGCGCATTTGCATGGCGATCTTTTCGTCAAGAGGGACCTCCTTCGACAAAGACCGCTGGAAGTCCTTCACTCTTGAACGGATTCGAGACGCAGTAAGGCTTTACCGGTCCCGAGACCCTGTCCCAACGTATGACGCCGAACCGGTTATCGAAGCCCCGACTCGGAGGTGTAAACAGAGATCTCGTAAAGGGAAAGAGATCGATGGTGGGGAAGGTTCGGAAGATCCTTCACCGTTGGGGGAAAACCCTAGTTTTGTTCCAACGGAAAAGGCGAGCCAGCGATTTTCCACTTCCCAACAACTTCTTTGAAGGTCTTCCTCCGGAGTTTGTTACTGATGAGTCGCTGGAGGAAGAAAAGAGGCAATGGAATTTTGCCGAGGGTTCCCAGCGGATCAACGAGGTTTTGTTCTTTGAACTTCTTAACCGTAATCTTGAATCCGCATTGTATGTTTATTGATCTTGACTTTGTGCAGGGACTAAGAGTGTTTGGCAATGCGCCGACTCAAGTTTCCGCAAGTCTAGGATTGCCAACTTCAAGACCAAGGAAGCTGAGCGAGAGCTTTTCCGATTCGACAAGAGGTTAAAGCAGAACGAAAAGCAAGCTGAGCTTCATGCTCGAGCTCTTGTTCGGGCGGAAAGGAGAGGAAGGAAGATGGTCGCAGCGGAGGTGGCAAGACGGGCGGAATCGCTCGCTGCTGAGTTTCAATGTTTTAAAGAAGCTCAGGAGTTTGTTGGCGATTTCGCGAAAGTGCCGGCTCGGTCGAACCTTTACAAGTCTCAGAACCCGGATTTCTCTTTTGATTCCGAGATCGCTGAGATGAAGGACTTTATGGCCGAGTGTGCTCATGGTGAGTCCTTGGTTCCTCCAGTTAAGGAAAGAGTCCGGAGACTATGGGAACCTATCGAGGTTTCCGAGGATACGGTGGAGGCCGGAGCCGATGAGAACGCCGAGGGTGGTGGGAACGCTCAAGGCGTGAACGAGGAAGTGGACCAGCCTGCAGGTTCATTCGGGATTTCCGCATCTGGATTTCTCGATGTTGACTTCCTTTTGTGAATCGTATGTTTTGGCCGTGTGTGGCCGTTTTTTTTAGGAGTTTTATCCTGCGACCGTCGGAGGTCGTATTCTTATGTTTTTGGGACTGGCCGTTGGTGGCTTAGAATCCCGCCGTCTTTGCGGACTTTATGAATATGAGAATTTGCGAAATTTCGTCTTTTGTTTTGATTTATACTTTCGTCAAGTGTAGAGGAAAGAATGCGAGTAGTCACTTCATATCCTAACTTTTTTGTCGCTTGGTCCGTATGCTACTTTCTAGCGAAGCGCTTTAGTTGTGTTTATAAGAGACATGTTTTGGGATCTCGTATACGATACTATGTCTGTGAGATGTCAAGATCCAGCAAGACTGGGTTTAGGGCAAGACCTAGGCTTACTCTCAGCTTTAAGGCTGTGCGATGACTGATCGGCTTTCGTTTTGCCTGTTAGTGATTTCTTCCTGATTCTTTTCGTTTAAAGTCCGCGACTAGTCGCCGGCTTATATGACTTGTGTTAAAAGAATCGAGCTATCTTCGGAGTTTATCCGAGACGCTAAACCAAAATTTTGGGTTTCTTGTATAGCGCGCTATGATATCCTTGTCGGATGTAAGAGGACCTTGTAGGTCTGACTACGAGTTTGTATTTGAGTGAAACGTTTCAGTGTCCGCCGGGCCAATCGACGGGCATAAGTTGTTTTTAAGTCGCAGGTGGACTGTTTTAGCGATGATACGAGTTTTGTTATCTTTTAAGAAGTTGCGACGTCTCGCGTTTCTTTGAAGATATGATTTTCGTTTTTCCGGCGTTTATGCTTAAGTAAGCATAAAAGATATAATTTTATTTGAAAGAATTTTGAAAAGTTCGAGTACATGTGCGGATATTTCGCATTTTTGTGGGAGTATAGGAGTATACGTACCCAGTCCCCCTTTTGGTGAGGGGATAGCTTAACTCGCCGGTTTTGACGAGCTGCTTACGCACTCTTTCGAGGATCAAGCCATCTCAGAGTTCTGATAGTTGCCGCAGACGCTTTTACTCCGTGTTGCCGTTTTGATCATGCTGGTCGGATCGACGGTTTGTGCAGGGGTCTAGCTGTCTGCTTTTATGGCGGTGGACTCAGAGGCTTTGTCGCTGTCTTGAATCGTTGCCTGTTTGGATGATTCTGGATCATCTTTTTTCGAGTTTTCAGGAATGTTGTGTGATTCCTTTGCTTGTTTCGGGTTGGCCGGGCTTTCCGATCTTTTCGCAGTTTGAACTCGGCTAGGTAACAGAGCCTTGATTGTTTCTGACTACCCCAGATGGCTGCGATTCCGGTTCGAGTCGGAAATTTGATGCCGAGGTGATATGTGGATGGTACTGCCTTCATGGAGTTGATCCAAGGGGTTCCCATGATGGCGTTGTAGATGGCCGGGTTGTCGACTACTGCGAACTCGACGATTTTTGTGACTTCTTTCGCCATGACCGGAGCTTAATTCTCCTGAGGGTCATGGAAGTGACGCCCGAAAACCCAGTCAAAGGTTTTGGCTCAGGGACGACTTCCCCAAGTGGGATCTTCATCCTGTAGAGGGTGTCGCGGAAGATAACGTTGACCGTACTTCCTGTATCGACGAGGATGCGGCCTACCTCGAGATCCTGGATTACCAGGTCGATAACCAAAGGATCGCGAATGAGGCTTGTCGATTCGACAGTTTCCTGTTCGAAAGTGATCGCGCGGTTAGGAATATCGCTATCCGGAAATCAGTTGGAACTTGTCTCGGCTTTTCGCCCGTAGGCTTTTATCGACGAGACTTGAGTCTTGGTAGAACTGTGATCCTCCGATGATCATGTTTACCCTCGGCGATCGTTGTTGATCCTTGGTCGTTCTGTATCCTTCCGCTTTTCACCCGATTGATTTTCGTCGCCGTCCTCGGAGACAGTTTTGTTGGTCTTTGGCGGTCGGAGTCCAGGAGCAAGTCCTTTATACTCTTGACCTTTGATAGTTCGCCGGTGAGGAGATTTGCGGCGAGCCGGGCGCCGAGAACCTTGCAGTTCGCAATGGAGTGACCTCTGGTTTCGTGGAACTCGCAGTAGGAATTATCCTTGTACTGGTTCCTGGTCCAGGTGTTTCCAGAGGTTTTGCCTTGCCCGAAGTTGATGGCGTAGTTATGCTCGCTCGCCTTCCCTTCGTGATGGACGCTTTTGTCGTTACGAGGGTTTCTTTTGAGGACGTTTTTTGTGGTCCGTGCTTCTGCGATAGAAGCTTCATCTCTTCCTCCATGATGATGAAGTCCGTTGCTTTGTGGAGGGTATCCTGGATTGTCCGCGGCTTTTCCAGTAGTATCCACTTTTGAACTTCGACTTATACCAGAGAGTCTTCCTCGGCGCCGATGACATTGTCGCTGATGCCCGCTACTCGCCATCACCAGCTTTGAACCTTCGTGATGAAGTCGCGGAGCGACTCGCCCTCCTTCTGAGATAGACTCCATAGGTCAACGCCGGACGCCTCTGTCCATGAACATGGAGTATTGTTTGAGGAACGCCGAGGCCAGTTGGCGGAAGCTTCCGATGGAGTTCCTTTTGAGCCGGGAGAACCATTCGAGCGCAGCGCCCTTGAGGTGCTCGACGAAGAGAAGACAATGCCCGCGCCTCGCTCACCGGAGTTTGCACCTACCCATTGTGATCTGGAAAGACTGTAGGTGCGACTTAGGATCCGTCGTGTCGGTGAACGGTGTTTTCCGTGCTTCCTCGAGAAGTCTATCGATCTCGGGGGCGGAACTGGTCGCCTGATGGATTTGCGATTTCACCGCTTTCACTTCGCCACGGTCTTCTTGAGAGATTCGCGGAGATCATGGATCTCGCTATTGCTACCGTCCGATTTTGTCGGCGCTGGTTGTGATGGATCCGAAGTTTGATCCTCCGCGAAGTTCTTCCTGCTCAATCCAGAGTTCTTCTTCTTCTTCGTGATGGGCCTTTCGGCGATACCGTCTGCCGAGCGGACTGGCTTCGGTCCTCCTGGGTGGATGTCGTGTCTTCATCGGAAGGATCCGATTGGTCGCTGATATCTAGATCGATGCGCTCGACGTCGCTTTCCTTGTTTCCCGTAGCCGGGGGTGGAAGGTTCTGTGAGGTCGTTTCTCGTCCTTTCGAGCCGCTTTCCTCGAGTGGGCTCTTCGGGCATCTTTTTCTCGCTTCGAGATCTGAAGTCGAGTCTTCTCCGCGCGTGCCTTGGTGGATCCGCGGTAACTTGCTCCTTGCAGTTAAGGTGTCGACCTGTTTTGCGAGCGAGGTTATCAGCTTGTCTTGTTGTTCCGCCCGTGCCTGGGCGGAGGTAAATAGTTCCTTCATTTGCCTGAGCTCAGTGTTTGCATCAGCAGTGACTGTGGACACATCTCCGGCTGGAGTCTTCAACGCTACGCCGACGGGTGTTCCGCCTAGCTGGCTGATCTTTGGTGACGCCAGTGACATGATCGAAGCGGTGCAGTTGTAGATAGATAGATCCGTAACCCTCCTTCTAGCCAAATCAGGGAATCGAAATTCACACCGCCAATTTCCATAAAGATTTGTGGAGGAAAACCGAAGTTAACCCGATCTTCCTTGAAGGTCCCGGATATCTGCTGGGCCACACATGATACAATCAATGGAGATTAAGTTGAAAAGTAAAATCGTAAAGTAGAGCGAAAAGAGATCTTATTTCTGATTCGCTTTGAGCGTGAACAACGGGTAAGAAGTAAGCTACAAGAGCTGTCGAAGGTCCGCTAGTCCGCCGCCAGATCTAACCTAGTTGAGTCGCAGCTCGCTAATGAAAACAGAAAAGAAAGCTAAAACGTTCTAAGTGCTAAGTGCTCGAAGTTTTGTGATTATTTGCTCCTCGCCCAAAGCTCTCCTTATATACTCTTCTTAAGACGGTCTATCTTCTCGTGGGCTGAATCGGGCTTTTTCCATTTCGCTCATCTTCGTGTTTATCGGAAACTTGACATTTATCTTCGAAAACTTGACATTTATCTTCGGAAACTTGAGATTTATCTTCTGAAACTTGAAATTTATCTCTTATGTGAGGATAAGGATAAACCGTCATAGTTATCCTTCTTTTCGAAAATCGCAGTGGCCGCTTTGGCCACGCCGGGCCGTTAGACGCTTTTACGGTTTTCAAAGAACTGTCTTTGAAGGTTTCGGTTTTTCCGGGATCCCCAATTCCTCGTATAGTCGAGATGTTTGGTGTTTAGAATAACCGTGATCGTACCAAACTCACGAAGATTGATCCAAACAAGCCAAGATGGGATCAGACCGAGCTTGATGGGACCGAGACCAGGACGAGGGCCGCCGACCGCGCCGGGTTGCCGCCGGCGCCAGGCCGGCTTATGAGCGCTGCGGCGGCGCCAGGTCGGTGCTCTCGGCGCCAGACCGCCCGCTGCGGACGCTGCTTGCCGGGCCAGGCCGGTGCCGGGCCAGGCCGCCTGCGTGACGCTGCCGCCGGCGCCAGGACGCCTTGCCGTCCGTGGGTTTTCCGTTGTTCGATCTTTCCCCGCTAGTCGCTCGTGAGGGAAATCTTTGAGTTTGGAAGGATCTTTAGCCGTAGATTTCGAGAACCGCCAAGGGTTTGAGTAATGTGGCTTGAACTTTAGACGTTTAAAATATGAACTTTTAAACAATCGAGAAGGCTTTACGGAAGAATCATTATAGTTTGTGGACAATCCGGACATGGGTTTAAGGGACCAAGATGCTGCCGCCGAGATCACGACGATTGCATAGATGGGAACCAGGACCTTGCCGCCGGGCGCCAGACGGACAGGCAAGCTCGCCTGTGCCGCGTCCTGCGCCCACCGTGCCTGCTTGCCTTCGTTGATCCCTGGGGCTTACGGTCCGTTCATGCCTTCTTGTGAGTTCATCGAGTGACGATCCGTTTATTGGTTTTGATCGTCACTTGGTTTTTCTTTCGAGGACTTTCGGTGACGATTTCGTCAGACCGATTTTGACCCCAACATTCAGTAATTGGCTTAACTGCGCTTGTCTGGAAAGAGTTTCAAAGTTTCGAATTTTGAAATTCGTGGGAGTATACGAGTATAAGCATCCACCCCTTTTACTCGGGATAGCTGAGCCCGCCTAGCGAAGTTGCCTACGCACTTTTTTCGATCAAGCCATCTCGTAGTTCTTGTATCACGCCATTGTTAGTGATAGTATTTTTAAGATGCATCACGCTCTAAGTTCTTGGTATTTTTACGCCTTGCATAATCGCGATTTGAATTTAACCTGGTCGGACCACTTTTATGACTTTGTATGGTCCTTCCCAGTTCGCCCCAGTTTTCCTGCGCTTCGCTCGCAGTGTTTTGGAAGACTTTGCGTAAGACTAAATCGCTTTCTTTGAACTCGCGATGGCGCATATTCGAGTTGTAGTACCTGCGGCAGCGTGCTGGTAATTCTGGATTCGGATGAGTGCCTGGTCGCGCTCATTGATGAGATCGAGATTGTCCAGCATCATAGCGCCATTTAAATCCTCTTTCGGGAGGAACCTTCTCCGCACTCTTGGGAATTCTACTCGGATCATGCATTCCGCCCGTAAATGAGAGCGAATGGGGTTTCGCCTGTAGCTCGTCTGGGTTGTACGATGCACCAAAGACCTCCTTCGAGTTCTCTGCCCATCGCCTTTTGGAGTCTAGCGCTTTTTAGTCCGCCAAGAACGGTCTTGTTGATGGTTTCTGCCTGTCCGTTGCATTGCGGATACCTGGGAGTTGACTTTGTAAGTCGTATTTTCCACTTTTCGCAGAACGCCAATCGAACAGAGATAAATTGAGATCCGCTGTCTGTTACGATTTCGTGACGGGACCCCATGTCTAGTTATGATATGTTTCCGCACGGTTCTCGACTTGTCTGTCTTTGATACTTGCGTAGGATTCTGCTTCTACCCATTTGGAAAAGAAATCCGTGAGGAAATCCGTGAGGACTAAGAGGAAGCGCTTTTGTTTTGATGGATGCATAGGTCCGACAATGTCCATGGACCATCACATGAAAGGATAGGGGGACGAGATTGAGGAGAGGATTTCCGCGGGTTGATGGATTGTTGGAGCATGCCTTTGGCATTTCTCGCACTTCCGGGCGAATTTCTCGCAGTCTTTTATCATGGTTGGCCAATAATAACCGTGACGTTTGATTTTGACTGCGAGAGATCTTCCGCCAGAATGATTTTTGCATGATCCAGAATGGACCTCTTCCATGATTCTTCTTGCCCTTTCTCCTTCTGCGCATGTCATGAGAGGACCGGAGAAACGCCACCTATAAATTTCTCCCTCTATCGTGACATACCGTGCCGCTTGGGTTTTCCCTTTACGGCCCGCCCATTTTTCGGTGGGTAAGGTTGCATTCACGATATAGGCCCGGATTGGTTCTAACCAAGGGCTGTCGCAGCCATACTCGGTTTGGTCCGCATCCGCTTCTGGTTGATCCTCGACTTCTTCCGCATCTTCAATCTCTCCTCGGATTAGATTGACGACCACTGGTGGTCCGATGCTCGGATGTTCAATGAATTCGACCGGGATAATCCTTTTGAGCCCTGGATCTGAGCTCGAGGCGAGGGCAGCCAAGGCGTCGGCCTTGACGTTTTCCGAGCGAGGAATTCTAGTCAGGGCGAACTGGTCGAAACTACGAGCCAGTTCTTGGACTAGTTTTAGATATTCGTCCATCCTTTCGTCCCATGCTTCATATTCTCCGCTGTATTGGTTGGCGACTAACTGAGAGTCGCAGTAAGCGTGAATATTATGGATTTTTAATCCATAGGCTAGCCACAAGCCTGCGACGAGTGCTTCATATTCTGCCTCATTGTTTGAAGCATGAAAAGCCAATCGGAATGACTGTTCTAGGATTTCCCCGTTAGGAGAGGTGAGTCGAATTCCGATCACGGATCCTTGTTTGGACGAAGATCCGTCGACGTGGAGGACCAAAGTTGAGTTTGGTTCCTCGTTAGTCACGTCTCTAGTGGGTTATTCTACCAAGAAATCTACAACTACTTTGGACTTTCACATGTCCTTGGGCGATATTCGACGTCGTATTCACTTAGTTCGATTGCCCATTTTGCGAGCCTACTGGATTGGCTCGGACTGTGCAGGATTATTGATGAAAGGACTTTTCTAAGGTCCTAATCAAATGATGTAGTATATAAGATTGTCGAACCAGTTCTAAGTGACCATGAAACAGAGGGAATGCAAGTCTATGCTCAATCTAAATGCAATCATTAAAGAGGATGATTATCAAACTAAGACAATAAGTAAAATGCAACAAAAAGTATAACTTTCTTTTTTATGAGGAGAATGAGACCCATGGGTATAGGGACTTGATATCAAATGATTAAGATTCGATCCAAGATGCTAACTTTTCAATCAATCTAATTCCTTATGCCTAGACAACAAAACTAAGCAAGCTCTATCCCTAGATGAATGCTCTTTTGCAATGATCACCCAAGTACACCAAATCCCTTTGGCTGTAATGATCAAAGCAAACATGGAGAATGAGTCTAATAGCAATCCTAGCTTCTGTGACAACTAATCCCTTAGGCAAAGCAAGCTAAAAGCATAGATGAGTTGGTTCAGGCGTTTCATAGAACACCTTCCGGGCATGAAATGCCTAAGACTCTATGTTTGAGAGGCCAACTCAAATATAGCTTTAAGAACACCAAATCAATGCAAGGAAAGGATAGATCTAACACTAAGCACCTTGGATCTACACTTAATCACTCTCAATCACCCTAACCCATGGATCTTAAATGGATCTACTCACTAATCCACATGCTTACTCTTAAACCCATGAGAGATTCAAGCTTAAACATATAGAGAAAGAAAGGAGATGAAATCAAGCAATCAAGAACACAAAGATAAGATGAGATTATGAATCAAAGATGAAACTTTACTCAAGAGTTTATGTGTTCTTAGATAGAAAATAACATCTGTCCCACATTAGGGATAACAAGGGTACTTATAGTTAGGCTTAAAAGCCCTAGAAACATAGAATTAGATTACTAAAAAGTCCTTAAGCTAAATGGGTCTAAACCAATGGGAATGAAGCATAAAATTCGGTCAGGGTAGCATCAACACCATCCAACCCGGTCCAGGTTACCCGGCCGTCCAGCTGGCCGTGTTCTTTGCTCCGTCCGGGTTCCAGGCCGTCCGTCTCACCCCGGTCTTCTCACCCCGGTCTTCCGCACCTTCTTCACGACCGGGTACTCCTAGCCGGACAGGCCACCCCGGTCGTCCTCGATCTGGACGCATCATGTTCTCCCGTCCGGGTGCTCGTACCCGGACGTGTCTCCCCGGCCGTCCATCAGTCTGGACGATCATGTTCTCTCGTCCGGTGCTCGTATCGACGCTGCCTCCCCGGCCGTCCATCAGTCTGGACACGCCTTGATCACCTGTCCTGGTGCTCCTACCCGGACGCATCTCCCCGGCCGTCCAGCTGCTTCTCATCGTCCGGATGCTCGAGTCTGGACGCATCAGCCCGGTCATCCGTACGACCTGATCCCACCTGATCCGTCCGGGTGTGTGTAGCCGGTCAAGGCTACCCGGTCCAACTCTCTTCTCTTGGTTTTACTTCTCTTCTTATAGCCAATCTTGATTCTTCACTTCTTTTGGTTCATAAGGTTCCCAAACACCTCAAATCTCACCAAAGCATACTCCAACACCTGATAAGGACAAATGAATGCAAAATGATCCTAGACATGCCTAAACCTTAGCCTAATACTTGATGATAAAACTTTTCAGATTCTAATCAAATGATGTAGTATAAAAGGTTGTCGAACCAGTCCTAAGTGACAATGAAACAGAGGGAATGCAAGCCTATGCTCAATCTAAATGCAACCATTAGAGAGAATGATGATTAAACTAGAACAATGAGTAAAACACAACAAAAAGCAAACTTTCTTTCTTATGAGGAGAGCAAAACCCATGGGTGTAGGGACTTGATATCAAATGATTAAGCTTCAATCCAAGATGCTAACTTTTCAATCAATCTAATCCTTATGCCTAGACAACTTAACTAAGCAAACTCTATCCCTAGATGAATGCTCTTTTGCTATGATCACCCAAGTACACCAAATCCCTTTGGCTGTAATGATCAAAGCAAACAATGAGAACAAGTCTAATAGCAATCCTAGCCTCTAAGACAACTAATCCCTTAGGCAAAGCAAGCTAGAAGCATAGATGAGTTGGGTCAGGCATTTCATAGAACACCTTCCGGGCATGAAATGCCTATAGCTCTATGTTTGAGAGGCCAACTCAAATATAGCTTTAGAAACACCAAATCTATGCAAGGGAAAGATAGATCTAATTCTAAACACCTTGGATCTAACTTAATCACTCTCTATCACCCTAACCCATGGATCTTAGAAGAATCTACTCACTAATCCACATGCTTATTCTTAAACCCATGAGAGATTCAAGCATAAACATATAGAGAAAGAAAGGAGATGAGATAAACAATCAAGAACACAAGATGAGAAGAGATTAATAATTCAAAGATGAAGTTTTACTCAAAGGTTTTGTTCTTAGATCATAAATAACATAATCCCCAAACTTGGGTTAATGAGAGTATTTATAGTAGGCTTAAAAGCCCTAAACACATAAAAGGAGAAAGTCTAAAAGCCCTTGGCCAAATGATTTTCACCAATGAGAAACAAGGAGAAAGGAAGAAACTCAGCCACCCGGTCAGCTAGTGCTTGTCCAGGTCGGGTATGCCCAGGTCGGGTATGGCTTGCTCGTCCGCGTCCAGGCCGCGGCCTCTCTAGGTCGGGTGTGTCCGCCGCGGGTGGGTGTCCAGCAGCTAGCAGGACGGCGGTGTGCGTGGCCGGGTGGTGTTGGTCGGTGTGCAGGCTGGTACGCGGGTGAGGCATTGTGGACCGTCCGAGTGTCCTGGTCCGGTGTGTTCGGTCGCGTCCGAGCTCATCTAGCATCAGATCGTGCGGGTAGTCCAGGCCGGGCAGGTGCTGTCGGGTGTCTGCTGGTACGCGGGTGAGGTAAGGTCGGGCGCCCCGAGCTCGCCCAGTCCGTCCGTCCCGCGGGTCCTTGTGCTCGGGTGGTATGGACCGCGTCCGTTCTAGGCGTTCAGCACAATCGGGACGTGCGGGTGCTTGTCCCCGGTCGTCCTGGTCGCGCCCTGAGCTTGTCCAGGCGAGGAAGGATGGACTCGGGTGTGCTCAACCGGGTTGCTTGACATGCTTCCACTCAACTGATCATAACTCCTTCAATATGGCTCCAAATGTCTTGAAACCACCTCCATTGGAAAGCTAACTCAGAATGCCATGTCTCCACCAAATATTAGCCTCAGAAGGTATTCCTAAGGTCTCTGTCCATGTTCATCTTTAAACCCTTCTTTTCATCACAAAACTCTCAAACATCTTCAATATCTCCAAAGTGTGCTCCAACACCTAATAAGGACTTATGAATGCATAATGAACCTAAAGATGCCTAAAGCCTAATCTAAATGAGCAAAATGCATAAGATATGATAACTAAAAACATGTAAATATGCAAGACATCAACTCCCCCACACTAGTCCTTTACTTGTCCAAAAGTAAACTTGCAAGGACTAAGGAGGAGAGGTTTGAAGGAGGGACTCATAGCCAAAAGAATGCTCTTCTTTGTTCTCAACTTGATAACCTTGCACAAGCATACCAAGTAGCAGGAGCAAAACTCAATCCAACTCTAACTCAACAAGGCCTATCTTAACTCTTTTGATCCCTACACTTACTCATCATGAATCCACAACCCACAAATCCATTTGCCCTCTAACAATCATTAAGCAAACTCAAAAGACTTCTTGCAAATGGTCAAATGGTCCAAGTCATTTGGTTTGGTGGTAGAAGGTTTTATTCAAGTGAAACAAGGGGTTTAAAGGATCTTTCAAGGGTGGTTCACTCTCAAAACAAGTAGCCTTGACATTGCACATAATATATCTAAGAAAGGGATCAACTCATGCATACAATGCTCAATCTCCATTGTTCTACCCTTTCCCAAAATACATAGATCACATCTTTATTCCCAATGCCAAAATACCACTCACATCTCTCACCCAAAGATTTTCCCAAATGCTCAAAATATTTTCTCATTTGAAACTCCTTCTTAATGAAATCTACAAGGAATTTACACATTTTAAACTCTTTTCAGCTCTTTCTAGATATTGCTAGCCCCTTTCATTATTATATTTTTTTTTCTTTTTTTTTTTTATTTATTTCTTTTTTTTTTTTATGGGGCCAAGACTTTTCAAACTATTTGGAGCTTACAATCTTTCATTCCTCTTATCCCTTCTAGACTTAATCACTTATAACAATGGAGTCTCATGAGTCAACTTTTCTTTCATAAACCTTTCATTTCCTCAAGATCATACCATACAACACTCACCCCATCCTAGAAGCTAGACATTAATGAGTGTCTAATCTAGCTAAAATGGAGATCAAGCATTGTCGCTCCCAATACTCTCAACATTATGCACATGTAAAGCTTTCTAAAGAAGGCCTCACTCAACAAATAATGAAAGCTTGAAAGGAGGTAAGGGTTTTAGGGCTTGAGTGCCACTTGAGCTTGTCCAAAAGATAGACAAAGAATGGGGGAACAGCTCAAGTGTTCTATCCATGACTTAGTACACAAGGGACCATGAGCAAGAGACTAGAGTCTAAATATGACAGGAGCAAACTTCAAAGAGATGGCATCAATCAATCAAATAAGCTTTAGGAAGAGATTTCAAGGCAAAAGTTTACAAGCCATCCTAAGATTGCTCAAGCTACTTACTATGCTTATGAAGGGTATCACTTTAAGAACTTAGCATGAGCATCTTTTCAAGGCAACTATCATCCTTGTCCCCTTATGCATGATGCAACCTATATGATGATTTATTTTTTTATGCAATTGAATGATCTAGACTCAATTCTAATGCAACTACATGATTCTTTTGTGCTTTTCAAATTTTTCAATTTTTTTGGTTTTTCTATGCAATAACTATCTACAAATGCATGCTCATGACATAAAACACAAAATGATCAGCGACTTGGCACCTCCCCCACACTTAATTCACAGTCTCTGTGTTTGTTAAATGTTGAGAAGGGCCTAAAGGAAGAAAAATAAAGCTAAATGAAATGATGAATGGTATATACAATGGTAGGGTGTTGGAGTACCTCTATGGAGCATGGGAAGAGGCTGATGCCTCACCCTCAGACTCGTCTTCATCAGCAGTGGTGCTTAGGCTTGGTGACTTGTTTCGGACGCGGATGGGGCGATGTAGGGGTTCCTCAAGCTGCGGAGGGCTTGCTTCTCGGTTTGTGGTGTGTTTGGGTCGAGAATGGGTAGAGGAAGTGGTGCAAGGAAAGTCTCAAGATCAAAGTCCTCAGCCTTGCAGCCTGCTACAGCTCCCTTAGTCAGAACATCAGCAACCTTTCTCATGAACTTAGCTGAAGCTTCAGCTTGTCTCTTTACAGTTTTCCTCAATTCTTTGCACTTCTTGGTAAGCTTGAAGATGGTCCTATCTTGAGCTCTGTTCCACCTTTGCAGTGTGCTAATCTGGTCATGAGCTTGGCGAATGGGACCAAAAGGCAAAGCACCTGTGCATTGCTCAAACGATAACGAGGAGGACCAAAGAGATGAGCTGTGGCTCGGCTTGAGTATCCCTGATCAAACTTAGCTGCCTTTGCTGCTGCTTTCTCATTCATCTTCAATGTCATAGGCCAAGAGCTCCATGACTGCCCAGGAGGTGCTGCTCACTGATATCAAAACTCATAGTACCGTGTGCTCAAAGTAGTGAGCTCATAGTTAGGGAGAAGCAGCTCAACTGTGGTGGGGCCTCTCAAGCGAGTAAACACACTTCCCATCGTATCTTCCAGAGAAGTAATGAGCTGACTTTAAGTAGGTGAGATCAATGAAAGAGGGACCGGATGCATCATCTCCCAAATCAATACCCTGGTGCGCAAGTAAAGGTGTGATCAAGCCGCCTATTCCAATCTGAGCCTCTGATCCCTGTTTGTCCAAGCATACTCCTTGTAGTACATAAGGCCTCACAAAGTAACCAACCATACCAAACTCAGCGTAGAAATCAGTGGGAACTTCAGGTAGGTGAGGAGGTAAGGCAAAGTGTTGGATGGCCTGGTGCATGAGGTTCAAGTCTTCTCCATTCACGTTGCTTTGCTCCTTCCTTGGGTAGATGGTGTTGACAATCAGCCTATGAAGGTAGCGGACTGATGGATGTCTGATAGATGCATTCTTGTCTCTGCTGGACACCCTATCCTTGCCTGATAAGAACTTGTAAGTGAAGTGGGCAAGTGTCTTTCCTTTAGGTAGTCCTTTCAGCTTAGGCAAAGATGACTCCTTCAAATCCTTGAGGCCTAGCACCTCTCCAATCTCAGTGAAGGTCATGAAATAAGGCTTCCCATCTATCTTGAAGCTGATTCTTCCCCACCCTTGTTCCTCATGTTGAGAAGAGTGGAATGTGACCTCCAAGGATGCCAAGAATTGGCAAGATACTTCTTTAAATGTTGGGAAAGCCATTGAATAGAAGCTGTCCATGTTCATGAGAGCAAGCAAATCCTTTATGTCTTGGTCAATTTCTAGCTCCCTCATTACCTTCTCATCAGCAAATCTGGTTGAGGCCAAGATACTCCTTGCCTCATCTGCTCCAATAGTTCAACTTCAGTCGGCTTCCTTTGTCGATCTCTACGAGGGTTGAAACCTAACTTTTCGAAAGTTTCTTGCTCAGCCTCACTTTCAATTGAGAGGATGCTTCTTCAACAGTGTATCTACTGGCACCAAGGATGGAGGTGCCAATGGCTGTGGGTTTGGTGCTTTGATTCTGATCTTTGTGGGAAGTTTGGGTTTCTCAGCATCTTTCTTTGTGTTCTTCTCCAAAACAAGAGGTCCCACACTTTGAGATCTTGGAGCTCTAGCTTTCTTTGAAGGAGTGCTCTTATCATCACCAACAGCCACCCTCTTGCCATCTTTCTTGGCTTTCTTGTAAGCATCATCAAGCACTCTCTCATCACTAGCCAACCTCTTGCCATCCTCCTTGCTAGTCTTATTACCAACATCAGCCACTCTTTTCCTTCATCCTTGTGTTTCTTTGCTGCCCCATCAACCAATCTGTGCCTAGCCTTCTTGCTGTGCCTTCTCTCAACATAGCCAGGGCTTGTTGCCTACGCTCTTCCTCGGATTCAGGCATAGAGCCCAATGCTTTCGAACTTAGCAGTGTGGTTCTTAGAGCCTCGGCCTTCTCTTGTGCCATCAGTTTCTCATCTTTCCTTCCCATTGGAACCTGAAAATATCAAGACTTGGACAAGATAAAGCACAAGGAAGAGAGAATATGCTGGAAAAGAGAAGAGATGGAATGAATACTTGCAAACCTAGTCTAGAACCAGCAACCTAGCAAGACTATCAAAGTAACCAAGCTCCCAAGCTCACAATTTTTTTTTTTTTATGAACAAGGGAACTTAATCAAGTTGAAATTCAAGTAAACACATCAAGCCAGCTGAAATTGAATGCTAAACAAGCTCTAGAACATCAATTCCAATCAATCTAGACCATAATCAACCAAAAGTAAGAGCCTTTTCAAAACCCCAAATCTCATGAACCCTAATTTGCCAAAGTTCAAATTAATCTCAATTCCACCATGAAATCAACTACCCAGCATGATATACAAGCAATCCCTAGTCTAATTTACAAGAAATTAGCAAGAAAAGCTCAAATTTCAAGTTCAAATTTTTAGGGTTCATGAGGGTTACGAATTTGAACTTAGAGATACCATACCTTGCTTTGGATGAAGGATAGAGATGAAAGGGTTCAAGGAATTAGGTCTAGGGGAGGAAGGTCTTGATGTGGGAAGAAGAAACTTGTGATTTGGTTAAGATTTGGCAAAGTTATGGGAATTTTGTTCTTGGAGGCTAGAGAGATTTTGATGTGAGGAAGAAGATGGAATGAGGAAAGAGGGGGTGGCCTAGGGTTTTAAAATGTGTCTGGGTCGGGTGGGGTTGGTTCTGGGCGGGCTTAGGTGGGTTTGGGTCGGAAATAAGGGAAAAAAAACTTACCTGGGCCGGGCGGCGTCGGGTGGGGTTGCGTGTGAAAGTGGGACGCTGGTGCTGGGTCGTTCGGACTGGCTCGGTGCGGACACCAGCGTGTGCTCGATCATCCCGTGCGGGTGGCGATCCCGCGTAGGTCCACCCGGTGCTCGTCCCGTGCGGCGTTCGCGTCCGTAGGTCCACCCGGTGTGTCCGTCCGTCCCGCATCGACCGTCCCGCGGGTGCTGCGTCGGGTAGCACAACCGGGTGCTTCCGTCCGCCTACCCGTCCGTTCGTCTTGATTCACCCGCGGGTGCCGTGTCCGGTAGCACAACCGGGTGCTTCCGTCCGTCTACCCGTCCGTTCGTCTTGATTCACCCGTGCGGGTGCCGTGTCCCGGTAGCACAACCCGGTGCTTCCGTCCTGCTTCCAAGTCTGAATTTCACCTAGTTCAACCCACTTCCTTTCATGTCTCTTCCATCTCAAAACCGCAGTGAACTCATCTCCAAACTCCCAATCTAGCCCCATCATCATTCAAAGGACTTTTGATGAAAAATAAAAGAATCCTAATGCAATATGTACAAGGATAACCATGGGACTTCCTCCCAAGTGAGCTTGTTTAAAGTCACTAGCTTGACTTTGCCTCCTTTGAGGTTAGGCAAGGGGAGCATCAGAGAGTGGGGTTGATGTCCCATCCTCCTTTGGTACTGTGGTCATGTATTCCTTGAGTCTTTGGCCATTCACTGTGAAGTCTCCACCATCCTTGTTCCAAAGCACAATGGCTCCATAGGGTCTCACTTCTTTGATCACAAATGGACCAGACCACCTTGACTTTAACTTCCCTGGAAATAGCTTAAGTCTAGAGTTGTAAAGAAGCACTTGATCTCCTGCCTTGAACTCTCTCTTGAGGATGTGCCTATCATGGAAGGCCTTTGTCTTTTCCTTGTAGATCCTTGAGTTCTCAAAAGCATCCATCCTTATCTCATCCAGCTCATTTAGTTGAAGAAGTCTTTTCTCCTTTGCACACTTGATGTCAAAGTTTAGAAGCTTCACAGCCCACAATGCCTTGTATTCAAGCTCAACTGGCAGGTGGCAAGATTTCCATAGACAATGTTGAAAGGAGTGGTGCCTAGAGGAGTCTTGAATGCTGTTCTATATGCCCAAAGAGCATCATCAAGCTTGGCTGACCAATCCTTCCTCTTGGTTCCTACAACCTTCTCCAAGATTCCCTTGATTTGCTTGTTGGAGACTTCCACTTGGCCACTTGTTTGAGGGTGATAAGGTGTTGCAACCTTGTGTTTACTCCATTCTTCTTGAGAAGACTCTCAAATACCTTGTTGATGAAGTGTGAACCTCCATCACTTATGACCACTCTTGGAACTCCAAATCTTGGGAAAATAGTGCTCTTGAACATTTTGACCACTACTCTTGAATCATTTGTAGGACTTGCTATTGCTTCCACCCACTTTGATACATAGTCCACAGCCACCAAGATGTATTTGTTGCCATAGGAGGAGGAAAGGTCCCATGAAATCAATCCCCAAACATCAAACACTTCCACTTCAAGGATTGGGTTTTGAGGCATCTCATTTCTTTTAGTAATGTTCCCACTCCTTTGGCAAGAGTCACATCTTGAAATGAAGTCTTGTGAGTCCCTGAACATGTGTGGCCACCAAAATCCAGCTTGTAACACCTTTGAGACAGTCTTGAATGGAGCAAAATGGCCTCCATAGGAGATCCATGGCAATGTGAGAGGATTCCTTCAACTTCTTCTTCAGCCACCACTCTTCTATAAATCTGATCCTTGCATAGGGTGTAGAGGTATGGTTCATCCCAATAGTATCTCTTCACATCCTTGTAGAACTTCTTCCTCTCATACCCTGCAAGTCCCAATGGCTCTTTTCCAGTGGCTAAATAGTTAACCAAATCAGCATACCAAGGTCCGTTCTCTTCAGCTGCCTTAACCTCTTCAATCTTTTTCCAGTCTCAATGGCTGCTACCACTGACATGATGGCTAGGACATGCTCTTCTCTGAGGCCCTCATCAATAGGGATTCCTCCTTCAATTCTCAACCTGGACAAGTGATCAGCAACTCCATTCTCAATCCCTGGCTTGTCTCTAATCTCCAAGTCAAACTCTTGAAGCAAAAGGATCCACCTTAGTAGTCTTGGCTTGGCATCCTTCTTTGCTAGGAGATGTCTCAAAGCTGCATGGTCAGTATACACAATGACCTTAGAACCCACCAGGTAACTTCTGAATTTCTCAAAGGCGAAGACAATGGCCAGCATCTCCTTCTCTGTTGTGGCATACCTCATCTGCGCATCATTCAATGTTTGGCTAGCATAATAAATGACATGAGTTTTGCCATCCTTCTTCTGCCCCAGGACAGCCCCAACAGCAAAATCACTAGCATCACACATTATCTCAAAGGGAGGTCCCAATCAGGTGGTTGAACAATGGGAGCACTAACAAGGTCACCCTTTATCTTCTTGAAAGCCTCAAGACAATCTTCATCAAAGCTGAAAGCAGCCTCCTTGCACAGCAACTTGGTCATTGGTCTAGCAATCTTTGAGAAGTCCTTGATGAATCTCTATAAAATCCAGCATGGCCAAGGAAGCTCCTGATGTCTTTCACTGTCTTTGGTGGGGCAAGCTGACCATCACCTCAATCTTAGCTTTGTCCACTTCAATACCCTTTTCTGAAATCTTGTGTCCCAGCACAATTCCCTCTTTGACCATGAAATGACACTTCTCCCAATTCAGCACTAGGTTGGTGTCTTCACATCTCTGTAGGACCCTGCACAAGTTGGACAAACAAGCAGAAAACGAAGATCCGTAGACAGAGAAATCATCCATGAATACCTCCACTATATCCTCAATGAGATCCGAGAAGATAGACATCATGCACCTTTGAAAGGTTGCTGAGCATTACATAACCCAAATGGCATCCTTCGATAAGCAAAGGTGCCATAGGGGCATGTGAATGTTGTCTTCTCTTGATCATTGGGATGAATGGGGATTTGGAAGAACCCTGAATACCCATCAAGAAAACAATAGAAAGGATGGTTTGCAAGTCTCTCAAGCATTTGATCAATGAATGGCAATGGAAAGTGATCTTTTCTAGATGCTGAGTTGAGCTTTCTATAATCAATACACATCCTATGGCCAGTTATGGTTCTAGTTGGTATCAATTCATCCTTGTCATTTTAACCACAGTGATACCACCCTTCTTTGGAACTACATGCACAGGAGATACCCATTTAGAATCTGAAATAGGGTAAATAACACCAGCATCTAAGAGCTTAAGAATCTCCTTCTTTACAACATCTTTAAGGTTAGGATTTAACCTCCTTTGATGTTCTATAGAAGTCATTGATTCATCCTCTAGATGTATCCTATGCATGCACAAAGAAGGTGATATCCCCTTAATATCATCTAGTGAGTATCCAATGGCTTTTCTAAACCTTTTAAGTGCATTTAAAAGTTGAGAAAGCTCAAGTTCAGTAAGTTCACTACTCACAATGACAGGATATGTCTCATTAGGGCCTAGAAATCGTGCCTTACACCATGGGGAAGAGGTTTTAGCTCCACTTTTGGTGCCTTGAGCTCACTCCAATCATCTTGTTTGGTGATCTCCTGTTGAGTGGCTGGAACAGCTTGACATGCCTCTTGTTTAAGCTCCTCATACTGGCCTCTATCAGCAATCTTCTTTCGAGAATCCAGCATGGCTGCAATAGCCTCACTCTCCTTGTTCTCAACCACTTGGACCTCTTTATCCACTGTCAAAGCATGTTGCAAAGGGTCTTCTATTGCCAACTCTCCACGTGCCAATTCCTCAAGGAGCTCATCAGCAAGAGCTTCCATCTCCTCTATGTAGAACACTTGGCCTTGCACAGTTGACCTCTTCATTACCCGTTGACATCAAAATGGAGAGTGTGCTCTTTCCCCAAATGAAGATCAATCTTGCCTTCCTTCACATTGATAAGGGCTCCTGCTGTGGCTAAGAATGGTCTTCCAAGGATCAAGGGTCTCTAGCTTCTTCATCCATCTCAAGAACAACAAAATCAGTGGGGATTTCACAATTTCCCACCATTACAGGAAGATCTTCAAGGATACCAATGGGGAATTTGACTGAGCGGTCAGCAAGCACCAAAGAGAGTTTGCACTTCTTGTATTGACTAAACCCAAGCTTCTTGGCAACAGATAGAGGCATGAGACTGACACTAGCTCCCAAATCACATAGACATCTCTCAAACATTAAAGGACCAATGGCACAAGGTAGAGTAAAGCAGCCTGGATCCTCTAGCTTCTTAGGGATTGTCAATCTCTGGATGATGGCACTGCACTCATGAGTAAGAACCATCATGCCTTCCATTTCCTTCTTCTTGGCAGCCACAGCATCCTTCAAGAACTTGCTGTATTGAGGAACAAGCATGAAGGCATCAATGATTGGCATTGTAACTTGAACTTCACTCAATTGCTTCTCAAAGAGTGCTTTGTACTTCTCCAAAGTTGCCTCTTGAATCTTCCAGGAAATGGCAGCTTAGGTTCATAGGGAGGAGGAACAAAGAAGACTCCTTTGTTGGAATAGTAACTTCACCATGCTTTGGTGTTTGCTTCTCTTCTCCAACCTTTCCTTTGCCCTTAGCTTCAACAATCTTTTCTAAAATCTCCTCATCAACTTTCTCATCCACAATCACAACATCATCATCAATGTTGATAGCCACCCCCACTTAGTTTCTCACCATCCTTGGGAGAGTTCTTGGAGGTAGCTCTCTACCACTTCTCAAAGTGATTGCCTTCATTGGTTCTTTTGGGTTTTGCTCTGGCTTTCCTGGTAATGTTCCTTGTTGGCGACTTGGCTGAGAGTTCATAGAAGCAAATTGATTCTCCAAAGCTCTAATCTTGTTGTTTAGCTCAGTGTAGCTGCTGTCTATCTTGGAGTGAACAGTCTTGAACTCATGGCCAATGTCTTTGGCTGCTCTAGCTTGACCTTCCAACAATTGTTTGAACATAGCTTCCATAGATGAATCTGGAGCCTTAGCTTGGGAGGAGCTTCCTTGAGCTTGAGTAGATTGATTTCCATGGTTTGCAAAACCAGGAGGAGGATTCTGCCTAGGCTGGTAGCTCCCTTGTTGAGTGTTTTGCTTTGGTGGATAACCTCCTTGCTGGTTGTTGGTGTAGCCTCCTTGCTGGTTGTTGGTGTAGCCTCCTTGCTGGTTGTTGGGGTAAGACCTTTGCTGGTAATTGTTGTACTGAAAGTTAGGTTCCTTCCTGTACCAAGAACCATTGTTGTTGATGAAGCAAAGCTCTTCTTGCCCTTCTAACCCTTCAACTTCATTAACCTTAGGAGGAGCTTCTTGATTTGGACCACCCACAAAGTGAATTTGCTCCTGCTTGGCTTGGTTAGCAATCAGCAAGTCTATCTTATCTTGCAAGGATTTTATTTCCTTCTTGGTCTGGTTGTCATCAGCTCTGGTTGTTCTATCAGCCCTGTCATGTTCTCCACTGTAGACTGAATCACTCTTGACCATGTTGTCCACCAGCTCCTCAGCATCTTCTTCAGACCTGCCCAGGAAGAAACCATTGCTTGCTGTATCCAATCTTGCTCTAAACTCAGGAAGGGCACCTCTATAGAATGTGCTCAGTAAACTCTCCTTTGAGAAGCCATGGTGTGGACACTTAGCTTGATATCCCTTGAACCTTTCCCATGCTTCACTAAAGCTTTCCAAGTTCTTCTGCTGGAGACTAGAGATCTCATTCCTCAGCTTGGCTGTCCTTGATGTGGAGAAAAATTTCTCCAAGAAGGCCTTCTTACAATCATCCCAAGTAGTGATGGAGTCACTAGGTAGAGATTTCTCCCATTGGCGTGCCTTGTCTCCTAGAGAATGGAAACAACTTGAGCTTGAAGGCATCTTCTGACACACCATTGGTCTTGGACAAGCCACAATAGCTATCAAACTTGTCCAAGTGATCAAATGGGTCTTCTACAGCCAGGCCATGGTACTTGTTGTTCTCAATCACATTCAACAAGCCTGATTTGATCTCAAAGTTATTAGCTTCCACAGCTGGTGCACGGATACCTGTCCTGTTGCCATGAATGTGAGGACGGTCATATGTGCCAATGGCTCTAGGCTCGCTGTGGGTGTTGTTGTTGCTGGCGCTGTGGTTGTCAGCTCCTTGACCATTGCCTTCTTGGGGTTGATGATCATCCATCTCAAACCCCAATCTCTGAATGTGAGCCTGTTGCTCCTCTTCTCTTCTCCTTCTTGCTATTTCCCTCTCAAGTGCAGCTATCTCTTCAACAGTGGGAACCAGGTTAGTTGCACCCTGCTTCTTGTGTTCATACACCTGAAAATCAAAGGAAAATGCAAAAGGAGAATCAATATCACAAGAAAAGAAAAATGATTTAGTCTCAAGCAAGTGACTAAATCCCAATGTCACAATCAACTTAGAATTTGGCCAATTTGATGATAGAACTTTTCAGATTCTAATCAAATGATGTAGTATAAAAGGTTGTCGAACCAGTCCTAAGTGACAATGAAACAGAGGGAATGCAAGCCTATGCTCAATCTAAATGCAACCATTAGAGAATGATGATTAAACTAGAACAATGAGTAAAACACAACAAAAGCAAACTTTCTTTCTTATGAGGAGAGCAAAACCCATGGGTGTAGGGACTTGATATCAAATGATTAAGCTTCAATCCAAGATGCTAACTTTTCAATCAATCTAATCCTTATGCCTAGACAACTAACTAAGCAAGCTCTATCCCTAGATGAATGCTCTTTTGCTATGATCACCCAAGTACACCAAATCCCTTTGGCTGTAATGATCAAAGCAAACAATGAGAACAAGTCTAATAGCAATCCTAGCCTCTAAGACAACTAATCCCTTAGGCAAAGCAAGCTAGAAGCATAGATGAGTTGGTTCAGGCATTTCATAGAACACCTTCCGGGCATGAAATGCCTATAGCTCTATGTTTGAGAGGCCAACTCAAATATAGCTTTAGAAATACCAAATCTATGCAAGGGAAAGATAGATCTAATTCTAAACACCTTGGATCTAACTTAATCACTCTCTATCACCCTAACCCATGGATCTTAGAAGAATCTACTCACTAATCCACATGCTTATTCTTAAACCCATGAGAGATTCAAGCATAAACATATAGAGAAAGAAAGGAGATGAGATAAACAATCAAGAACACAAGATGAGATGAGATTAATAATTCAAAGATGAAGTTTTTACTCAAAGGCTTTGTTCTTAGATCATAAATATAACATAATCCCCAAACTTGGGTTAATGAGAGTATTTATAGTAGGCTTAAAAGCCCTAAACACATAAAAGGAGAAAGTCTAAAAAGCCCTTGGCCAAATGATTTTCGACCAATGAGAAACAAGGAGAAAGGAAGAAACTCAGCCACCCGGGTCAGCTAGTGCTTGTCCAGGCGAGGAAGGATGGTTAGACTCGGGTGTGCTCAACCGGGTTGCTTGACATGCTTCCACTCAACTGATCATAACTCCTTCAATATGGCTCCAAATGTCTTGAAACCACCTCCATTGGAAAGCTAACTCAGAATGCCATGTCTCCACCAAATATTAGCCTCAGAAGGTATTCCTAAGGTCTCTGTCCATGTTCATCTTTAAACCCTTCTTTTTCATCACAAAACTCTCAAACATCTTCAATATCTCCAAAGTGTGCTCCAACACCTAATAAGGACTTATGAATGCATAATGAACCTAAAGATGCCTAAAGCCTAATCTAAATGAGCAAAAATGCATAAGATATGATAACTAAAAACATGTAAATATGCAAGACATCAATACTCAAAGAATGCAGTAAAAAGATGGCTAAAAATATGAAAATATACAAGACATCAACTCCCCCACACTAGTCCTTTACTTGTCCACAAGTAAACTAGTAAGGACTAAGGAGGAGAGGTTTGAAGGAGGGACTCATAGCCAAAAGAATGCTCTTCTTAGTTCTCAACTTGATAACCTTGTATAATCAAACCAACTAGCTAGAGCAAACACTCAATCCAACTCTAACTTCACAAGGCCTATCTTAACTCCTTTGATCCCTACACTTACTCATCATGAATCCACAATCCACAAATCCACTTGCTCTCTAACAATCATTAAGCAAACTCAAAAGATCTCTTGCAAATGGTCAAATGGTCCAAGTCATTTGGTTTGGTGAGAAAGGCCTTGATGCAAAATAAATCAAGAAGTTCAAAAAGGATCTTTGAAGGTGGTTTACTCTCAAAACAAAGTAGCTTTGACATTGCACATAATATATCTAAGAAATAGATCAATTCATGCATACAATGCTCAATCTCAATTGTTCTACCATTTTCCTAAACATGAAAGCAAATTTTACTCTATTCCCCAATGCCAAGCCCCACTCTTTTTTCACTCACCCAAAGAATCCCCAAACCTTCAAGAACATTTTCTCACTTAGAACTCTTCACTTTTTTATGAAGTCTACAAGGGATTTTTACACTTTTTAAACACTTGTTCGCTCATAACAACTTCTGCTAGCCCCCTTTATTCATCTCTTCTTTTTTTTTTCTTCTCCTTTTTTTCATTTTTTTTATAGGGGCCAAGACTTTCATTACAAACTTGAGCTAGACTTTCATTTGTTTAACCCTAAAGACTTAATCACTTTTGAGTTCTAAGAGTCTACCATTCCTTTCCTCTCTTTCTCACACTCCCAAGATCAAACTTTACAACACTCACCCCCATCCTAGAAGCTAGACAATATGAATGTCTAATCTAGCTAAAATGGAGACCAAGCATTGTCGTTCCCAATACTCTCAACATTATGCACATGTAAAGCTTTCCAAAGAAAGCCTCACTCAACAAATAATGAAGGCTTGAAAGGAGGTAAGGGTTTAAGGGTGTGGAGTGCCACTTGAGTTTGTCCAAAAAGATAGGCAAAGATTGGGAGGGACAACTCAAGTGTTCTATCCATGACTTAGTACACAACGGACCATGAGCAAGAGACTTAGAGTCTAAATATGACAGGAGCAAACTTCAATGAGAGAGCATCAATCAATCAAATAAGCTTTAGGAAGAGTTTTCAAGGCACAAAGTTTACAAGCTATCCTAAGAATGCTCAAGCTACTTACTACAATTATAAAGGTTATCACTTTAAGAACTTAGCATGAGCCTCTTTACAAGGCAACTATCATCCTTGTCCCCTTATGCATGATGCAACCTATATGATGATTTTTCTCTTTTTTTTATGCAAGTGAATGATCTAGACTCAATCCTAATGCAACTACATGATTCTTTTTGTGTTTTTCAAATTTTTCTTGGTTTTTCTATGCAATAACTATCTACAAATGCATGCATATGATATAAAACACAAGACCATTAGCAACTTGACACCTCCCCCACACTTAATTCACACAGTCCCAGTGTTTGTTAAATGTGGAGAAGGGCCCAAAGAAAGAAAAATAAAACTAAATGAAATGATGAATGGTATATACAATGATAGGGTGTTGGAGTACCTCTATGGAGCGTGGGATGAGGCTGATGCCTCACCCTGAGAGTCATCTCATGGAAGTGGACGTTGGGATGTAAGGGTTCCTGTTCCTGGTTCTAGTGCAGGGGTTCATGAAGTGGCTGAGGAGGGAGTGCATTGAGAGCATCAAGATCAAAGTCCTCAGCCTTGCAGCCAGCTACAGCTCCTAGCTAGGACCTCAGCCACTTTCTTCAATAACCGAGCTGGCTTCAGCTTGCCTCTTCACAGTTCTTTTCAGTTCCTTGCACTGGTGGGTGAGCTTGAAAATGGTTCTATCTTGAGCTCTGTTCCACCTCTGGAGGGTGCTGATCTGGTCATGAGCTTGGCGAAGGGGCCCAAGAGGCAGGACACTGGTGCACTGCTCGAATTTGTAGCGAGGGGACCAAAGAGATGAGCAGTGGCTCTGCTGCTGTACCCTGATCATAGACAAACTTCTTTTTTGCTGCTCTTTCACTTTGAGGAAGGGTCACAGGGCAGAGAGGTCCATGACTCCTAAGGAGGTGCTCCTCACTGATGTCAAAGCTGATGTCTCCTTCTGAAGTGCTTAATGAAATGAGTGCTGGGTTAGGAAGTAACAGCTCAGCCCGTTTGCCACCTCGTGAATAGGAGTAGAGCATTTCCCATCAAACCTTCCACTTAAGAACTGAGCTTTCTTCAGGTAAGCTCCATCCAAGAAAGTAGGACTTACTCCATCATCACCCAAATCAATCCCCTGGGAGGCAAGTAATGGAGTTATCCATCCACCAATGCCAATCTGAGGACCTGAGTCACAGTTTGTCCAAGCCCAACTCTTGTAGTGCAGGAAGCGCTGAACAAGGAAACCAACCATACCAAAATCTGAGTAGAAGTCATCCGGGACAATAGGGAGATGAGGAAAGGAAGCAAAGTGTCGGGCTGTTTGGTGAAGAAATCTCAGCTCGTCTCCAGCAACGTTCCCTATCTCTATCTTCTGGAAGAGGGTGTGGTTAAGCAGCCTGTGGAGATAGCGCATGACAGGATGTCTTATAGCACCATTCTTCTCTTTCTTTTGGCCTCCTTTCCCTTGTCCAGTTAACAAGTTCCACATTGATTCAGCAATGGTCTTCTCCTTAGGGGCTGTCTTGAGTGTGGGAAGTGAAGAATGTTTCTGATACTCAAGGCCAAGAATGTCACCAATCTCTGTGAAAGACATGGAGTACACCTCACCCTCAATCTTGAATTTAATTTCTCCCCATCCTTGCTGTGCATGCTTGGAGGTGAAAGGTTGCTTCTATTGTAGCCAAGAATTGGCAAGTGACTTCCTTGTGAGTAGGGTAGGCTGCTGAGTAGAGGCTGCCCATCTTCATGTGTTCGAGCATGGCTTGAACATCATCATCAAAGTACATTTCTTGCAAGATCTTCTTATGAACAAATCTGGTAGGGACACAAACAATGCCATTCCTCAAAAGGTCGACCAGTTCAGCTTCAGTTGGTGTCTTGGACCTATCCCTCTTGTCATACTTTGATTTAGGATCAGCATGCTCATAATTAGAAGATGTCTCATCTTCTTCACCTTCACTTTCTGCAACCATTGGCTTCTTGCCTTGCTTCTTTGCTCTAGCCCTTGCCAAATTCTCTTCCTTGTTGTGCTGGTTAAGGTTTTCTACAACTTCTTGCACAGGGTCTGGTGCTCTCCTAGGTGGAGTCGTAGCCCTCATAGTGTGAGCAAGGGTATGATCACCTTTGTTGTTTGTCTTCTCAATCACAAGAGTTCCCACACTAGAGTTTCTTGGTGCCTTAGCTCTCTTGGGAGGAGCCTGCATGTGAGTACCATCAGCCACACTGTCTCCAATAGCTAACCTCTTTCCATCCCTCTTGGCTTGCTTGTGAGCACCAACAGCCACACTCTTATCAGCAACAACTCTCTTCCCATCTTTCTTGGCTTGTGCTTTCTTCCTTAGCAGTGCCAAGGCTTGCTGGCGGCGCTCCTCTTCTGTACCAGGCTGTGAACCCAAAGATTTCCCAAACTGAGCAGTGTGTCTTGCTGCACGCTCTTGCTTCTCAACTTCAAGATCAGCTTCACTCTTTCGCCCCATTGGTACCTGAAACTTTAGACCTTGGAAAAGAGTAAGCTTAAGAAGGAAAAACCTCTCAAGATGAGGATTATGATCAAAATCATAAGAATTACAATTCCAGTGATCAATTACTCACAAGAAACAAACTTTTAAGCAAAAAGGGCTTTAGAACATCCTCGAGAGTTCTCATGCTCATAAACTTTTCAAATTTTTTTTTTTTTTTTTAATGAGCAACAAGAATCCCTAGGAATCAAAACCACTCAATTAGGCACAATCAAGCTTGAAATGGTCTAAATTGAAGTTATCCATCAACCTAGCATCCACTCTAACCCAAGAACAACCTAAAACAAGCACTTTATGAAAAACCCCCAAATCTCATGAACCCTAATTTTTCAAAGTTCAAATTGATCTCAATTCCACCATGAAATAAACTACCCAGCATGATATATAAGCTTTCTCTAGTCTAATTTACAAGAATCTAGCAAGAAAAGGCTCAAATTTCAAGTTCAAATTTTTAGGGTTCATGAGGGTTACGAATTTGAACTTAGAGATACCATACCTTGCTTTGGATGAAGGATAAAGATGAAAATATTCAAGGAATTAGAGCTAGGGAAGGAAGTCTTGGATGTGGGAAAAAGAAATTTGTGATTTGGTTGAGACTTGACAAAGTTATGGGGATTTATGTTCTTGGAGGCTAGAGAGGATTATGATGTGAGGAAGAAGATGAAATGAGGAGAGAGAGGGTGGCTTAGGGTTTTAAAAGGTTTATGGGTCGGGTGGATGGGTTTTTGGGTCGTTTTAGCTGGGTTTTGGTCGGTTTAGATGGGTTTAGAGATAGAAATGCTTACCTGGGTCGCTGCCGGGTCGTGCGCGGGTCGTGGGGCTCCATCGGATCAGTACGCGGATCCTGGTGTGTGGAAGCAACACGACCGGGTTCCTTTACCCGTTCCCGTCCGGTAAGCAGCACGACCGGGTTTCTTTACCCGGACACCACGTCCCCGGTCGTCCGTCCCTTGCTTCACGACCGGGTGCTTCCACCCGGACACCGCACCCCGGTCCGTTCCTGCACTTCCATGACCGAGTAGCTCACCCCGGACGGATGTACCCGGTCCGTTCCCTTCCCGTTCCGGTGCTTCCACCCGGACACCGCACCCCAGTCCGATCATTCATGCATGTTGCACGTCCGGGTAGGCGACCCCGGTCCAAACATCCAAACCCTTCCATCTCAAGGCCTTATCTCACTCATTCCCAAGCTTTCACCATTTTCCAAGTGGCTTATTTGAAAAAGAAACAAATCCTAATGCATATTTACAAGGATAACCATGGGACTTCCTCCCAAGTGAGCTTGTTTAAAGTCACTAGCTTGACTTTGCCTCCTTTGAGGTTAGGCAAGGGGAGCATCAGAGAGTGGGGTTGATGTCCCATCCTCCTTTGGTATTGTGGCCATGTATTCTTTGAGTCTCTGGCCATTCACTCTGAAGTCTCCACCATCCTTGTTCCAAAGCACAATGGCTCCATAAGGTCTCACTTCTTTGATCACAAATGGACCAGACCACCTTGACTTTAGCTTTCCTGGAACCAGCTTCAGTCTAGAGTTGTAAAGAAGCACTTGATCTCCTGCCTTGAACTCTCTTTTGAGGATGTGCCTGTCATGGAAAGCCTTAGTCTTTTCCTTGTAGATCCTTGAGTTCTCAAAGGCATCCATCCTTATCTCATCCAGTTCATTGTGTTGAAGAAGTCTCTTCTCCTTTGCACACTTGATGTCAAAGTTTAGAAGCTTCACAGCCCACAATGCCTTGTATTCAAGC
The DNA here is from genome assembly GCA_016432835.1 of Brassica nigra. NCBI lineage: Eukaryota > Viridiplantae > Streptophyta > Magnoliopsida > Brassicales > Brassicaceae > Brassica > Brassica nigra. The sequence goes on along the minus strand of CM028249.1, from coordinate 28,717,081 downwards.
TCAACTGGCAGATGGCAAGACTTCCCATAGACAAGGTTGAAAGGAGTAGTGCCTAGAGGAGTCTTGAATGCTGTTCTATATGCCCAAAGAGCATCATCAAGCTTGGCTGACCAATCCTTCCTCTTGGTTCCTACAACCTTCTCCAAGATTCCCTTGATTTGCTTGTTGGAGACCTCCACTTAGCCACTTGTTTGAGGGTGATAGGGTGTTGGAACCTTGTGTTTCACTCCATTCTTCTTGAGAAGACCCTCAAATACCTTGTTGATGAAATGTGAACCTCCATCACTTATGACCACTCTTGGAACTCCAAACCTTGGGAAGATATTGCTCTTGAACATTTTGACCACCACTCTTGAATCATTTGTAGGACTTGCTATTGCTTCCACCCACTTTGATACATAGTCCACAGCCACCAAGATGTATATGTTGCCATAAGAAGAAGGGAAAGGTCCCATGAAGTCAATCCCCCAAACATCAAACACTTCCACTTCAAGGATTGGGTTTTGAGGCATCTCATTCCTCTTAGTAATGTTCCCCCTCCTTTGGCAAGAGTCACATCTTGAAATGAAGTCTTGTGAGTCCCTGAACATGTGTGGCCACCAGAATCCAGCTTGTAGCACCTTTGAGACAGTCTTGAATGTAGCAAAATGGCCTCCATAGGAAGATACATGGCAATGTGAGAGGATTCCTTCAACTTCTTCTTCAGCCACCACTCTTCTATAAATCTGATCTTTGCATAGGGTGTAGAGGTATGGTTCATCCCAATAGTATCTCTTCAAGTCTTTGTAGAACTTCTTCTTCTCATACCCTGCAAGCCCCAATGGTTCCTTTCCAGTGGCTAAGTAGTTAACCAAATCAGCATACCAAGGTCCCTTCTCTTCAGCTGCCTTAACCTCTTCAATCTTTTTTCCAGTCTCAATGACTGCCACCACTGACATGATTGCCATGACATGCTCCTGTCTAAGTCCCTCATCAATAGGGATTCCACCTTCAATCTTCAACCTTGACAAGTAATCAGCAACTCCATTCTCAATCCCTGGCTTGTCTCTAGTCTCCAAGTCAAACTCTTAAAGCAAAAGGATCCACCTTAGTAGTCTTGGCTTGGCATCCTTCTTTGCTAAGAGGTGTCTCAAAGCTCCATGGTCAGTATACACAATGACCTTGGAACCCACCAGGTAGCTTCTGAATTTTTCAAAGGCGAAGACAATGGCCAGCATCTCTTTCTCTGTTGTGGCATACCTCATCTGTGCATCATTCAGGGTTTGGCTAGCATAATAAATCACATGAGTCATGCCATCCTTCTTCTGTCCCAGGACAGCCCCAACAGCAAAGTCACTAGCATCACACATTATCTCAAAAGGGAGGTCCCAATCAGGTGGCTGGACAATGGGGGCACTAACCAGTTCACCCTTTATCTTTTTGAAGGCTTCAAGACAATCTTCATCAAAGCTGAAAGCTGCTTCCTTGCATAGCAACTTTGTCATGGGTCTAGCAACCTTTGAGAAGTCTTTGATGAATCTTCTATAGAACCCAGCATGGCCAAGGAAGCTCCTGATGTCTTTCACTGTCTTTGGTGGTGGCAAGCTGACCATCACCTCAATCTTAGCCTTATCCACTTCAATGCCCTTTTCTGAAATCTTGTGTCCAAGCACAATCCCTCTTTGACCATGAAATGACACTTCTCCCAATTCAGCACTAGGTTGGTGTCTTCACATCTCTGTAGGATCCTGCACAAGTTGAACAAACAAGCAGAAAACGAAGATCTGTAGACAGAGAAATCATCCATGAATACCTCCACTATATCCTCAATGAGATTCGAGAAGATAGACATCATGCACCTTTGAAAGGTTGCTGGAGCATTACATAACCCAAATGGCATCCTTCGATAAGCAAAGGTGCCATAGGGGCATGTGAATGTTGTCTTCTCTTGATCATTGGGATGTATGGGGATTTGGAAGAACCCTGAATACCCATCAAGAAAACAATAGAAAGGATGGTTTGCAAAGTTCTCAAGCATTTGATCAATGAATGGCAATAAAAAATGATCCTTTCTAGATGCTGAGTTGAGCTTTCTATAATCAATACACATCCTATGGCCAGTTATGGTTCTAGTTGGTATCAATTCATCCTTGTCATTTTTAACCACAGTGATACCACCTTTCTTTGAAACTACATGCACAGGAGATACCCATTTAGAATCTGAAATAGGGTAGATAACACCAGCATCTAAGAGCTTAAGAATCTCCTTCTTTACAACATCCTTTAGGTTAGGATTCAACCTTCTTTGATGCTCTATAGAAGTCATTGAATCATCCTCTAGATGTATCCTATGCATGCACAAAAAAGGTGATATCCCCTTAATATCATCTAGTGAGTACCCAATTGCCTTTCTAAACTTTTTTAGTGCATTTAAAAGTTGAGAAAGCTCAAGTTCAGTAAGTTCACTACTCACAATGACAGGATATGACTCATTAGGGCCTAGAAATGCGTACCTTACACCATGGGGAAGAGGTTTTAGCTCCACTTTTGGTGCCTTGAGCTCACTCCAATCATCTTGTTGGGTGTCCTCTTGTTGAGTGGCTGAAACAGCATGGTGCATCTCATGTTTGAGCTCCTCATACTGGCCTTCATCCTCAATCTTCTTGTGAGAATCCAGCATGGCCACAATAGCATCACTCTCTTGGTTCTCAACCACTTGGACCTCTTTATCCACTGTCAAAGCATGCTGCAAAGGGTCCCCTATTGCCAACTCTCCAAGTGCCAATTCCTCAAGGAGCTCATCAGCAAGAGCTTCCATCTCCTCTATGTAAAACACTTGGCCTTGCACAGTTGACCTCTTCATTACCTCATTGATATCAAAATGGAGAGTGTGCTCTTTCCCCAAATGAAGATCAATCTTGCCTTCCTTCACATTGATAAGGGCTCCTGCTGTGGCTAAGAATGGTCTTCCAAGGATCAAGGGGTCTCTAGCTTCTTCATCCATCTCAAGAACAACAAAATCAGTAGGAATTTCACAATTTCCCACCATCACAGGGAGGTCTTCAAGGATACCAATGGGGAATTTGACTGAGCGATCAGCAAGCACCAAAGAGAGTTTGCACTTCTTGTATTGGCTGAACCCAAGCTTCTTGGCAACAGATAGAGGCATGAGACTGACACTAGCTCCCAAATCACATAGACATCTCTCAAACATCAAAGGACCAATGGCACAAGGTAGTGTAAAGCAGCCTGGATCCTCTAGCTTCTTAGGGATTGTCAATCTCTGGATAATGGCACTGCACTCATGAGTAAGAACCATCATGCCTTCCATTTCCTTCTTCTTGGCAGCCACAGCATCCTTCAAGAACTTGCTGTATTGAGGGACAAGCATGAAGGCATCAATGATGGGCATTGTGACTTGAACTTCTCTCATTTGCTTCTCAAAGAGTGCTTTGTACTTCTAAGAGTTGCTTCTTGAATCTTCCAGGAAATGGCAGCTTAGGTTCATAGGGAGGAGGAACAAAAGACTCTTTTGTTGGAATGGCAACTTCACCATGCTTTAGTGCTTTCTTCTCTTCTCCAACCTTTCCTTTACCCTTAGCTTCAACTATCTTTTCTAGAATCTCCTCATCAACCTTCTCATCTACAATCACAACATCATCATCAATGTTGATGGCCACCCCCTTAGTGTCTCACCATCCTTGGGAGAGTTCTTGGAGGTAGCTCTCTACCACTCCTTAAAGTGATTGCTTTCATTGTCTCCTTGGGGTTTTGCTCAGCCTTTCCTGGTAGTGTTCCTTGTTGGCGACTTGGCTGAGAGTTCATAGAAGCAAACTGATTCTCCAAAGCTCTAATCTTGTTGTTTAGCTCAGTATAGCTGCTATCAATCTTGGAGTGAACAGTCTTGAACTCATGGCCAATGTCTTTGGCTGCTCTAGCTTGACCTTCCAATAATTGTTTGAACATAGCTTCCATAGATGAATCTGGAGCTTTAGCTTGGGAGGAGCTACCTTGAGCTTAAGTATACTGATTGCCATGGTTTGTAAAACCAGGAGGAGGATTCTGCCTAGGCTGGTAGTTCCCTTGCTGAGTGTTTTGCTTGGGCTGATGGCCTCCTTACTGGTTGTTGGGATAAGACCTTTGCTGGTAGTTGTTGTACTGAAAGTTAGGCTCCTTCATGTACCAAGTACCATTGTTGTTGATGAAGCAAAGCTCTTCTTGCCCTTCTAACCCTTCAACTTCATTAACCTTAGGAGGAGTTTCCTGACTTGGACCACCCACAAAATTGATCTGCTCCTTTTTGGCTTGGTTAGCAATCAGCAAGTCTATCTTCTCTTGCAAGGATTTGATTTCCTTCTTGGTCTGGTTGTCATCAGCTCTGGTTGTTCTATCAGTTCTTTCATGTTCTCCACTGTAAACTGAATCACTCTTCACCATGTTGTCAACCAGTTCCTCAGCATCTTCTTCAGACCTGCCCAGGCAGAAACCATTGCTTGCTGTATCCAATCTTGCTCTAAACTCAGGAAGGGCACCTCTATAGAATGTGCTCAGCAAACTCTCCTTTGAGAAACCATGGTGTGGGCACTTAGCTTGATACCCCTTGAACCTTTCCCATGCTTCACTAAAGCTTTCCAAGTTCTTTTGCTGGAAACTAGAGATCTCATTCCTCAGCTTGGATGTCCTTGATGTGGAGAAGAATTTCTCCAAGAAGGCCTTCTTTCAATCATCCCAAGTAGTGATGGAATCACTAGGTAGAGATTTCTCCCATTGGCGTGCATTGTCTCCTAGAGTGAATGGAAACAACTTGAGCTTGAAGGCATCTTCGGACACACCATTGGTCTTGGACAAGCCACAATAGCTATCAAACTTGTCCAAGTGATCAAATGGGTCTTCTTCAGCCAAGCCATGGTACATGTTGTTCTCAATCACACTCAACAAGCCTGACTTGATCTCAAAGTTGTTAGCTTTCACAGCTGGTGCGCGGATGCCCGTCCTATTGCCATGAATGTGAGGACGGTCATTGGTGCCAATGGCTCTAGCTGGCCGCTGTGGGTGTTGTTGTTGCTGGCGCTGTGGTCCAAGGTTGTCAGCTCCTTGACCATTGCCATCTTGAGGTTGATGCTGGTGATCATCCATCTCAAACCCCAACCTCTGAATGTGAGCCTGTTGCTCTTCTTCTCTTCTCCTTCTTGCTATTTCCCTCTCAAGTGTAGCTATCTCTTCAACAGTGGGAACCAGGTTAGTTGCACCCCTGCTTCTTGTGTTCATACACCTGAAAATCAAAGGAAGATGCAAAAGGAGAATAAATATCACAAGAAGAGAAAAATGATTTAGTCTCGAGTAAGTGACTAAATCCCAATGTCACAATCAACTTAGAATTTGGCAACGGCGCCAATTTGATGAAAGGACTTTTCTAAGGTCTTAATCAAATGATGTAGTATATAAGATTGTCGAACCAGTTCTAAGTGACCATAAAACAGAGGGAATGCAAGTCTATGCTCAATCTAAATGCAATCATTAAAGAGGATGATTATCAAACTAAGACAATAAGTAAAAAGCAACAACAAGTAAAACTTTCTTTCTTATGAGGAGAATGAGACCCATGGGTATAGGGACTTGATATCAAATGATTAAGATTCGATCCAAGATGCTAACTTTTCAATCAATCTAATTCCTTATGCCTAGACAACAAAACTAAGCAAGATCTATCCCTAGATGAATGCTCTTTTGCAATGATTACCCAAGTACACCAAATCCCTTTGGCTGTAATGATCAAAGCAAGCATAAAGAATGAGTCTAAAAGCAATCCTAGATTCTTTGACAACTAATCCCTTAGGCAAAGCAAGCTAAAAGCATAGATGAGTTGGTTCAGGCATTTTATAGAACACCTTCTGGGCATGAAATGCCTATGGCTCTATGTTTGAGAGGCCAACCCAAATATAGCATTAAGAACACCAAATCAATGCAAGGAAGGGATATATCTAACACTAAGCACCTTGGATCTACACTTAATCACTCTCAATCACCCTAACCCATGGATCTTAAATGGATCTACTCACTAATCCACATGCTTACTCTTAAACCCATGAGAGATTTAAGTTTAAACATGTAGAGAAAGAAAAGAGATGAAATTAAACAATCAAGAACACAAAGATAAGATGAGATTATGAATCAAAGATGAAACTTTACTCAAGAGGTTTATGTGTTCTTAGATAGAAAATAACATCCGTCCCACATTAGGGATAACAAGGGTACTTATAGTTAGGCTTAAAATCCCTAGAAACATAGAATAAGATTACTAAAAAGTCCTTAAGCTAAATGGGTCTAAACCAATGGGAATGAAGCATAAAATTCGGTCAGGGTAGTATCAACACCATCCAACCCGGTCCAGGTTACCCGGCCGTCCAGCTGGCCGTGTTCTTTGCTCCGTCCGAGTTCCAGGCTGTCAGGCTCTTTTGCAATGATCACCCAAGTACACCAAATCCCTTTGGCTGTAATGATAAAAACAAACATGGAGAATGAGTCTAATAGCAATCCTAGCTTCTTTGACAACTAATCCCTTAGGCAAAGCAAGTTAAAAGCATAGATGAGTTGGTTCAGGCATTTCATAGAACACCTTCCGGGCATGAAATGCCTAAGACTCTATGTTTGAGAGGCCAACTCAAATATAGCTTTAAGAACACCAAATCAATGCAAGGAAAGGATAGATCTAACACTAAACACCTTGGATCTACACTTAATCACTCTCAATCACCCTAACCCATGGATCTTAAATGGATCTACTCAATAATTCACATGCTTACTCTTAAACCCATGAGAGATTCAAGCTTAAACATATAGAGAAAGAAAGGAGATGAAATCAAGCAATCAAGAACACAAAGATAAGACGAGATTATGAATCAAAGATGAAACTTTACTCAAGAGGTTTATGTGTTCTTAGATAGAAAATAACATCCGTCCCACATTAGGGATAACAAGGGTACTTATAGTTAGGCTTCAAATCCCTAGAAACATAGAATAAGATTACTAAAAAGTCCTTAAGCTAAATGGGTCTAAACCAATGGGAATGAAGCATAAAATTCGGTCAGGGTAGCATCAACACCATCCAACCCGGTCCAGGTTACCCGGCCGTCCAGCTGGCCGTGTTCTTTGCTCCGTCCGAGTTCCAGGCTGTCCGTCTCACCCCGGTCGTCTCACCTCGGTCTTCAGCACCTTCTTCACGACCGGGTACTCCTAGCCGGACAGGCCACCCCGGTCGTCCTCGGTCTGGATGCATCATGTTCTCCCGTCCGGGTGCTCGTACCCGGACGCGTCTCCCCGGTCGTCCATCAGTCTGGACGCATCATGTTCTCCCGTCCGGGTGCTCGTACCCGAACGCATCTCCCCGGCCATCCATCAGTCTGGACACGCCTTGATCTCCTGTCCGGGTGCTCCTACCCGGACGCATCTCCCCGGCCGTCCAGCTGCTTCTCATCGTCCGGGTGCTCGAGTCTGGACGCATCAGCCCGGTCATCCGTACGAGCTGATCCCACCTGATCCTTCCGGGTGTGTGTAGCCGGTCAAGGCTACCCGGTCCAACTCTCTTCTCTTGGTTTTACTTCTCTTCTTATAGCCAATCTTGATTCTTCACTGCTTTTTGGGTCATAAGGTTCCCAAACACCTCAAATCTCACCAAAGCATACTCCAACACCTGATAAGGACAAATGAATGCAAAATGATCCTAGACATGCCTAAACCTTAGCCTAATACTCAAAGAATGCAATAAAAAGATGGCTAAAATATGAAAATATGCAAGACATCAATTATCCGCAGTGGGAACGTGGTGAGAACCACTATAGTATGAGACTGGAAATATGGTCTTAGCTTCCTTGTCGAGGTTATGACGGCGAATGCTAATTTTTCCATTAGCGGGTATCGAGTTTCCGAATCCAGCAACGTCTTGCTTATGTAAAAGATTGGCTTTTGTTCGCCCGCGTTCTTCTCGTATCAGGACGCCACTGACTGCTGTCGCGGAAACTGCGATATAGAGGAAAAGAGGTTCTCCTTCCACCGGTTTTGCGAGAACTGGTGGAGTGGCCAGGTAATGTTTCAACTGTTGGAAAGCCTTTTTGCTCGGACCATTCGAACTTCTTGTTTCCTTTTAATGTTTCGTAAAACGGTAGGCACTTATCCGTGGAGCGCGAGATGAAACGGTTCAAAGCCGCGACTCTTCTGGTTAACCTTTGGACTTCTCGCTTGGTTCTCGGGGAGGCCATCCCTATTAGTGCGTCGATTTGTTTAGGGTTGGCCTCGATTCCGCGATACGTTACGAGGTATATGAGGAATTCTCTCGATGCCACTGCGAATCTGCATTTCGCCGGGTTGAGTTTCATGTTATGCTGGTTGAGTCGTGCAAAACATTCCTCTAGGTGGGCTACATGATCGTGTTCGTCAAGAGATTTTACGAGCATATCATCGATGTATACTTCCATAGTTTTTCCGAGTTGCTCGGCAAACATTTTGTTGACGAGTCGCTGATACGTTGCACCCGCGTTTTTAAGACCGAAAGGCATTACTTTGTAGCAATACGTTCCGCGGTCTGTGATGAATGCAGTTTTTTCGCGGTCGTCGGGATTCATCATAATCTGATTGTATCCGGACAAAGCGTCCATGAATGACAGAAGCTTGTTTTCGCGAGTTGCTTCGACCAGTCGGTGTGTGGGAGGCGGGAAGCAGTCCTTCGACAGGCTTTATTAAGATCCGTGAAATCGACACAGACTTCGCCACTTGCCGTTCTTCTTTTTTACCACGACAGGGTTGGCAAGCTAGTCTGGATACCTAACTTCTGTTATCAACCCTACTCTGAGGAGTCTTTGGACTTCCTCGTTGACTGCGGTGGCACGCTCAGGTCCCAGCTTCCGTCTCTTTTTTACGGTTTTGTGAGTCGGTCGATGTTAAGTTCATGACATGTTTCACTAATGTCGATTCCGGCATATCCTCTGCAGCAGCGAGCGTACTGAGGTTCTTTTGAGGCATGCGATGAGCTCTCCTTTTATTGGTTCGTGGAGGTTAGCTCCGATTTGGCCTTACCGTTCGGAAGGAATCGTCGAGGCAAATTGAGACCACCGGTTCGCAGGTTGGTTCACTTCCCTTCCGGGCCTCAGCTCTTTGGGACTGCCAGAAGGTTTCTGGCGAGTCGTGAATCGTTGCTTTTCGAGAGGTCGATTTGAATTTTTCCGTTTTAGTTTTGTAGCGAGTAGATCTGTGCTGCTCCATGACTACCATGTATTGTTTCGACCCCGAAAGGCGTCGGGAACTTGAGGCATAGGTGGAATGTTGATGGGATCGCTCTCATGGAGTTTAGCCAGGGAGTTCCAACTATCGCGTTGTAGGATATTGGACCATCGATCACCAGAGAATTCCGTGTTTTGGCGACGCTCCGCTCTGACTAGGAGGTTAGTCGAACCGAGGGTCATAACTTCTCCCGAGAGTCCGAATACTGGTCTGGGGTCATCTGTAAGGATGCTTAGATCGACGCCCATCCTCTCGAGGTTGCTTTTATAGATAATATTAGCCGAGCATCCGGTGTCGACTAATACCCTTGCTACGTCAATACCCTGGATCGTGAGTTCTATTACGAGGAGATTGTTGTGAGGTTTGGCCATACTGGCGTTGCTCGATCCTCGAATGATACGATGTTGCGGGCTGGCGAAGAAGCCATACTGAACCCGATTGATTGGTGGTTTTCGAGTTAGAGAATCCGTCCCCCCTCCTTCTAGCTCTAAACTGTGGGAACCGAAATTCACACCGACAATTTCTGATAAATAATAATTCGGAGGAAAGCCAAGTAAACCCGACTTTCCTTAAAGGTCCCGATTCTCTGCGTTGCCACACGAAATCGAGAAAGTTTAATAGATAAAAATAAGAATTGTAATATTTGCCCGAAGGCGTTTTATTAGATGAAAGAACGAGTACAAAGATTCTCCGAAAAGCAGAGCGATTAAAGAAAAAAAAAAGATAGGCAGGGCCAAACGTCCTAAGCTTTGCTCCGCTAGTCTAACCACCTAAGCCCTAATTCTTCTAAGCTAGCAGAATGCTCTAAGTCTAATTTTCGGATCCCTTCTCCTCTGCTCTTGCTCTCCTTATATACCCTCCTAGGTCGGTTTTCCTTAGGATGATGGACCTCGCCTTTGGGTCCAAGTTTATCTCTTCAGGAAGTATTCCATTTTCGTCAATCTTCGTAATTATCCTCGAGTTTTCCCTATTTTCCGGTGACTTGATGTTTATCCGATGTTCGAAATCGGATAAACCGTCATAGCCTGATTGGGCCTGAATTCTTAAAATCGTAAGTAAGTCCGTGGACTTGTCTTAAGTCGTTGAGCGTTTATCACGATTTCTCGAAAGACTATCTTTCTCGTAAAATACACCGTATAGCCTAAAGGATCGATGTTCAAGTTAATCGATCTTATTTTATCTGATATCGTCTACGAAATCCAATCCTTAGTTTTGTCGTAAAACATCGGGCGATTCCAACCGAATCGAATCGAAGATGTTTATTCCAGCCGTGATCGTACCAAACCCACGAGGATTGATCCAAACAAGCCAAGATGGGATCAGACCGAGCATGATGGGACCGAGATCAGGACAAGGACGCCGCCCGGCGGCTTGCGGACGCCTGCCGCCGCCGGCTTGCGGGATATATGCGGCGCCAGGCTGGCTTGCCACCGGCGCCAGGCTGGCTTGCCCCGGCGCCAGGCCGGCTTGCGGGGCCGCGGCGCCAGGCTGGCTTGCGCCAGGCCTTCGATGGCGCCGGCGCCAGGGTTCTCGCCGCCGTGGGTTTCCGTTGCCGATCTTTCCCCGTTGGCCGTTCGTCGGGAAATCTTTGAGTTTGGAAGGATCTTTAGCCGTAGATTTCGAGATAACCGTTTTTGACCCCAACAAATACCATCATCTTCGAGAAGACAAAGATAGACTTCTCCACCACAACCTCAGAATCAGGAAATCAATCTACATGACCTTCTCACCATCGATCGATACTACCTTATCAGCATCGATCGACACTAAGCTCGATGATGAAAGAGACGGAGACTACTTACTTGGCAGTTGGGCAGAAGATTACCATCACGAGAGCTTTGCAGTGGAAACTGCAACACCAACCTGTACCACCCAACCCGATGCAGTCTCACCGATCGAGACGGCACCACCTCAGACGATCGACAGGTTCCACAACCCATCGACCGACACCACAGTCGTCCCTATGATCAATACACACAACCAACAATCCGAGGTAAAGAATAATAACGATATAAATTATGGGTATCTAACACTGGATGAGTTTGGTATTTTCAGGGATCCAGATGGCCATGCACGAGCAATGGATGGAAGAATTCTTAAAGTATCCAGAGAGGACATTGCAGACATACTTCGGGTGGCCAATGGATCAGATAACCTCTTTGTGCAGCAACGCAGCAAACCAGAACACAATCAGCAAAACATCGCAGATACACCAGTCAAGACAGATGGTGCAGTAGACGATCATCTCAACTCGGACGATCAAGAATTTAATAGAGCATCAATAGATTGGAAGTACCCTGCATCGATCGATAGGCGTCCTGAGTTTGGGAAGGGTGCTTTCCGCTATGGAATACAGAAGTTCTTTTGGGAACAGAAGTACGAGTATGGAGTCTACAGAGATGAGTATGGGTTTGCAAGAGCAGAAGATGGGGACGTCGTCAACGTTTCCAAAGAAGACATCAGAAAGCTGCTAAAAAGAGCCTCGATGGATGAGCGCTCTTATATTTTTCTTCAAGAACATGCCAGTTCATTCACACGAAGAGACTTGGTGCATGGGATCTACACCAAGGATGAGGTCAACGAGCGGGATCTTGGGAAGTTGGCGAGTGCTTTGTTCAAGTTGAAGAAGGAGAAAAAGAAGAAGGTCTCCGAAGTTCATCGTCTCCAGCGCGAAATTCAAAAACGAGAAGAGTCCGAGGTCGTCGTTTCCAGCGATGACTTCCGCGCTCGTCTAGCGAGGATGGCTGCTCTGTTTGGTTCCCTCTTGTCGTTTCACGAGAGAGAGACTTGTCCCTGGCGAACGTTGAGGGAAGCCTGAGCGAGATCCAATTGCTTAAAGGCGAAAGGGCTCCGACTTTAGACTCAGAAGGGGTTCGGCCACTATCTCGCAAGGGGGAGCTCAAAATTTCCGAGGCAGACTTCGACTCGGTCATCTCTCAGCTCCAGTCCGAGGGCACTCTTACGCCGTGTTTGGGAGAACTCAAGGGACGAGATCTGGTGGTCGGAGAGGGCGAGGATGATGGGACCGAGAGGGGTGAAGTTGGAGCGAAGGATGATGACATGGTTCCAGGTTCTGTTGAGGTTGAGGATGAAAGCGGTGCTCCGAAGAGTACCTAGGTTTATGATCCTTTCAAGGATTTTCATTTTATTTTGGCCTGTTTAAAAGGCCGCGGATTGTATATTTCGGGACTGGCCGTTGGTGGCTTTGAATCCCTGCCCTTCTTAGGGCTTTTTGTAAGATGGCAGGCTCAATCTATAAGACTCTTTTTCGGTTATTACAAATTAAGAGAACTTCGGGTTTCTCGAAGTTAGAGGGCGAGTATATGAGTTGTCGTCTCACTCCTTGCCCCCTGATGATCACCATATCTATCGTTTGTTGAGTGCGTGTGGTTTTTGCTTTACGCGAAGGTTCGTGAAAACGATCAGACTTAAGTGAAGAGACAAGTTTTGGGATCTCATATCAGGGTGCTGATATTATGCCTTTGAGATGTCAAGATCCAGTAAAACTTGGTTTAGGGCAAGACCTAGGTTTACTCTCGGACTAAGGCTTTGCGATGACAAGTCGGCTTTCGTTTTGCCTGTTTGCGATTTTAACCTGATTTGTACCGATTTAAAGTCTGCGAATTTTTATCGGCTTATATGACTTGTCTTGGCACGAATCGAGCTACTTCCAAAGACCGTTTGGAGGTGCTAACCAAAATTTTGGATTTCTTGTATAGCGCACTATGTTATCCTTGTCGGATGTAAGAGAGCTTATCCTTTCGAGGGCGGCTAATGTCTGTTTAGGACGTTAGAGTTCGTTTGTTGTGATCAGCAACAATGAAATGATACCATTTTAGAGGCATGTTACCGTTTAGAGGCGTGTTTGAGCCTGTTCAAAGAACGAGAACGTCGTTTCTGTGGATTTGAAAACCGTAACTTCGAGCATGCTGCGACGTCTCGCGATGCCAGAAGTAGATTTTTTTTCATACCGCATTTTTTGCGGGCTTTTTTTAGGTGAATACAAGATTACCAGATTTAATGATGAAAAGTTTCGAAAATGTCATTTTCATTCGAAATTTTATGGGAGTATAGAATATATCGTACCCTTTTAAGGTGGGGATAGCTGAACTTGCTTGGCAAGCTGCCTACGTACCCTTTTTTCCGGGGATCAAGCCATCTCGTAGTTCTTTAGAGTCCACATTGCGATTAGTGGTAGTATTTCTTAAGATGCATCGCGTTCCAGGTTCTTGGGATCTTGACGTCTTGCATGTTCGCGATTTGATACGATCCGGGTCGGACTACCTTAATAACTTTGTATGGTCCTTCCCAGTTTGCTCGGTTTTCGGGTTGCCGTTGGAAAACTTTCCGTAGAACCAGATCGCCTTCTTTGAACCTGCGGTGGCGGACGTTCGAGTTATAGTACTTAGCGGCAGCGTGCTGGTAATTCTGGATTCGTATGAGTGATAGGTCTCGTCGTTCGTTGATGAGATCGAGCTCGTCCAGCAGCATTGCGCTGTTGACTTCTTCTCGTTCGGGGAGGAATCTTCTTCGTACTCCAGGAAATTCTACCTCCACGGGGATCATACATTCCGTTCCGTAAACGAGGGCGAATGGGGTTTCACCCGTTGCCCGTCTCGGGGTCGTACGATGTAACCAAATGACTCCTTCGAGCTCTTTTGCCCATCGCCCCTTTTTGGCTTCTAAGCGCTTTTTTAACCCGTCGAGGACGGTCTTTTTGATGGTCTCTGCCTGGCCGTTACACTGCGGATATCTGGGAGTTGACTTGGTCAGTCGTATATTCCACTTCTCGCAGAATGCTTCGAGTCGGGTAGAGATGAACTGAGATCCGTTGTCTGTTACGATTTCGTAATGGACCCCATGTCTGGTGATGATGTTCTTCCATACGAAGTTCTCGACTTGTACGTCTTTGATACTTGCGTAGGAATCCGCCTCTACCAACTTTGAGAAGAAATCCGTGATGACTAGGAGGAAGCGTTTCTGCTACTAGTTATGCAATTGCCCGAGGATATCCATGGACCATCGCATGAAGGGATACGGAGATGAGATGGATGAGAGGACTTCTGCGGGTTGATGGATTGTCGGCGCATGCCTTTGGCATTTTTCACACTTTCGTGCGAACTTCTCGCAATCTTTGATCATAGTTGGCCAGTAATAACCATGGCCTTTTATTTTGACGGCGAGAGATCTTCCGCCGGAATGGTTCCCGCATGGTCCAGAATGGACATCCTCCATGATTCTTCTCGCTTTCTCACCTTCGGCGCAGGTCATGAGTGGGCCGGAGAATCTCCATTTGTAGATATCTCCTTCTACGATTACGTATCGTGCGGCCTGGGTCTTAATTTTGCGGGCCACCCATTTCTCGGTGGGAAACACTCCGTCGATTATGTATGCTCGGATCGGCTCTAGCCATGGGCTGTCGCAGCCGTATTCCGACTGATCCACGTTTTCTTCTGGTGGGTCTTCGATTTCCTCCGCATTTTTGATTTGTGCTCGGATCAAATTAGCGATAACTGGTGGTCCGATGCTTGGATGTTCAATGAACACGACGGGGATTACCTGTCTCAGTCAAGAATCCGAACTTGACTCGAAAGCGCCAAGGCATCTGCCTGAGTATTTTCGGCGAGGAATCTAGTGAGGGCGAAGTGGTCGAAGTCTCGGGAGAGGCCTTGGATGAGTTTTAGATATGCATCCATTCTTTCGCCCTCCCTTCGTATTCTCCGCTGTACTTATTTGCGACCAACTGAGAGTCACAGTAAGCGTGGATATTGCGGATCTTGAGCCCGTGGGCTAGTCGTAACCCTGCGACGAGTGCTTCATATTCGGCCTCGTTGTTTAACGATGGAACTCTAATCGGACGACTTTTCCAAGACTTCAGCCGTCGGAGAGGCGGAGCGGATTCGATCACGGATCCTTGTTTGGACGATGATCTGTCGACGTAAAGGATCCAAGTTGAATCTGGTTCAGTGTTCGTCATATCCCCCATGGGCAATTCTACCAAGAAGTCCGCTAGTACTTGAGATTTTGTGCAGGTTCTTGGGCGGTACTCTACGTCGTACTTGCTTAGTTGATTGCCCATTTCAGTCGGCCTGACTGACTCGGACTGTGCAAGATTGTTCGCAGGGGGAAGGTGGTGAGGATTACTATAGTATGCGACTGGAAGTACGGCCGGAGTTTTCTTGCCGATGTCACACCTGCAAATGCTAGTTTCTCCATCAGGGAATACCGGGTCTCAGCATCCAGTAACGTTTTGCTTATGTAGAAGATTGGTTTTTGCTCACCGCGTTCTTTTCTAATCAAAATGCTGTTATCGCTGTCGCGGAGACTCGATATTACAGGAACAAGGGTTCTCCCTCTACTAGTCTCGCGAGGACGGGAGGAGTGGCCAGGTAATGCTTTATCTGTTGGAAAGCTTTTTCGCATTCCTCCGACCATTCGAATTTCTTATTTCCTTTCAATGTGTCGTAGAAAGGAAGGCACTTGTCTGTTGAGCGTGAGATAAAACGTTTAAGGTCGCGACTCTTCCGTTAGCCTCGGACTTCCCGCTTTGTCTTTGGCGAGGCCATTTCTATTAACACGCTTATCTGTTTGGGGTTAGCCTCGATTCGCGACACATGACGCAGGTAACCAGAAACTCTCCGATGCCACTTTAACCTACACTTAGCCGGGTTTAATGTTGTGTAAATTCAACTCATGGGCACTCTTCCAAATAGGATAATGGATCATGTTCGCTAAGGGATTTTACGATCATGTCATCGATGTATAATTCTCCATAGTTTTTCCGAAGTTGTTCGGAAACATTATCGATTGAAGTCGCAGATAAGTAGTGCCTGCGTTCTTCGAGGCAAAAGGCATCACTTTGTAACAATACGCTCAGCGGTCGGTGAATGACGCGTCTTCGCCATCATCCAGGTTCATCATGATTTGGTTATACCGGAGAAGGCCTATAAACGATAAAGTTTGTTTTGCTGTCGCTTCGACCAATCGGTCGATGCGCGGAAGTAAAACCAATCTTTTGGGCCTTGTTGAGATGGTTGAAGTCGGCGCAGACTTCGCCACGACGTTTTCTTTTTGACCACGGCCCAGGGGTTGGCGGAGCCAGTCGAATACCTGACTTTCGTTATTGATCCCACTTTAAAGGTTTTTGACTTCCCTCGTTTACCGTTGTAGCGCTCTGGTCCCTGGATTTCCGTCTTTTGCTTAGCGGGTTTTGTAGGTGGTCAATAATCAGAATCGTGGCAAGTTATGCTTGTTACCGATCCCTGGCATATCCTCCAGCGGTCCAAGCGAGCGATACTGAGTTCTTTTTTAAGACGAGGCTATGAGCCTTGTTCTCAAAGACTTCGCGGAGGTTGGCCCGATCTCGGCCTTACCGTTCAGGAATGATTCATCTAGGCGACCGAGATCACGGTTCACAAGTTGGTTCGCACTTTCCATCTAGAGCTTCGACCCTCAGAAGGATTGCGAAGGCGTCGAGGAGTCTTGTTCTCGGAGTGATCTTATCGAGAGTCAGCTTTATTTCTTGTTGTTAGAGGCTTGACAGCTGAGTTCTTTCTTTTCACCTCAGCAGTGAAACATGCTTGCGCCATCCTGCGATCTCCTTGTATAGTTTCGACTCCGGGGGTTGGAAACTTAAGGCAAGATGAATGGAGCGTTGAGGGATGCTTCGCGCATGGAATTCAACCTTAGAGTTCCGATGATCGCATTGTGCAATGTTGGGCGGTCGACGACTAAGAATTCTCTAACCAGAGGTTGATCGAGCCGAGGGTCATAGTAGCATCTCGAAGTCGAATATTGGGCTGGGTTCTTATTGACGCCGCGAATTCGATCTCCATTCTCGAGGTGCTTTTGTAGATAATATTGGCCGAGCATCGGTGTCGACCAACACTCTTGCTACGTCGATGTCCCTGGATTGTCAGCTCAACGACAAGGAGATCGTTATGGGTTTGGCCTGGTCGGCCGTTGCCCGTTCCTTGAAGGAGGCGACATCATGTTTGCTGAATCAGACATTTGTATCCTTTATCGTTTAATTGATTTTCGAGTTAGAGAATTCTTCCCCCTCCTTCTAGCGCCAAACTGTAGGAACCAAAAATCACACGTCAATTTTAATAGATAAAAGCAGAGGAAAACCAAGTAAACCTGATTTTCCCGAAGATCCGAATTCTCTAGCGTAATCACTTTAGAGCGATAAAAGATAGACAGCAAGATGGAAATAAATGGTCGCTCAAGAGGCGTTTTATTAATCAGATGGTATGAGAACAAGATTTCTCCGGCGGGGAGTAGAGATATACTAACTATCGGCACAAGAACAACAAGGCCAAAGCGTCCGAGCCTTGCATTACTAGTCTAACCACCTAAGTCCAATATTCTCCTAAGATAGCAGGAGTTCTAAGGTAAAATCTTGGATTCTTTTCTTCTGCTCCAGCTCTCCTATATAGTTGCTTTAGAGTCGGTGGCCCGTTTATTCCTTTGCCGGGCTAAGTTTATCTTTTTGGGAATATTCCATTTTAGTTGATCTTAATTATCCTCGAATCCTGACATTTATCTTGAACTTAACATTTATCCACTTCCGAGATTTAGGATAAACCATCATATAATTCCTATGGGCTTGGATCCCCCTCTGAAATCGTAGGTTGGGCCCATGACAAGTTTGGATCCTTAAGCGGACTGTTTTTAGGCCTTTTGAAGTTTATCACGATTTTCGGTTTTGATGTAAAACCAGAATAACTTTAATCGAACAAAGCGAAGTATGTAGTCCCGAAGGTCGGACGCCACAGCTATACTGGAAGATACGGAGTTGATAAGTCGGACAGGCGGGGATCCAGGTCAGCTTCGTCGGTCAAGCTGACCCGCGTCGGTCGAGCTCGCCCGCGAACACCCATGCGAGGGTTGAGCTCTGGCGAGCTGACCACGTGCTGATCGAGCTCACTGGGCGAGTACACCCGCCGGGGTTGAGCTCGCCGGCAGAGCTGACCGCGTGCTGGTCTAGCTCTCCGGCGAGTACACCCATCTGGGTTGAGCTGCTGATTCGACTGACCATGGCGGTCATTCGCCGGGCGGAAGTACGCCATGCTACCAGGGCTGAGCTTCGTCGGCGAGCTGACCATGCTGGTCCGCCAGGCGAGTACACTTACGCCAGGGTTGAGCTTTCGCCCGCGAGCTGACCAGCGTGCTGGTCGGGCTTCGCCAGCAATACCAATGCCGAGGTTGATCTCGCCGGTGAGGTGACCAACGCTGACATTCATACTCCCCAGGCAGAGTACACCCATGCTGGGGCTGAGCTCACCGGTGAGCTGACCCATGTGCTAGTCGAGCTCGCCAGCGAAGTACACCCATACCAGGGTTGAGCTCAGCGAGCTGGCCCAGCGTGCTGGTCGAGCTTCGCTTCGGCGAGTACCCATACCGGGTTTGAGCTGCGCCCGGCGAGCTGATTCGCATGGCGGTCATACTCGCCGGGCGAGTACGCCCATGCTGGGGATGAGCTCGCCGGCGAGAGCTGACCCGCGTGCTGGTCGAGGAGCTCGCCGGACGAGTACACCGCCACGAGGGTTGAGCTCGCCGGAAAGCTGACCCTCGTAATCACTTTAGAATCGATAAAAGATAAGTAGCAAGATAAAAGATGAATGGTCTCTCAGGTTTATTTGTTAAAAGAAATGAATACAAGATTTCTCAGAGCAGTAGAGATATGCTAACTGTCGGACAACAGAACAAAGAGCGCCAAGGCGTCCTAAGCCTTGCCGTACTAGTCTAACCACCTAAGTCCTAAGTTCTCTAAGCTAGCGGGGAGTTCTCTAAGCCCACAAATCTCGGATCCTCTTCTCTTCTGCTCCAGCCCTCCTTATATAATTCGATCGGTTGGCCGTTTATCCTTTAAGCCTTTAGACCCAAAGTTTATCTCTTTTGGAAATATTCCATTTAAATGAACTCCGTAGTTATCTCGAGCATTGACATTTATCTCTTGGAACTTAACATTTATCCTAATTTAATAAGTTAGGAAAAATTGTCGCCAAGCTCTTATTGGGCTTGGGTCTTCAAAATCATTAGAAGTGAGCCCGTGGACAAACTTCAGCCCTCGAGCGTTCAATGCGATTTCGGAAGATTATCTTTTCCGCCAATAAATCATTATAGCCCTAAAGAATCGATGTTGAGTTGATCGTCCTTGTTTTACAAGATACATTTTTCGGAAGAACCATCCTTCCAAACTCTAGTTGTAAAACTTCGAGAATAACTCCAATCGAGTTGAACCGAGGAAATTTAGGTCCATAGCTAAGGTGCTATGACTTCGAAACCGCAGTGCGATCTAAATCGGACGAAGGGAACGAATTGGATGCACCGGCGCCAGAATAGCCGAGCGAGCCAGCCCGACGCCAGGGATAGCAGATTGAGCGAAGCGTAGAGCCAACACTTGAGTGGCGAGGCCAACGCAGGCTGAGCCAGGCACCGGGACCAGCATGGCGAGTTGAGCCTGGAGCCCGATGTCCAGCAGGAGAGATGGCGCCGGCAAGGCCAGCAGGCGAGCCGGCTCCAGCCGGGGCCAACGAGGCGAGCAGCCCGTCGCTGGGGCCAACCGCAGCGAGCAGCCGGTGCAAAGCGGAGCAGAAGCCAGCTTCAGGTCCAGCAGACGAGCCGATGCGCCCAGCCAGGAACCAGCAGGCGAGCGGCGCCCGGCTCCCGGAGACTCTGGGAGACTCCCCGGTAGTTAGCCCCAGCCCAAGACTTCGGAGCGATTTTGCGGGCGAGTGATTGAGTTTGAAAATCGAAATTTTACAGCTAAGAATATTCTATTGCGAAAATCCTTGTATCCTATAAGTAGTAGCTCATCACTTCTCATTCTTCATACTCCCCTTTTCTCAACTTCTTCCTTTTTGCTCTCACGAAGATGTTTTCCTCTCAAGTTGAAAGAAAGATTCCGGCTATTCGAGATGGGTGGGGCCACTAAGGCTCCGCCCGGTCTTGGCTGTTCATGAGAGCCACTCCAGTCTTTCATTGCTTTTAATGATTCGACACTTTCAAAGGAAGATTGTCGCGTCGCAGTGCTGCGAAAGACTCGACCGGGCGAGGACCAAAACACCCACCGTTCCTCTTCGCCTATGCCTTCGTCCCAGCCCCGTTTCCGAGGTTCGTCTGATGCTCCCTTGCCGGAGGGCGAGTCGTTTCTGAGCAGATTCCCGACGTTGGGATCGTCCTCAGGCTCCTCTACCGCTCGATCATAATTTCTGGTGGAGGGGCGTGGTAGTCACGCCTCCGGCCGAAGATCGTTTGGGACTCCAGCACCCAATGCACCGCTGCCTAAGGGGCGGCGTTGAAGGCCGGTGCCACAAGCTGGGAATGAAGAGGAAGAGGTGCGCTAAGAGTGAAGCTGGCGAGCCTTGAGTTATTGTTCGCAACATCGTTCCAGGTTTGATTTTGATTTATCCGCAATTCTTCTTTTCTTTTTCTTTGCGATGATCCTTACCCTTTCTCTTCATGACAGTTTGTGGCGCTGATTGATGGGATGCTTGGTGACTGCGGATCGGAGGTTGCATCTGTCGAAGAGTTAGAGTCGTCGCCAAGCGTCGAAGCGTCACGAGGCCGCGTTGCAGACCATCAGCGCCCATGCTGCCCAGGCGTCTCAGTTTGAAGTTCGAGGCGACTTGCGTTCGCTGAAAGTGAAGAAGAGAGACACAAATCCTCGAATCCGTCGTCTCCAACAACAGATCCAAATTGAAGAGATGAGTGCTGGTAAGCCGAGGACCATCGATCCCGGCGACTTCTTTTGCTCGTTTGGCGAGGATGGCCAGTTTGTTCAATTACATGATAGCTTTCCGTGAGGAGGGACTTAGCTGAAGTCGAAGGGCTTGGCTGAGCCGATGCTTAGGGCAGCGGGCCCTA
>CM028249.1:28541321-28692296 GCA_016432835.1 Brassica nigra | reverse complement strand
AACTCTACTTCCGCGGGGATAGCATTCCGTTCAGTAAGCGAGGCGAATGGGGTTTCACCGTAGCCCGTCTCGGAGTTATGCGATCGACAAAGGACTCCTTGAGCTCCTCGCCCATCGCCTCTTTTTGGCGTCTAAGCGCTTTTTCAGTCCGTCAAGGACGGTCTTGTTGATGGTTTCTGCCTGGCCGTTGCAATGCGGATATCTGGGAGTTGACTTGTAAATCGTATCTTCCACTTCGCCAGAATGCCTCGAATCGGGTAGAGATGAACTGAGACCGTTGTATGTCCGCGATTTAAGTAAGGGACCCGTGTCTGCGGTGATTATGTTCTTCCATACGAAGTTCTCGACTTATCGTCTTTGATACTTGCGTAGGAATCTGCCTCCACCCATTTTGAGAAGAAATCCGTGAGGACCAGGAGAAAACGTTTCTGCTTCGAGTTATTCAATGGCCCGACGATGTCCATGGACCATCGCATAAAGGATACGGAGATGAGATGGATGAGACTTCGCGGGCTGATGGATCGTCGGTCGCGTGCCTTTGGCATTTCGCACTTCGGCGAACTTCTACAGTCTTTGATCATAGTTGCCAGTAATAACCGTGGCGTTTTATTTTGACTGCGAGATCTTCCGCCCGAATGGTTTCCGCTACGACCGAATGGACCTCCTCCATTACTCTTCTACCTTTTTCTACCGTTCGGCCCTTCGTGCAGCCTGGGTCTTGATTTTGCGGGCGCCCATTTTCGGTGGGAAGTGTTCCGTCGATTATGTATGCTCGGTTGGTTCCAGCCAAGGGCTGTAGCAGCTATCCGACTGATCCGTTTTCTTCGGTGGGTCATCCATTTCCTCAGCGTTTTGATTTGTGCGAATAAGATTGGCGATCACTGGCGGTCCGATGCTTGGATGTTCAATGAACTTCGGCGGGGATTACCCGACTTAGTCCAGGATCAAACTTGGCGAGTGCGGCCAAGGCATCGCCTGAGTGTTTTCGGCGAGGAATCCTAGTGAGGCGAAGTGGTCGAAGTTTAGGAGAGATCTTGGATGAGTTTAAGATATCGTCCATTCTTTCGTCCATTGCTTCATATTCCCGCTGTACTGATTTGCGACTAACTGAGAGTCCGCGATGGCGTGAATGTTCGCGGATCTTCAGCCCTTGGGCTGGTCGTAAGCCATAGCGAGTGCCTCATATTGGCCTCGTTGTTTGGCATGGAACTCAATCGGAATGACTGTTCCAAGATTTCGCCAGTCGGAGGCGTGAGGGATTCGATCCCGGACCCTTGTTTGGACGATGATCCGTCGACATGAAGGATCCAAGTTGAGTTTGGTTCCGTGTTTGTCATATCTCCGATGGGCAATTCCACCAGGAAGTCTGCCAATACTTGAGACTTTGTGCAGGTTCTTGGGCGGTACTCTACGTCGTACTCACTTAGTTCGATTGCCCATTTTGCGAGTCGTCCTGACCGACTCGGACTGTAAAAATCGTTCGAAGGGAAGGTGGTGAGGATCACAATGGTATGCGACTGAAAATACGGCCGGAGTTTTCTTGCTGACGTTACAACCGCGAATGCTAGTTTCTCCATCAGGGGATACCGGGTCTCAGCGTCTAGCAATGTTTTGCTTATGTAGAAGATTGGTTTCTGCTCACCGCGTTCTTCTCTAATCAAAACGCCGCTTACCGCTGTTGTGGATACTGCGATGTACAGGAACAAGGGTTCTCCCTCTAACTGGTTTCGCGAGGACGGGAGGAGTGGCCAGGTAATGCTTTAGCTGTTGGAAAGCTTTTTCGCATTCCTCTGTCCACTCAAATTTCTTGTTCCCTTTCAATGTGTCGTAGAAAGGAAGGCATTTATCCGTTGAGCGTGAGATAAAACGGTTTAAGGCGGCGACTCTTCCTGTCAGCCTTTGGACTTCCCTTTTGGTTTTGGGCGAGACCATTTCTATTAACGCGTTTATCTGTTTGGGGTTAGCCTCGATTCCGCGACACGTGACTAGGTAGCCGAGAAATTCTCCCGATGCCACGGCGAATCTACATTTAGCCGGGTTCAATTTCATGTTGTGCAAATTCAACTTTGCGAAACACTCTTCCAGATGGGAAACGTGATCGTGTTCGTCAAGGGATTTTACGAGCATGTCATCGATGTATACCTCCATAGTTTTTCCGAGCTGCTCGGAAAACATTCGGTTGACGAGTCGCTGGTAAGTAGCGCCTGCGTTCTTGAGGCCGAAGGGCATTACTTTGTAGCAATACGTCCCGCGGTCAGTGATGAATGCGGTCTTCTCGCGATCATCGGGTTCATCATAATTTGATTGTACCGGGAGAGCGTCCATAAATGATAAAATTTTGTTTCCTGCTGTTTGCCCATTCGGTCGATATGCGGGAGTGGAAAGCAATATTTGTTGAAGTCAAAACGGTTATCTCGAATCTCGGCTAAAGATCCTTCCAAACTTTAAGATTTCCGCACGAACGGTCAGCGGGGAAAGATTAGTGACGGAGAACACGGGCGGCGAAGAACCAGCGGCGGCGAAGACGGGCGGCCACGTACCGGCAAGCTCCCTGGCGCCGGTGGCGTCCGCATAAGCGGCCTGGCGCCCGGCGGTAAATGGCGCGGCACGTCCGCATAAGCCGGCCTGGCGCGGCAAGCCCCTCGGCGTCGACAGTCCTCGCCCTGGTCTCGGTCCCATCATGCTTCGGTCTGATCCCATCTTGGCTTGCTTGGATCGATCCTCGTGGGTTTGATCACGATCACGTACGAAATTAACATCTCTCGATTCGACTCGATTGGAGTCATCCTCGATGTTTCACGTAAAATTAGAAGGTTGGATTTCTAGAGGATATCGTGTAAAACAAGATCGATTAACTCGAACATCGATCCTTTAGGCTATCACGGTTTATTTTACGAGAAAGATAGTCTTTCCGAAATCGTATAAAGACGTTCAACGACTTAAGACAAGTCCACGGACTTACTTACGATTTTAAGAATTCAGGCGAATCAGACTATGGGTTTATTCTATTTCGAACATCGGATAAACATCAAGTCACCGAAAAATAGGGAAAACTTCGAGGATAATTACGAAGATCGTGGAATGAAATATTTCCTGAAGAGATAAACTTGGGCCCAAAGGCTAGGTCCATCATCCTAAAGGCAAACCGACCTAGGAGTGAGTATATAAGAAGAGCAAGAGCAGAGGAGAAGGGATCTGAAAATCCTAGATTGGAGACCCGAGCTCTGTTAGCTGATAGAACTTAGAGTTTAGGCGGTCAGACTAGCAAGGCAGGCCCTAGAACGTCTGGCAGCCTCCTGCTCATGAATCTCCGCTCTCTCGGAAGGATCGGACAATTCTTTTACTTCAGATCTCGCACATAGAAACCCTGGCGTTATCTTGACATGCCTGTTTCTATGACAAGCGCTCATACTAGACGAACCGCCCAGGCGGTTAGATCTCTTGTTCAACTCTTTCTAAACTGAACTACGTCCGACTTGATCCTCGAAAGGGGTACGTAGGCAGCCTTTCTTAAGGTCCAGTCCCAAATCTTAACAAAACCTTTTCCGCATTTATTCGGTCACTTGTCGTTGGCTATCACAGAGAATCCGGACCTTCAGGGAAAGTCGGGTTAACTTGGCTTTCCTCCGTTTTATTAATTAAAATCGGCGATGTGAAATTCGGTTCCACAGTTTGGCGCTAGAAGGAGGGGCCGGTTACTCTTACTCATCTGACGCGAAAGCCCTTGATCGAACCGATGTCCGGAAATATGAAAGAAAAACTTGCAGTTTGCGTCAACGATGGTAAAACAACTCCAGCAGCGACTGTTCCTACGGCCAACGCTTACGCAAACGCCACGGTGCTCGAGTAAATCAAAAACCTAGCAGCGGCTTCCCGCCACAGGAAGAGCACGAAAACGAGCTCGCAATTTCTCTATCTAAACAGAAAGGGCAACGATAAAATCTATCAAACCCCAAAAATTCGTCTTGTTACCAAGTTAGAGAAATCGCAACGAGCAAGGTTTCTACAAAAAACGTTTCTTTCGAGAACCTCTCGGAAAAATAAAACTTATTCTCCTCGAAACCTTGGGGAAACCTTAGGTGGATAGTCTTGCAAGCTAAGTCTTAGGAAAAATTTCCAGTCTTGTTCCATTGTTCCTTGATTGTCCAGGCAGAACATGCAAACCGATCTAGTCTCTCGAAAAACCGAGAAACGATCGCCACGCGTTCTAAAGCATACTCATCCTGCTTCCTAAAAGAAAGAAAAAACGTACACAAGCCTTCGAAAGAACGGCTAACCCGTTTTCTTTCGTAAAAAGAAAAGGGAAGTAGGTACGTATACTATACCCGTATAATCCCATCTTCTAAAACTTTTTGCTTCAGCATCAAGACAACGCTTTTGACAAAGAAAACTCTCGCAGCAATAAGATTCATCTAAAAAACGCTAGCGGCATAGCCCAACCGTTACAAACATAGTCCTGAAAACTCTACGTTACCTCTCGTCGCAAACTCGGGACTAGAAACGTGTACCAACGTCAGACTAATAGCACGACGGTGAACTACTTAAAATAATGAAATAACCTTCGTAAAACTCCATGAGTAGTTCAAGCAGCTTTCATCAAAGGTCGAAATCATAGCGAAACATCTCCGTGTAATCCGCGAAAACATCACTACTTTAACAATCTGCGATTTTCTATCTCCATGAAACCGGTCATCCATTACTTTCGTATAACAAGAACATTTTAAAAGAAAACAGCCTATGGAAAACATGATCGGTCTCATGCAAAACGATTTCGCGAGACGCAAAAGTGAATGAGGAAAAATAATCCTTGGTCGCGAATATCGCAAGTAATTTGTGAGAAACACTCTCCGGTTACCTTTAAAACCCTCTTACATCACTTTTACGAAAAATCCTCTGTATGGTCGAGTCAATTCATACAAAGCAACTTTCGTAAAATGAACATAATGGGTCCAACGGGTAACTATCATAGACAGTTTTGCTCCACAAGGTTTCTGGCTCCTGCTTTCACTCCCCACGGTTACGTCGAGCAGGAAATAATCACGCAGGCGAACCATACGTGTCCTGCCTCGATCACTTAAACTTTGTCCCCTCGGATAAAATGAAACGATTTTCAAGCAACAAAAAAAATTTATTCAACCATTCATCGATAACTGAGACCTAAAGTGGAAGATCGCCTTAAAAGCCATCAGCCATAACTCGAAAACTCGCTATGCTTGGCATGTCTATCTCTCAACGCTATTTGGCCCTCGGCCAACCACGATTTCGTAAAGCCCGGACCTGAATTCGGCATCCCCATTAAGGACAATCGAAACTAACATGACCTTAATAAGGTTCATGGTCTGATCGTTTACCAACGACTTCCTTGGCGATACGGCTGAATCTAGCCTCCATGCCAATCCAAAGCTACTGGCGACCACCGCTCCAATCATAACGGCTAAAACAACAATCCACGATTTGTTCATAGAACGCCAAGTGACTATTACGCAAGCAATTTGTCGTATAACCCAGAATCGGAAATCATACGATAAACTCTTCATACCAAAACTCAGTCCTAACAACCATATGGTTAACGGAAGATTTAAACTTATCGTCAATCGATTAAGTTCTATACGCCCCGTAAACACGGCATGAAAAGAAACACTCGTGACAAGGCTCCAAGAGTTATATGAGTCATCCTTAATATATACAATCAAATCCCGGAAGGCCAACACTTCACGAAGCACTGTGAATGTAGACGCTTCTCCCTGGGTCAAACTTACGCGACCCCTTGGTCCAGCGTCCAAACCGAAACAACAGTTTCTGGCTGCGAACATTCGCAAAACATCTCCAAGCCCGCGAACATTTCAACCACGAAATGCGGCACAAGGAAAACTCGACCTTCGGCACTGCGAGACGTCGCTAACACTCGAAGGACATTCTTTTCCTCAAAACGTTCCGACGAAATCCTCGTCTCTAGAACTCAAAACATACAAACACACCTCTAAACGGTAACATGCCTCTAAACTGGCATCATTTCTTTGTTGATGATCACAACAAACAAACTCTAACGTCCTAAACAAACAATAGCCGCCTTTAAAAGGGTAGGCTCTCTTACATCCGACAAGGATAAACATAGCGCGCTATACAAGAAATCCAAATTTTGGTTTAGCTCTTCGTAAAGGAAGTAGCTCGACTCACACCCAGACAAATCATATAAGCCGACAACAATTCGCGGATTTTAAACGGTACGAGTCAGGTTAAAATCGCAAACAGGCAAAACGAAAGCCGATTTGTCATTGCAAAGCCTCAGTCCGAGAGTAAACCTAGGTCTTGCCCTAAACCCAGCCACTCTGGATCTTGACATCTCACAGACATAGTATGGTATACGAGATCCAAAAATTTGTTTCTTCACTTAAACCTATTCGTTTCACGAACTTTTCGCAGAATCGGTAAACCGCGGAAAATCTCGCTTTATGCAAACAATAGTACGGTGATCATCAGGAACTAGGAATGAGACGACAACTAACACCCTCTTTCTCATACTTCGAAAAACTGAAGTTCATAAAAAATCGAAAAACGTTTCATAGGTTGAGACCGCAAAAGTTCAAACAAAGTCCCAAAAAGGAGCAGGGATTCGAAGCCACCAACGGCCAGTCCCGGTAATTACATCATGGCCTCTTGGCGGCAAACACATATAAAACAAAATCCCCGAAGGATTGATAAACCTAGACGCTCCAGGGCGTCACCTTCATCCTCAAACTCACCCGCGATAGGGACAGCCTGGCCGTCGCCTCCCTCGGTCGCACCGCCACTACCCGCCTCGTCCGCGCCAGCCTCGCAATCCTCTCCCGCGCGCTCCTGATCTTCTGAGTCCTCGGAGGTCGGCGCAAGGGTGCATTCGGCCTGCAGGCCGGCAAGGATCGAATCGAAGTCTCCCTCGGAGGTCGCCCACTCTCCTTTACAGGACGATAGTCTGGCTTCCTCCGAGTCCAAAGACGGGGCCTCGTTACCCCGAAGCAACTCGAGCTCGCTCAGACTCCCCTCGATCCCCGCTAAAGCCAAGTCCCTCTTGCGGACAGCTATCAAGGACTCAAACAGGATGGCCATCCTCGTCAGACGACCAAAGAAGTCGTCACGAGCATCGGCAACCTCCGAGGATCCATGGGCGTCCATCTCCTCATGAGTCTGGATCTTCTGCTGAAGGCGGCGGAATTCCGAGTATTTGCTCTTCTTCTCCTTCTTCACCTTGAGTAGTGAACTCGCGGTCTTCCCAAGGTCACGCTCAAGGTCGCTGATACGAACCTCAAGCTAGGACGTCTGGGCAGCATGGGTGTCCTCGACGGTCTGCAGTGCAGCCTCAGTACGCTTCAGTGCTTCCAGCGACGACTCCAGCTCCTTCGATAGACGAATGACTTCCGACCCACACTCGCCAAGCATTCCGTCAATCAGCGACACAAACTGTCCGCAAAAGAAGGGGTAAGTATCATCATAAAAAAGGGGATGATGACGTAGATTTCCTGCGGAAAAGAATCCTTAGCTGAAAATTTCGATTTTCAGAAAACTCGAATCATTCGCCCGCAAAATCGTCTCCGATCTTACGAGCTGGGGGGCTAACTGTTGGGGTCAAAAATGGTTATCCCGAAATCTATGGCTAAAGATCCTTCCAGACTCAAAGATTTCCCGCACGAACGGTCAACGGGGGAAAGATTGGGCGACGGAGAACCCACGGGCGGCAGAGAACCCCTGGCGCCGGCGGCAGGCGAGATGATGCCGGCCTGGCGCCGGCGGCAAGCGTCACGCAAGCCGGCCTGGCTCCGACGGCAAGCCCCCTGGCGCCGGTCGACGGTCCTCGCCTGGTCTCGGTCCTCGTCCTGGTCTCGGTCCAATCATGCTCGGTCTGATCCCATCTTGGCTTGCTTGGATCGATCCTCGTGGGTTTAATACGATCACGGCCACGGAATTAAATTCTCTCGATTCGACTCGATTGGAGTCATCCTCGATGTTTTACGACAAAAATTAGAAAGGTTGGATTTCGTAGAGGATATCGTGTAAAACAAGATCGATTAACTCGAACATCGATCCTTTAGGCTATACGGTTTATTTTACGAGAAAGATAGTCTTTCCGAGAAATCGTATAAAACGTTCAACGACTTAAGACAAGTCCACGGACTTACTTACGATTTTAAGAATTCAGGCCCAATCAGACTATGACGGTTTATCCAATTTCCGAACATCGGATAAACATCAAGTCACCAAAAATAGGGAAAACTTCGAGGATAATTACGAAGATCGACGAAATGGAATATTTCTGAAGAGATAAACTTGGGCCCAAAGCGAGGTCCATCATCCTAAGGCAAACCGACCTAGGAGTGAGTATATAGGAGAGCAAGAGCAGAGGAGAAGGGGATCCGAAAATCCTAGATTGGAGACCCGAGCTCTGTAGCTGATAGAACTTAGAGTTTAGGCGGTCAGACTAGCAAGGCAGGCCCTATAACGTCTGGCGCCTCCTGCAAAAATCTCCGCTCCTCTGGAAGGATCGGACAATTCTTTTACTTCAGAGCTCCGCGCAGAAACCCTAGGCGTTATCTTCGACATGCCTGTTTCTATGACAACGCTCATACTAGACGAACCCGCCCAGACGGTTCGATCTCTTGTTCAACTCTT
Source organism: Brassica nigra (assembly GCA_016432835.1). Lineage (NCBI taxonomy): Eukaryota > Viridiplantae > Streptophyta > Magnoliopsida > Brassicales > Brassicaceae > Brassica > Brassica nigra. The sequence goes on along the minus strand of CM028249.1, from coordinate 28,683,653 downwards.
TCTAAACTGAACTACGTCCGACTTGATCCTCGAAAAGGGTACGTAGGCAGCCTTTCTTAAGGTCCAGTCCCAAATCTTAACAAAACCTTTTCCGCATTTATTCGGTCACTTGTCGTTGGCTGTCGCAGAGAATCCGGACCTTCAGGGAAAGTCGGGTTAACTTGTCTTTCCTCCGCTTTTATTCATTAAAATCGACGGTGTGAATTTCGGTTCCCACAATATTTTGGACAAGCCTTGTTGAGATCGGTGACGTCGACGCAGACTCGCCATTTGCCGTTTTTCTTTTTAACCACGGCTGGGTTAGCGAGTCAGTCTGGGTACCTGACTTCCGTTATTGACCCCACTTTAAGGAGTTTTTCAACTTCCTCGTTTACCGCGGTGTCACGCTCTGGTCCTAGTTTCCGTCTTTTTTGCTTGACGGGTTTGTAGGTCGGGTCAATATTGAGCTCGTGGCAAGTTATGCTTATGTCGATCCCTGGCATATCCTCCGCGGTCCAAGCGAACGTACTGAGGTTCTTTTTCAGACAGGCTATGAGCTCTGTTCTTAAAGGTTCGCGGAGGTCGGCTCCGATCTCGACGCATCGTTCTGGGAACGATTCGTCTAGGCAGACCGAGATTACTGGTTCACAAGTTGGTTTGCGCTTCCGTCTGGGCCGATCCTCGAGATTGCCAGAAGGCGTTGAGTCTTGTTCAGGGCGTTCTTATCGGAGTAGGCTTTACTTTTTGCCGGAAGCCGACTGCTGAGTTTTCTTTTCAGCTCGGCAGCAAACATACTTGTGCCATCCTGCGATTTCCTTGTATAGTTTCGATTCCGCGAGGGGTTGGAAAATTTAGACACATATGGAATGTCGAGGGAATCACTCGCATGGAATTCAGCCATGGAGTACCGATGATCGCGTTATACGATGTTGGACGGTCGACGACTAAGAATTCCGTGATTTTGGCGACGCTCCCGGCTTTAACCAAGAGGCTGATCGAGCCGAGAGTCATCTCCCGAGAGTCCGAATATCGGGCTAGGTTCTTCCGTGACGGCGCACAGGTCGACCTCCATTCTCTCGAGGGTACTCTTGTAGATAATGTTGGCCGAGCATCCGGTGTCGACTAACACTCTTGCTACGTCGATGTCCTGGATCGTCAGTTCGATTACAAGGAGATCGTTGTGGGGTTTGGCCTGGTCGGCCGTTGCCTGATCCTTGAAGGAGACAACATCGCTGGCTACTGGAGCGGACATCCTATATCTTTTATTGCTTAGTGACTTTCGAGTTAGAGAATTCGTCCCCCCCCCCTCCTTCTAGCGCAAAACTGTGGGAACCGAAATTCACACTATCAATTTTTGATGAACAAGTATGGAGGAAAAACGAGTTAACCCAATCTTCCTTGAAGGTCTGAATTCTCTGCGTAATCACTTTAGAATCGATAAAAGATAAGTAGCAAGATAAAAGATGAATGGTCGCTCAGAGGCGTTTTATTATTTAAAAATATGAATACAAGTTTTCTCTGAGAGGAGTAGATATATGCTAACTGTCGGAACAACAGAACAAGAGGCGGCCAAGACGTCCTAAGCCTTGCCGTACTAGTCTAACCACCTAAGTCCTAAGTTCTCTAAGCTAGCAGGAGTTCTCTAAGCCTAAAATCTCGGATCCTCTTCTCTTCTGCTCCAGCCCTCCTTATATACTCACTTTAGGTCGGTGGCCCGTTTAACCTTTCGCCTTTGGGCCCAAGTTTATCTCTTTTGGAAATATTCCATTTTCCGTCGATATTCGTAGTTATCCTCGAGCATTGACATTTATCTGCGGAAACTTAACATTTATCCTACTTTAATAAGTTAGGAAAAAATTGTCATAGCTCTTATTGGGCTTGGGTCTCCAAAATCGTAAGTGAGCCCGTGGACAAGATTCAAGCCCTCGAACGTTCGTACGATTTCTCGGAAAGATTATCTTTTCCGCAAAATAAATCGTATAGTCTAAAGAATCGATGTTCGAGTTGATCGTCCTTGTTTTACACGATACATTTTGCGGAAGAACCATCCTTCCTAGCTCTAGTTGTAAAACTTCGAGGATAACTCCAATCGAGTTGAACCGAGGAACTTTAGGTCCATAGCTAAGGTACGATGACTTCACGGAAACCACGAGGTGCGATCAAAATCGGACGAGCTGGGAACAGACTGGATGCACCGGCGCCTAGGGCCAGCACGGGCGAGCCGTCGCCCGGCGCCCGTGGACAGAACGGGCGAGCTGGCGCCCGGGGCCAGCAGGCGAGCGCCCGGGGCCAGAAAAGGTGAGCGGTGCGGGGCCAGAGCAGGCGAGCCAGCGCCGGCTCCCAGGGCCAGCACGGCGAGGCCCCGGGGCCGGGCCAGCGGGCGAGCGGCGCCAGCGCCGGGGCCAGCACGGCGAGCCGGCGCCCGGTGCCAGCATGGGCGAGCCGGCGCCCTGCGCCTGGTGCCAGCAGGAGAGCGGCCCGGCCGGGACCTGGTCGCCTGTTCTTTCGATCCAACCTTTGTTGATCCTTTTTGAAAAGTCCGTAGACAGGAAATGATCTTAGCCGTAGATTTCGAGATAACCGTTTTCGACCCCAACAATACTCGCCGGGCGAGTACGCCCATGCTGGGGTTGAGCCCGCCGGCGAGCTGACCCGCGTGTGATGAAAGGACTTTTCTAAGGTCCTAATCAAATGTTGTAGAATACAAGATGTCAATCCAATTCTAAGAGATTCTAATGCAAAGGGAATGCAAGTTCATGCTTAATCTAAGTCTAATCAAGATGAGAGGATGATTATGAAACTAAGACAATTTTAAAATGCAATAAAAGATTGAACTTTCTTTCTCATTGAGGCAAGGGGGTTCTTGGGACAAGGGAATTGACTTTGGGTGATCAAGGTTCAATCCAAGATGCTAACTTTTCAAACAATCTAATTCCTTATGCCTAGACAACAAAACTAAGCAAGCTCTATCTCTAGATGGATGCTCCTTTGCTATGATCACCCAAGTACACCAAATCTCTTTGGCTGTAATGATCAAAGCAAGCATGGAGAATGAGTCTAATAGCAATCCTAGCTCTTTTGACAACTAATCTCTTAGGCAAAACAAGCTAAAAGCATAAATGAGTTGGTTCAGGCATTTCATAGAACAGCTTTCGGGCATGAAATGCCTATGGCTCTATGTTTGAGAGGCCAACCCAAATATAGCAAGAAGAACACCAAATCAATGCAAGGAGATGATAGATCTAACACTAAGCACCTTGGATCTACTCTTAATCACCCTTAGTCTCCCAAGCCCATGAACCCTAGATAGATCTACTCACTAATAGCCATGGAAACCCTCAAAATCAAGGATGATTCAAGGCTAAACATGATTAGAGAAGAAGATAATCTATTAAACACAAAAGAAATGAGATAAAAAGGATCAAAGATCCAAACTTTCTTCAAGATCTTATTATGTTTTTGAGAGAAAAGAAGTTAGATCTCTTAATGAGATTACAAGAGTATTTAAAGGTGGTTTGAAAGCCCTTAGAAACATAAAACAAGATTACTAAAAAGTCCTTAAGCAAAATTGGTCTAAACCAATGGGAGTGGAGCTTGAAATTCGGTCAGGGAGACTCAGAGCCATCCAACCCGGTCCTGGTTACCCGGCCGTCCATCTCTTGGCCTCTGTCCAGCCCGTCCGGGTGCTGTTCCCCGGTTCTTCGTCCCCGGCCGTCCGGATGCCTTGATCCGTCTCTTCCCGTCCGGCTTCACCAACCCGGACTTGTCTACCCGGTCTGGTCACCTCCAGCACAAGCCAAACGACCGGGTACCTGTCCCAGGCTCAGTCATCCCGGACTGGACCACTTCCATCCATCTGTCCTTTTCCCGGCCGGCTGTCTCTACCCGGCCATCCTGATATGCTTCAAGTGAATTGATCATAACTTCTCCAATACAGATCCAAATGACTTGAAACCACTTCCATTGGAAAGATAACTCAATTTTCTGTGTCTCTACAAAATCTTAGCAGCAGGAGATATTTCTAAGACCTCTGTCCATTCTCATCTTTGTCTTGACCAGATCATGGTTTGACTTCTCTTTTCATGGCCAAACATGATACTTCATCTCTTTTGGGGCCATAAGTCTTCCAAACACCTCAAATCACACCAAAGCATACTCCAACACCTGATAAGGACAAATGAATGCAAAATGGACCTAAACATGCCTAATGCCTAACTTATATGATCAAAATGCAGAAGATATGGATGCTAAAAACATGTAAATATGCAAGATATCAACTCCCCCACACTAGACCTTTACTTGTCCTCAAGTAATCATTTCAAAACACAAGGAGGAGAGACATAAAGATGGAAACAAAGCCAAAAGAAACACTCATAGCACTCAACTTGACATCATAAAGAAACATAGCAAATAGCATGAGCAAAACTTTCTTATTATGCTCTAGCTTCACAAGGCCTATCAATTACTCTTATGCCTCTACACAAGATGCAATGCTTATCAACCAACAAGTTCTCTTAACCAGCCCTCACATTGATTCACACACACACACACAAGGTGAAGTCTCACATATGGGCACATGATCTCAATCATTTCGCTAGGTGATCAAATGGTCTAATATGGATGATAATGGGGGTTCAATGCATCATTTCAAGGTGGCAATCACTCAAAATCAAGGAGCTTGATCATTATGCAAAATTTATCTAAGACTAGGAGCAATTCATGCATACATGGATCCATCCTCATCATTCTACCCAATTCCTAAGTGATTACAAGATCTACCCCCCTTTATTCATCCCATAACCCAAAATGAAAACATTCTCACATCACTCACCCAATGAACATTTTCTTTCTCATGATTCAACCTCTAAGGACCTCTATTCACATTCTAAACTCTAACTCTTAAGTTTTCCTTCCCACTATCTTATTGAATCTTTCTTTTCTTTTCTTTTCTTTTTTTTTCTTTTTTTTCTTTTTTATATATACATGAGGGGAATGTTAAAACTTCAATCAAGAGCTTTTCATTTTTCATTTCTAGGTCCCTAGGGTTTTTCTTTCTCACAACTTTCTTTGTTCATCAATCTCAACATTATCATATCCCAAACCCAAAATGTAAACCATTAGGGAACAAAAACTTCACTCACCATCCTAGAAGCTAGCTCAAATGATGACCCTATGCTAGCAAGAGATGAGAACAAATCCATGTCGCTCCCAATACTCTCAAGATTTTGCACATGACAAGCTATCAAAAGAGGCCTCACTCAAGCAAATCAATGTAGGCTTCAAAGAATGGATAGGGTTCAAGGGTAAGGGAGTGCCATTTGGGCTAACAAAGGGTGGTACAATGGAGAAAGATAACACAAATGTGTATGAGATCCATGACTAAGTATGCAAATGCCCATATGCAAGAGAGATTAAGTTCATTCAAGTCTGAGTTCAGGATGGAGCTGGTCTTAAGAACAATGCCAATATCAAGCAAACAAGCAAGTTTCAAGAAGAGTTTTCAAGGCTCAAAGCATGCAAGCCTTTCAAAAGATGCTTAAGCTACTTGATATGTTTAACTAGGGTGTCAAATTCAGTGCAAACAAGTGTTATTTACAAGGCAATGCTCCATATGCAAATGAATGCAACTTATATGCTCTAGACTCAATCTTAAGGATGCAAGTGATGCAATCTACATGATTCAAAAATTTAAAAAAATTTTTGAATTTTCTATGCAAATATGAATGTACAATGCAATGCATGAGACTCAAAATCACAAAGCAAACATGATCAAATACTTGGTACCTCCTCCACACTTAAATCACACAGTCTCTGTGTGAGTAAGAGAGAAAGAGATACCCCAACAAGACAAAACAAATGTATATACAAGAAGGGTTGCAGTGATACCTAAGAAGGGTGTTTGGGTGTGGTTTTTGGTGTCGAGGCTAGGAGCTGGCTTGGTTCATAACAACTAGAGGAGGCTGCTACATGCAATCATAGGGCTCAGATGATTAATCACCTTTCTTCTCTCCTCTAGTGCTTGGCTCAACCTGAAAACCTCAACTATGTACAATGATAACCATGGGACTTCCTCCCAAGTGAGCTTGTTTTGAGTCACTTAGCTTGACTACCTTGTCTCTTGAATTAGTGAGAAGGAGGATCCTTCCCACCTTCAAGTGTGATGGTGAGGACCTGAGAGAGAAGCTCTTGAAGCTTGATTGGGTCATCTTGGAGTTGAGGAGTGATGATGGCTCTAGCACTTGAGAATGGTATGGACCTGCCCTTATTCTTGATCTTGTACTCAATGGCTCCATCCTTGAGCTTCTTTGGATGGAGAGTGAGAGTGTGTGAGTGATGTCTTGCATATTTACATGTTTTTAGCTATCATATCTTATGCATTTTTGCTCATTTATATTAGGCATTAGGCATCTTTAGGCTCATTTTGCATTCATAAGTCCCTATTAGGTGTTGGAGCACACTTTGGAGATATTGAAGATGTTTGGGAGTTTTGTGATGAAAAAGAGGGGTTTAAAGATGAACATGGAAAAAGGCCTTAAAAGTATCTTCTGATGCTTATATTTGGTGGAGACATGGAATTCTGAGTTAGATTTCCAATGGAAGTAGTTTCAAGACATTTGGAGCCATATTGGAGGAGTTATGATCAATTGAGTGGAAGCATGTCAAGCCACCCGGGTGAGCACACCCGAGGCCAACCATCAAACCTCGCCTGGACAAGCTCAGGACGCGGCCAGGACGACCCGGGGACAAGCACCCGCACGTCCTGATTGTGCTGAAAGCCTAGAACGGACGCGGTCAGCACCACCCGAGCACGAGAACCCGCACGGGACGAGGCACCCGGACATGACCACTCGTCCATCATTACCCGCGTGCTTTCATCCACGACCCGTCCAGCACCACCCGGACGATAGCACCCGCACGGGATGGGCGATGGGAGAACAGACCAGGACACCCGGACGTCCCACAGTCCCTCCTACCCGCGTACCAGCCTGCACACCCGACCAGTACCACCCGAGGACAAGGACCCGCACGTCCTGATTCTGGATGAGCCCCGGACGCGGACGTTCCACCCGGCCACACACACCCGCGCTTCCTGCTAGCTGCTGGACACCCACCACGCGGCCGAACACACCCGGCCTAGAGACCGCACGGCCTGGACGCCGGACGAGCAGGACGCACCCGGCCTGGACATACCCGGCCTGGACAAGGACTAGCTGACCCGGGTGGCTCAGTTTCTTCCTTTCTCCTTGTATTCTCATTGGTCAAAAATCACTTGGCCAAGGGCATTTTAGTATTTTTGTTTTATGTTTCCAAGGGATTTCAAGCCTATGTATAAATACTCTTGTGATCTCATTAAGAGATCTAACTTCTTTTCTCTCAAAAACATATTTAGAACTTGAAGAAAGTTTGGATCTTTGATCCTTTTTACATCATTTCTTGTGTGTTTAATAGATTGTCTCTTTCTCTAATCATGTTTAGCCTTGAATCATCATTTATTTTGAGGTTTTCCATGGCTATTAGTGAGTAGATCTATCTAGGGTTCATGGGCTTGGGAGACTAAGGGTGATTAAGTGTAGATCCAAGGTGCTTAGTGTTAGATCTATCATCTCCTTGCATTGATTTGGTGTTCTTAAAGCTATATTTGGGTTGGCCTCTCAAGCATAGAGCTATAGGCATTTCATGCCCGGAAGGTGTTCTATGAAATGCCTGAACCAACTAATCTATGCTTTTAGCTTGCTTTTCCTAAGGGATTAGTTGTCAAAGGAGCTAGGATTGATATTAGACTCATTCTCCATGTTTGCTTTGATCATTACAGCCAAAGGGATTTGGTGTACTTGGGTGATCATTGCAAAAGAGCATTCATCTAGGGATAGAGCTTGCTTAGTTTTGTTGTCTAGGCATAAGGAATTAGATTGATTGAAAAGTTAGCATCTTGGATTGAACCTTGATCACCCAAAGTCAATTCCCTTGTCCCAAGAATCCCCTTGCCTCATTGAGAGAGAAAGTTCAATCTTCTATTGTATTTTTAATATTGTCTTAGTTTCATAATCATCCTCTCATCTTGATAGACTTAGATTAAGCATGAACTTGCATTCCCTTTGCATTAGAATCTCTTAGAATTGGATTGACATCTTGTATTCTACAACATTTGATTAGGACTCTTTTACACTCAAATTCAATTGTATTCTTATACATCTTATTTTTCATCATTATATCAACGTTCATTATAAATAAATAATATTTTCCATCTTCAAATTACTTTTTTTTTGACTAAAGGCTTGCATATTTATATATAAAGAAGGCAAATGTTTTATAAGCACATGCATATATTCATGGCTATAGTCCCCCCATATTTTAAAGAACTCATAATGAACCCATAGTAAAAGATCAGATTAGGCCCAGAGAAGCCCATGTGGGAACCAAAATTCGCACTGTCGATTTCCTTCGATTTAGGAAAGTTAGGAAAACCTTAATTTTCCAGAGATCCCGGATATCTGCTAAACTACACACCAAGCAATCAAGACACGAAAATATTAGACAAAAAATAAGAGAATCGAAAAGAGAGCAAAGTAGGTCTTATTCCGAATCTGCGAAAGAGCGTTACAACGAGGTAAGAGCCTTGGCCGCGAGAGCTATCGGCGAGTTGTCTAGTTCTAACAACCAAAGACTGTGAAAACCTAGTTGAGTCGCAGCTCGATTCTAAAAATGGAAAATTGCCTATTTCTCTAGGTGCTAAGTTTCTTGCTGTGAGTTCGGATTCTTCTGCATCTTTGACCTTGACATCCTTATATACTCCTCTAAGGCGGTTTGCTCTTTCTCTTTCTTCCCCTGGTCGAGTTTATCGCTTCGCGGAAATATTTCATTTTTCTCCGATCTTTCCGTCTATCATTGGAAACTTAACATTTATCCTCCAAACTTGAGATTTATCTTCTCCTACATAACAAAAGATAAACTGTCATAACGATTGGACTTGATCCTGCACAAAATCGAGAGTGAGCTTTTAGCCGTGTTTTGGACCTATTCAGGCCGTTTTACGACTTAAGCGTTTTTTCGATTTTATCGAAATAGCGTGTTTTAAGAAATGACGTCGATTTACGAAAACTCGAATTTATCGTATAGTGTAGGCAAGTTCAAGGTGTTGTGTTAACTGTTGCCGGTTTACACAATCCATTCGAATTCCATAAGCGGAAACAAGTTCTTACGATTTTTATCGTAAATTTCCGATGGTGGCTTTGATCGAGATGGAACAAGAAAGAGCTCGATCCGATTCCGAAAGACAAAGCCATGAGGATAGGATGAAGGCTGATTGGACAACCTAACTCGCCAAAATGACGAGTTGGCCATCACGCTTGGTCCAACTCGCCATGTTCCTTGGTCCAAGTCGCCATGTTTGCGAGTTGGAGGTGTTCCAACTCGCCAAGATGGCAAGTTGGCCATATTGCTTGATCCAACTCGCCAAGATGGCGAGTTGGAAGTGATCCAACTCGCCTTGGTCTCTCCTTTCTTCTTTTTTTAAAATTTTTTTTTTTTTGACCCAACTCGCCAAGATGGCGAGTTGGCCTTGTTTCTGATGTCACTCAATACCCTAAGGAGTGAATTACTCTCTCAAATAAGAGGTTCAGTTGTAGTACTTAGGGATCGAATTCACAGGGAGCTAGGGAACACAAAAGATATAATCGTTAGTGACTAAGCTAGGTTGATTTAGATTAACTTTAAATTGCAGGTTTGAGCAAGGCAGCTGCTCAGTGGGTTTGATTTGAGGGTTTTAAACAATTAAAGAAAGTAGCTAGACTTAGGGTTTCTATTAAGGTGATCAGGATTATAATCCTAAAGATGCCTAACAAGTTGCATGCATGATATTAAAGAGCTCAACACTTATGAACAAATCGATCAGCCCTCGCCTTCTAGATTCGTCTGATAACTAGATCTAATGATCTCACCTCCCGGGATGATCAATTAGAAAGTGTCGATCGATGACTCTATAGGAGTATCGATCGATACACCTTTTGCTCTGTCGATCGATTATTCTATAGGAATATCTATCAACGCGCTTCTAGTAAGCTTTATGCGCGAGTGGAAATCAAGCTCACCAAGACTATAGATCAGCTCTCGCCTTTCTCTAGTAATCTTAGCTTGAATAGCATGTATTCAGGATAAAATCAGGTTAACTAACAATACTAGGTCAAGATTCTAGTTAGCTACTCTAGAACACAAGCATTAAGAACATCCTAACAATGAATATCACAACTTAACAATCTATAGTTGGGGCTAATCCCTCACAACCTATTTGAACCCTAAGTCTATGATGTCTTGCATATTTTCATTGTTTTAGCTATCCATTTTATTCATTTTGATCATATAGATTAGGACTTAGATATCTTTAGGATCCATTTTTTCATTCATTTGTCCTTATGATCAGGTGTTGGAGCATCATATGGTGTGATTTGAAGTGTTTGGGAGTTTTAAGATCCAAAAAGAAGTGAAGAATGGAGTTTGGCCAAGATAATACAAGCATCTTCTTCCCAAATCAAAAAACCTCTCTAGCCTCCCACAACCAAAAACATCATATCTCACTCAAATCTCCATCAAATCACTCCATTCTTTTTCCTAGATCAAAACCTTTCTCCCATTAGTCTATTTTCTTGAATCATTTCATCTTTTCCATTCATCCACAGCAAGGTATGGTTTCTTTAAGTTCAAATTCGTAATGCTCATGAACCCTAAAAATTTGAACTTGAAATTTAACCATTTTCTTGCTAGATTCTTGTGTAATAGACTAGGTAAGGCTTACATAGCATCCTGGGTGGTTGATTTCATGGAGGTATTGGGTTGAATATGAACTTTGAGAAATTAGGGTTCATGAGATTTGGGAGTTTTTCAAAAATTGCTTAATTGAGATTGATTGAGGCTTTGATTGGTTAGATAGACTGTGGTAAAGCTTGATTAGGGTGTATTTTCGTGCTTATTGGTGATTGCTCATGAGTTTAGCTTGTTTGAGTTCTCATGTTCATTAAAATATATATATATATATATATATATATTATTAGCATGAGAAGCTTCACCCTTAACTCTTATCTCTCTAGTTTGCAAGCTTGATTGCATTGTGCTGGCTTTTATTTAGGTTGCTGATTTTAGATGGAGATCAAAATTGCTTTTTCAAGTTTTTCTCTTTCAAAAACTTTATTTTTTCTTGTGCTTACTCTTTTCCAAGACTTGCACTTTCAGGTACCAATGGGAAAGAAGGGTGAAGCACAGATTGCAGAAGAAAAAGCAGAAGCTGCACAAAGGATGACTGCTCAGTTTGGGAAAGAATTAGGCTCCATGCCAAAATGTGAAGAAGATCGTAGGCAGCAAGCTTTGAACATGCTAAGAGCAGGAGCACAAACTAAGAAAGCAGGCAAGAAGCTTATAGTTGAAGAGAGTGATGATGGTGATAGTGAGGCGCCTCCTTCCATTGAGGAAAGGGAGAGGAGTAGTGAAGATGAGCAGGGTCCTCTCAAGAAGGCCAAATTCAAAGCTAAAAGAGATAGGAGCAAGAAGCCTACTGAAGATGAGCTGGTAGAGCACTTGAGGCATGGAATTTCTTGGCCTCCAACAAGATTTTCTGATGTGGTTATCATGAAGGAGTTGGACATTGTTGAAGACATCAAAAGCATGCTAGACCAGATGAACATGGGAAGCTTCTACAACATGGCCTATCCCACATACAAGGAGGTCTCATGTCAATTCTTGGCGACATTGGAGGCCCCCTTTCACTCTTCTCAGCATGTGAAGCAAGGATGGGGAGAATCAGGTTCAAGATAGATGGGAAGGTTTACTTCATGACCTTTAAAGAGATTGGAACATTGCTTGGACTCAAGGACTCAAGGGAGCCTTCCTTGCCAAAGCTTCAAGGACTTCCACGGGCAAAGACCCTTGCACACTACACCTACAAGATGTTGGCTGGCAAGAAAAGAGTCTCCAGCCGTGACAAGAATGCTTCTATCAGGCACCCTTCTGTGCGCTATCTCCATAGACTGATTGTCCACGCCATCTTCCCAAGAAAGGAGCCAGGTTATGTCAATGGAGATGATCTACTCTTTCTACATCAGGCTGTTCAGCACTATGCTTCACCTACTCAGCTGCCTGAAGTCCCCACTGATTTCTACAAGGAGTTTCGTATGGTTGGGTTCTTTGTGAAGCGCCTCCTGTTCGACAAGGATTATGCTTGGACTAACAGGGATTCAGATGCTCAGATTGGGATTGGTGGCTTGATAACACCTTTACTTCGGCATATGGGTATCAGCTTAGGCAATGATTGATAGATCATATATTTGACCCGATTTTACCCCTGATATCTGAGTGTTTTAGGATATATCTAGTATGTTTTGGAGTCTTTTTAGGATATTTTCAGGTTCAGGAGCATTTGGAAGAAAGATGATGTTTTAGAAGCATTTTAGAGCACTTTAGAGATCTCACCCGAGAAGGCCATTTCGACCCCCTCAGGGTCGACACGAAGAGAGACGCGTCGATCGATACAAATCCTATGTAATCGATCGAAATTCGAGCCGCAGAAGCCCATTTTGGTCACAGCCGACTTGAAGCCCAAGCAATCATCTATTTACCAGAATGCCCATGACGAGTTTTAACCTAATTATTCCTAAGTATTTAAGTCTTGCCTAAGTGTTTTGGAAAAGACACATTTTTCATATAGCTTTTACATAGTTTCTTATACCTTTTCTTATTTCTTTGTTTTGTGAGAGATAGAGTTACAAATTGAGAGCTTTCTTGAACACCTTTGTTTCTATCTATTCTATCTATGCAGTTTTATATTATTGTTATGATGTTCTACTCAGCCATGTCTGAGTAAACACCTTTGTTGGATTTAGGATTCAAATAGATTGAGGGATTAGCCCCAAATATGAATACTTGAGCATGTGATATTCATCTTAGAAGATTGTTCTTAATGCTTGTGTAGGAGTAGCTAACCTACACATGAATACAGAGATAACATCCTTGGATCCATCTTCTCTGCACTAAGAATTTGCTGGGTAAAAGCGACAGGTAACTTGGCAAATTCTCTAGTGAACTGTATTCAACCACACGCTTAACGCTCGCTAGTAGCGTATCGATCGATACTCTTATAGAGTCATTGATCGATAAACGCGAGGCATCATCGATCGATACTTGCAATGGCAGGTCGATCGACACCTTTCGGTGATTCTCAACGTGGAGTCTCATTGATTCTAGTGTAAGATAGTCGGCGACGACAGTCGGGCTATTGCATCGTTGGGTTCTTTAATATCATGCAAGCATCTCATATAAGCATTCATACTATTATAATCCTGATAACCTGAATAGTAATCTTAGATCTAATACCTTCACCATATTAGTTAACACCCAAATCAATCACTTGAGTAATTGTCATGCTCACCAGTTTTAAGTTTTACTGCATTGAAATCTTTGACCTAGCTTTGTTATAATAAGATCTATTGTGTTCCATCGCTCCCTGTGGATTCGATCCCTAAGTACTACAACTTGACCTCTTTTGATGAGAGTAAGGTTGCTCTAGGGTAATTTGAGCATCGTATCAATGATGCAACTGGCTCCTCTCTCATGGATGGTAACTACTTGAAGCTGGCACAATACTTCTCTAGAAGGTTCAATGGCAAGTGTGTCTATTCATACTTGAGAGGCACCAAAGCAGGTGAACTGGTTCTTCCAAACTATCCGCTTACCAGCTTGACGACTCCAGGTGCAATCAGATTTGATATCTGTGAGCGGCGCCTCCTTGGACCTCATGGAGCTCTTGGCCCCATGACCTTACCATCGGCCAAGAAGAGCGCAGACAAAGCAGCTGTATTCGATGAAGGTTACACTAGCAGGACCACTGAGCATATCTTTGGCCCTCTCCGTTACCACTTTGATCAGCACCCCGGTGCCTTGCCTCTTGGTCCACTTTTCCAAGCTCATGACCATATTGGCACACTTCAGAGGTGGAACAAATCCCAGGACAGAACCATTTTCAAGCTCACAAACAAGTGCAAAGAGCTGAGAAAGACTGTAAAAAGACAAGCTGAGGCTTCAGCTAAGTTCATGAAGAAGGTGACTGATATCTTGACTAGAGGGGCTGTAGCTGGCTGTACTGCTGAAGATTTTGGTGACATATTTGCTCCTCAGCCTCAGCCCTTACTTGATCCATTGGCGCCTACTCCTCCTCTCACTAGAAAGCAGCTTCTTCCCGCCAAGAGAAACCCAGCAGATCAACCATCAACTTCAGGCAACAAATCACCTTCACTAGCCTCAACTGATGAGGAAGACAACTCCGAGAGTGAGGAATCAGCCTCTTCTCATGCTCCATAGAGGTACTCCTTCACCTTACCATTGTATATACCATCCTCGTTTGCATTTAGTTTTTCTCTTTGGGTATCTTCCTCTCCTTGATAACACAGAGACTGTGTAATTCAGGTGTGGGGGAGGTACCAAGTTGCTGATCTTTTATGTGTTTTATTGTCATGAATTATGCATTTTAGATAGATATTTGCATTAAAAAATCCAAAAAAATTTGAAAGTTTGAAAAACAACAAAAAGAAGCATGTAGTCGCATTATGATTGAGTCTAGATCATTCACTTATTTGCATAGAAAAACAAAAAAAAAATATTAGAAGTCTTGAGCATATAGGATTTCATCATGAATTTGGGGACTAGGATGATACCAACCTTGTAAAGATCTCATGCTAAGTACTCAATTTGATAACCTTTGTAATCATGGTAAGTAGCTTGAGCATCCTTTAGAAAGCTTGTAGACTTCGAGCCTTGAAAACTCCTCTTGAAACTCACTCTTTGATACCAACTACAATCTTACTTGAACTGAATGAATTTAATGCTTCTTGCTTATGATCCTTTGTGTGCTGAGTCATGGCTATACACACTTGAGTTGTCTCTCCTATTTTTCCAATCTTTTTGGCAAACTCAAGTGGTACTCCATTCCCTTTGACCCTTTCCTCCTTTCAAGCCTTCATTGATTGTTGAGTGAGGCCTCTTTGTAAAGCCTTACATGTGCATAATGTTGAGAGTATTGGGAACGACAATGCATAGTCTCCATTTTGGCTAGATTAAACACTCATATTGTCTAGCTTCTAGGATGGGGGTGAGTGTTGTAATGTGTGGTTTTGGAAATGTGAAAAAGAAAGGAAAGAAAAGATTAACTCAAGGAACTCTAGTGTTGTAATTAATTTAGTCTAGAAGGGATAAGAAAAATGAAAAGTTCCAAGGCTCTAGTTTGTAAAGAAAGTCTTGGCCCCATATATAAAAAAAAAAGAGAAAAAGAATAATGAAAAGGGGGCTAGCAATGTTTAAAATGAGCTGAAAAGAGTTTAAAATCCCTTGTAGACTTCAAAAAGAAAGAGTTTTAAGTGAGAAAGTATCTTTAAGTGATTTGGGGAAGTCTTTGGGTGAGAGATGTGAGTGGGGTTTGGCATTGAGAATGAGAATATAACTTGTATATTTGGGAAAATGGTAGAACAATGGAGATTGAGCATTGTATGCATGAGTTGATCTCTTTCTTAGATATATTATGTGCAATGTCAAGACGACTTTGTTTTGAGAGTAAACCACCTTGAAAAAGCATCTTCAACCTCTTGATTCACTTTGTACTTGAACCTTTTCCTGCCAAACCAAATGACTTAGACCATTTGACCATTTGCAAGAATCACTTAGTATTTTGCTTAATGAATGTGAGAGTTGGCTGATTTAAGTTTGTGGATTCATGATGTTGAGTGTAGAGATCAAAGGAGTTAAGATAGACCAAGATAAGTTATAGTTAGATAAAGTCTTTGCTCTTGCTACTTGGTATGATTATGCAAGGTTATCAAGTTGAGAACTAAGAAGAGCTTCTTTTGGTAATGAGTCCCCTCCTTCAAACCTCTCCTCCTTAGTTTTTGAAAGTTTACTTGTGTACAAGTAAAGGACTAGTTTGGGGGAGTTAATGTCTTGCATATTTTCATTGTTTTAGCTATCCATTTTATGCATTTTGATCATATAGATTAGGACTTAGAAATCTTTAGGATCCAATTTGCATTCATTTGTCCTTATCAGGTGTTGGAGCATCCTATGTTGTGATTTGAAGTGTTTGGGAGATTTAAGATCCAAAAAGAAGTGAAGAATGGAGTTTGGCCAAGACAAGAGACAAGCAAAAATAGAAGTTGGTCGAGTGACACCCAGGTCAGTCCATCCGGGTTGGCATACCCGCTCGTGCTTGCCAAGGAAAGATCGAAGGACAATACCCGGGTCAGTCAACCCAGGACGAAGACCCCGCTCGGGATGGTCGAAGTTGGACGAGGAAGGAGATACCCGGTTCGATGTACTCGGGGTAGAGACACCACTCGGGCGGGCGAGAGATGTTGTACGAGCTTCATACCCGGGGTCGAGTACCCGGGTTGGTCGAGAGAGCGTCTTCCCGGGTCAAATTTCTATTGGTCGACTCCATTTTATCCAGGTGACGTTTTGGTCATTTTATCTTGATGTTTTAGGGCTTTCTAAGCCTAAGTATAAATACTTTTGTAATCTCAATTTGGGACTTATCTTTTTTATCTCTTAAGAAACGCAAACCTTTTGGTGAAAGTTCTCATCTTGAATCAAATCATCATCTTGTTCTTGTGTTCTTATCTGATCTTGAGTTCTTAATTTGCTTTCTTCACATGATTAAGCTAAAATTCTTCGTGGTTTTGAGAGTAATCATGGTGATTAGTGAGTAATCCACTTTTGGATTCATGGGTTAGGGAGAGACTAAGGGTGATTAAGCTAGATATAAGGTGTTTTAGTATAGATCTATCTTGTTCCTTGATAGTAGAGTGCTTTTAATGCAATTTTAGAGTTGGCCTCTTTAAAGTTGAGCTCTAGGAATTTCATGCCCGAAAGGTGTTTGATGAAATGCCTGAACCAACTCTCCTAAGCTTTTAACATTCTTTACCGAAGAGATTTGTTGTTAAAGGTGTTAAGATGGCTATTAGACTTAATATTAATGATTGCTTAGATAATATTCAACCAAAGAGATTTGATGCTTGAGTTATCTTAGTGAATGAGCATTCATCTAGAGATTGAGTTTGTTTAGGATTGTGTCTAGGGCTAAGGTTGATAGATTGATTGAAAGCTGCCACCTTTAGATTGAAACTTGATCACCCAACGTCAATTCCCTTAGCCCATGAGTTCTTCCATCTCATTAAGAAAGAAAGCTTTGTTATTCATTGCATTTTAGTAGTATTCTAGTTCAAAATCATCTCACCAATTGATAGCACTTAGATTAAGCATGGTCTTGCTTTCCCTTTGCTTTAGAATCACTTAGAACTGGTTTGACATCCTTTATACTATAACATTTGGTT
The DNA here is from genome assembly GCA_016432835.1 of Brassica nigra. NCBI lineage: Eukaryota > Viridiplantae > Streptophyta > Magnoliopsida > Brassicales > Brassicaceae > Brassica > Brassica nigra. The sequence goes on along the minus strand of CM028249.1, from coordinate 28,666,317 downwards.
AAGGACCCTTGAAAAGTCCAAACATCGATCTAACAATAGAATCTACTCAGACATAGCCAAGAAATTCATAGCAACAAGATGAAAGAAACTCATAGATAGATAAATAGAGAAACAAATAATGGAGTTCCAATCACAAATCTCTTTGGATCTTCTCTCCAACTCTAAGAATCTCTAAAAATCTTAAACAATAAAACAAGAAAGTTATAAAAGCATGCTTTGGTTTAAACACATAGGCAAGCTATATATAATGAGTTCATTAAGTTAAAAACTCGTCAGGGGCAAACTTGTAATTTGGTGAAGACTTGGGCTTTAAGTCGGACGGAAACATTTTGTCTCTGCGCGACTCCGTATCGATCGATGTCATAGGATGTGCATCGATCGATTGCAATCTTGTTGTCTCTGAATATCGACCTCTGGTCTGGTTTGATGGTCAACTCGGATGATATCTCTATTAAGCTCCAAAATGCTACTAAATCATCACTTTACTCCAAAATACTCTTAAACCTGAAAACATACCTAATAGACTCCAAAACATAATAATTATATCTTAAAACACCTATATACCATGGGTAAAACTGGGTCAAATCTATGGTATATCAACTCTCTCAGACTTACCCTTTTGCTTGTCCTCAAGCAAAACAAACAGGCAGTCTCTCTGAAAGAGGTTTTTTTTTAAAAAATAGAAGAGACTCAAACAATCTCTAACTAGAATCATCACTTCTACAATGTTGCAAGCCACATCAAATATCTCCTAACCACAGAAGTACTTCATACCATATCCTAGCTTAGTACCATATTCATCTAGCCAGCAACTTAGCAAGTCATGTCTGACTCACCCCTCTACTGATCTCATTTCTTTGCATAAAATAAAAGTGCAGGCTTTACCTTGGGAGTATCGATCAAGGGACACATGGGTTCTTACTTAAGCAAGTTTCTGAACACACAAGAAGTCTTCTCTGATCCCTTTCTTCCCTCTTTCTCTCTTCTTTGAATCCTTATAGTTTCAATTCCAATTAACATTGATTCTGATGCAGTCCATCTTGTTCATCTTATTGACTTTTCTACTTTTGTAGCTCTTATGTTGACAAAGTGTAGCGAATAATGGGGTCACAGGAGACCCTCCTACCCCTCGTTTCCACAATATGTGATCATTCCTTTCTGAATTTGAATATTGGGGTCATAGGAGACACTCCTACCCCTCTGCATCTTCCAGGAAATCATCTAAATCTTTTATATCTAGGATGCTTGAAGAGAGAGAGAAAAGGGAAGCAGAAACACACAGACTTTTACCTTCCAGACTTGTAGGAAGAACCCGATCCAATGTATACCAAGCCCCAAGACAAGCAGATGTAGTCAGGTTTGGCTGGAGATCAGCTTTGGTTCCTTCAAACATTCATAGCAAGTGTGGTTCTAGTTGACAGGTGATCTACTTTAGGATCTATAGTACATTCTGCAGTCAACAAATCTAGGAGTGGTGCTAAAGGTTGGTTAGATAACAAGTAAAGATTGAAAAAGATCATTGTCCCCTTCTTGACTCAATAAAACTTTTGAAAACATATAATGAGATCAAAAGGTAGAGTAATATCAGCAACTTCCCCCCAGACATAAATTTTACACTTTCCTCAGTGTACAACCAGTAAGAGTTAATGGGATATGATAAACCAAAAGTACTAAGGTTTAAAAGTTAGAACGATATACCTGACCGAAGTCCGTGTTGATCGATGGCAAGAGAAAGCCGTCGATTGGTTTGAAAGTGGCTACGTCGATCGATGTCGAAATGGTTTCGTCGGTCGATTTCTTAGGAAATCGTCTACTCTGGTTCATCTTTCTCTCTTCTTTTTTTTCTGCAAGTAAAAATTTAAAAACGATAATAAGTAACTAAAATAAATAAAGCTATGTAAAATTACCTAATAGTAGGTTCCTCCCACTCAGCGCTTTGTTATAGTCTTTTAGCTTGACTTTGGAGGTGGTTGGGCTAGTGAGGTGCAAAGAAGCTACTTGTTGGAAAACAAGTATCCACATTATCTCTGTTCATCTGGAACCATGTAGCAATGAAGCTTCTTGTGGCATCATCCCCTCTGGTCCATCTCTCATTCATCTTTGCTGCTGCATCTGAGATGATCTGTAGCCTCCCTCCAATGTTGTCAATTCTGAATTTGTGCATTCCAAGCTTGTCATAAGCATAGTCTGATAGTTCCTTCAGCTCTTCTTGCATTGAATCAACGGTGTCTTTTAGTTTTTTTTCGCGGACAGGCTGAAGCTCAGCGTCGATCGATGTTGTTACTGTTGCGTCGATCGCTTCTAGATGATGCTTGTCGATCGATCTCATATATCTTCTGTTGTTCGATACGGTTGGTGAAGGTCGACTCGCAGAGTTTCCTCTGAATGACCTTGAGCTCTTTCTGCATCTTTTCTGTGCTTGAGTTTAGTCCACCAATGTTGTTGTTGAAAGGAAAGTAGATCTCATCACATCTGCTATCAAGTCTGTCCTTAGTCGTTCCCAGAGTTTTGTATATATCTTCTATCATCTGATCAATCTCTGCTCTGGTATAAGAATTAGGTGCTGGTAGTTTGTTGGCGTCGATCGATGGTCTAAAGGTGTCATCGATCGATTTCGATTTTTCTTGTTGAAAATCGAGTTACTGCTGAATGGTGTCGACTTCTTGTTGTAATTGTATCAGTTTGCTGGTCAATCTATCCATATCATCGTTGAGCTGATAGATACGCTTCGGTGTCGATCAATGCGGGTACCTTCTGTCGACATTCATTCTTCTCATTAAGCATGGCCAACTCCTTCTGCATCAACTCATTCCTCTTGGTTAGCCAGATGATGTTGTTGTTGAGTGTATGGTAGATGTCACCAAATCCCAAATCTAGGGCTTCTTATTCCCATTGGTTATCTTTGTTGCTTTTCTTTCTTGTAGAATGTCTTGATGGTGGACGCTTGGTATCGATCGATGGGTTATTGTGTCTGTCGATCGATGTGGATGCTATCTTATCAGCCTCATTCTCTTTCTGGATTCTTCCCGAATCTTCTTTCATCTCTTCCATACTTGTACCCATCCAGCTGATGTAGTCATGGAATGGTTGAAAAACATCATTCAGCTTCATGTTGAAATTGTCTTATGCTCTTTGTTGGGCTCTTTGAAGTTAGCATCTCATTTATCTCATCTTTGTTGTAGATCTCTGAAGCTAGCCTGGTTAGTGTGAATGAGTTAGCCTGTTCTGGAAGGCATATGTAGAATTCTTCATCATTTGAAGATCTTTCTAGTAGTTTCCTGATGTCTTCTTTAGATACATTGATGATATCACCATCTTTTCCTCTTGCAAACCCAGACTCTTCTCTGTATACTCCATACTCGTCCTTCTGTTCCCAGAACAACTTCCTTATTCCATAACGGTAAGCTCGTCGTCAGGATGCCTGTCGATCGATGCTGGTTGAGCTCTGTCGATCGATGGTGTGTGTGTGTCTTGACGATTGATGATGGTAATCGCCTATCGGTCGATGGAAGGCATGTTCTGTCGAGCGATGGTTGAGTATGTGGTCGAGGGGTTGGCTCAAATCTGCCAGCTGCATCATTATGCTCGTCTGTAACATCCTGCTGATTTTCTAGATTGCTGCGCTGTTGTGTGAACAGGTTTTCAGGTCCATTGGCCACCTGAAGGATGTCTGCAATGTCTTCTCTGGATACTTGCAGAATTCTTCCATCTATAGCTCGTGCATGGCCATCTTGATACCTGAAAATACCAAACTTTTCTTGTGTTAGATTTCCATAATCTATAGAGTCTTATTTGCATACCTCGGATCTAGGGTTTGGATTCATGTTGATTGATGTGGAAGGTTGGATATCGATCGATGTTGCAGCAGTGTTGTTGATTGATGTTGAAGGCTGGATATCATCTTTGCCATTGAATTTGAAGTCTTCTGTGGTGAAACCTCTGCTCATCTTGTCTGCTTCTAGGGCGTCTGATGTTTCCTCTACTGCAAAGCTCTCGTTATAGCAATCATCCCAGCTGCCAATTGAAAAGTTTCCATTTTTATTTATGTCGGCCGCCTTAGTGTCAACCGATATATTGTAGGTTGTGTCGATCGATGTGCGCAGTCGGTTTGGCTGGTGATGATGATTGTCGATCGATGTTGAGTAGCCTCTGTCGGTCGATGCTATATTCCATTGTTTGCAGGAATGATGTGAAAGTCTTTCTTCTTCTGCAAGAAGACCATAATACTCCATAGCTTGTTCCTTCCTGTAATCTTCATCATACTCTTCGTGTCTAGACGCGGATGTGGTAGTATCTATAGCAAGGGTTGGGTGATAATGGCCACTTTCCCAACTGTCATCAGAAAAATTACCATCTGGGAATTCTTCTTTCCATTGAGCGAACTTCACGTCGATCGATGCTTCGTCTGATGTGTCAATCGATTCTGATTGGTGAGGATCGATCGATGTGTCCATTCTGTCGCCGATCGATTCGTCGTACTCTGTCTCATACTCAATTTCTGAATCAATCTCTTCTCCACAGAAACATACTCCAACAAACCTTGGATCATCCCCAATCTCCATGTTGGGCTTCTTTGCCTTGACAATCTTGATTGGATCATAATAGACATTTGGATCGATGAGAGTTAAACATAACTGGTTAGTCTGCAAGTTGCAGATTGATCCTACTGTAGCTAAGAATGCTCTTCCAAGTAGTAGAGAAGTGTTCCAGTTCAGCTTGATGTCCAGGACATGAAAGTCAACTGGAACTAATGCATTACCAATCTGCACCTCAAGGTCTCTTATGACTCCTCCTGAGTTCCTTTGAGAACAATCCACAAATACAAATGAATCGTCTGAAGGCTCTATCTTCAGACCTAGATGGTCTGCCATCACCTTGCGTAAGATGCTTACTGCAGCTCATGTGTCGCAGAGGGCACGTGGGAAAGTGATACCTTGCACTATAGAGGATACTGTAAACTTCCCAAGATCACTCTTCTTCTTCAATGTGATCTGCTGCTTCATCTTTTCTCTGACCTGATTGAACATTCTTCTAATGTCTTCTTCAGTCTCCTTGGTTTCTCTGAAGAACATCCACAGCCTGTGGGTAAAGTAAGCCTCTTCAAAAAGTTTCTCAAATGGGATTATGAGAACTCTCTTTGTAAAGCTATCCAATTCCTTCTCATTGACTCCCCCTTTTCATATGCTTGGAACATTTTCTTTCCTTCTCCTCAAGGTTCTCCCTTCTGTAGCTTTATCAACTTCCATAGCCTTTAGTGCATCTTTGGGTGGAGGGCTGATAGTGTATGTTGGTGTATCTGAAGGTTTGGATTGTTGTCTGAGTGCATTGAGTCGTTCTGCATCAATCTTTGGTATGTGCACTCGGTATGTGAGAGGTGCACATCGATCGATAGGTACTGAAGGTTGTCGATCGATGTCATCATCTCTCTGTTGATCGATGGCTGGTTCTTGATGCCGATCGATTTGGACGCAATAAGGGCTGGGTGGATGCGGGTATCTTGATGCGAACTCCTCGTGAGTCATTATCTTCACGGCATTGCACGAAGCACTCAAGTCTGCTGATGGTGTCGATCAATGCTCGTCAAAGCTCGTCGATCGACTCGGTGTAGAGTCCATTGATCGATGGTCACTAGTCGACGTCGGTCGACACCAATGCGACCTGCCGAAACTCATGGAGCTCTCTACCTCGAAGTCTCCTTCTTGCAGCTTCTCATACTTTACCACTTGCCAGAAATCATCATCGATGATGGCATTCATGTGGTGTTTTGCTACTTCTTCACCTATCCCCCTTGTTAAAGCTTCTTGCTTCTTAACAGCTTCTCCTATCTGAACCACCTGAGTCTCTAACTTCTTCACATGAGTGCTCAAAGCTTCAAACTTTGTGTTCAAGTTGGTGTAGACAGCATCAATCTTCCCATTGAAATCCACTGTTAGCTTCTACTGACCTTCAGGAACCTTGTCAAGCATTGCTTCTATCTTGCTCTCCTGAGTTGGTGGGGGTGGATTCTGGTAAGAGGAATTTTGATAGCTCCTGTTGTTGGTGAAGTTGCTGATGTAGTTGTTGCTGAAAGGCTTCTGTGAATTCTGGTTGAAGTTACATCTTTGTCCAAAGTAGTTTCTGTTTCCTCCCTGGTTTCAAGACCTCTGAAATCCAGTTCAACTGATGAAGTTCACATCCTCTTCTATGTTGTCATCCTCTGCATCTACAGCTTCTGCATCTTCTACTGAGCAAACTTGCTTCCTTAGCAGCCTATGAACATTATCCAGCTTTGCTTTTACTTCATCCATCTGCTCCTTTCCAGGGAATGCTGCAGATATCCTGCTGTCAAAGTCAGTGTTCTTGGTGCTGTTGCTGGATGCTAAGTTCTCTATAACTTTCACAGCTTCCTGTGGATTCCTGGTATTGAAGTTGCCTTCACTAGAAGTGTCCAGAGCCATTTGATATTGCAGTGCGATGCCTCTGAAAAAAGTGCTGAGTAATTGCGTTTGGTTGAATCCATGGTGTGGACTTCTCACTGGTATGACTTGAATCTGATCCAGGAATTCTTGAATGACTGTCCAGGTTCCTGAGTGAATGTAGCAATTTTGCTCCTCAAGTCTTCAGCGCGTACGTCATCAAAGAAGTTACGCAGAAATGCGTTCTTGATGTCTCTCCAGGATGTAAGAGATCCTGGTGGTAACTGCTTAAGCCACTGCCAAGCTTCTCCAGCAAGAGAGTACTTGAAGAGCTTGCAGAGAAGATAGTCCTCAGGGACTCCGTTGGCCTTGATAGCAGATATGAGATCCTCGAACCTCTCCAGATGGTCCATAGGATGCTCGTGAGATAACCCACAGTAGGGTGTATGTCCCACAAGTGTGTAGTACTGCGGCTTCAACTCAAAATTGCCTCTCTGAATAGCTGGAGGGCGAATGGCTGATCTGTTGGCATAGAATTAATCTGGACGGTTGTAGTCAGCCAAAGGTCTTGTAGCCGTAGCATCAGCTTCAGGGATTACAGTCCCCTGAGCATATAACTTTTGACATGCTGCATTACGCAGGTGACCTTCTTGATCACGCAGGTCCCCATTCCCATCCTGTCTGAGAATTAGTGTTGCAACTATTTCTCGCGGCTGAGTAAGAACTGGGGTATCGATCGATGTCGGATGAGCGATGTTGGTCGACGGAAGAGTTGTGTCGGTCGACGTTGATGAGCGAGTGTCGGTCGACGGTGATGAGCGAGTGTCGGTCGACAGAGAGGATGTCTCGATCGAGGCTGGTGTGCGAGTATCGGTCGACGAACTGGTGTTGATGTCGATCAATGTGGAGCGTTTGTCTTTGCGGATCGAACGTTCCAAGCTTGCAGGATCTTATGAGAATAGTAGCTGAGTATCCTCGTTGGGCGTGCACCTGAAAAGACTAGAATTTTTTTTTATAAGAAAACGATTAAAAATAAATAACCTAAACCTAATCAGATTAAATCTAATGGCTATCAAAGCTCCCCGGCAACGGCGTTAAATTTATGTCACTCAAATTACCCTAAGGAGTGAATTACTCTCTCAAATAAGAGGTTCAGTTGTGTAGTACTTAGGGATCGAATCCACAGGGAGCTAGGGAACACAAAAGATATAATCGTTAGTGACTAAGCTAGGTTGATTTAGATTAACTTTAAATTGCAAGTTTGAGCAAGGCAGTTGCTCGGTGGGTTTGATTTGAGGGTTTTAAACAATTAAAGAAAGTAGCTAGACTTAGGATTTCTATTCAGGTGATAAGGATTATAATCCTATAGATCCCTAACAAGTTACATGCATGATATTAAAGAGCTCAACACTTATGAACAGATCGATCAGCTCTCGCCTTCTAGATTAGTCTGATAACTAGATCTAATGATCTCACCTCTCGGGATGATCAATTAGAAAGTGTCGAGCGATGCACCTTTTGCTCCGTCGATCGATTATTCTATAGGAATATCGATCGACGCGCTTCTAGTAAGCTTTATGCGCGAGTTGAAATCAAGCTCACCAAGACTATAGATCAGCTCTCGCATTTCTCTAGTAATCTTAGCTTGAATAGGATGTATTCAGGATGAAGTCAGGTTAACTAACAATCCTAGGTCAAGATTCTAGTCAGATACTCTAGAACACAACTTAGCAATTTATAGTTGGGGCTAATCCCTCACAACCTATTTGAACCCTAAATCTAAAAATAGAATCTACTCAGACATAGCCAAGCCATTCATAGTAACAAGATGAAAGAAACTCATAGATAGATAAATAGAGAAACAAATAATTAATGGAATTCCAATCACAAATCTCTTTGGATATTCTCTCCAACTCTAAGAATCTCTAAAAACCTTAAAAAATTAAACTAGAAAGCAATAAAAGCATGCTTTGCCTTAAACACATAGGCAAGCTATATATAATGAGTTCATTAGGTTAAAAAATTGTCAGGGGCAATCTTGTAATTTGGTGAAGACTTGGGCTTTAAGTCGGCTGGAACCATTCTGTCTCTGCGCGACTCCGTATCAATCGATGTCACCAAATGTGCATCGATCAATTGCAATGTTGATACGTCGACCTTTGGTTACTGATATCGATCGATAGCACAGCGTGTGCATCGATCTCTGAATATCTACCTCTGGTCTGGTTTGATGGTCAACTCGGATGATATCTCTATTAAGCTCCAAAATGCTCTTAAATCATCACTTTACTCCAAAATGCTGTTGAACCTGAAAACATACCTAATAGACTCCAAAACATAATAATTATATCTTAAATACCTATATACCATGGGTAAAACTGGGTCAAATCTATGGTATATCAGTTTCCGAGTCCAACTAGCCATTTTTGCGAGTTCAAAGTGCTCCAACTCGCCAAGATGGCGAGTTGGCCTTGGTTCAGGGTCCAACTCGCCAAGATGGTGAGTTGGCCTTGTTTCATGGTTCAACTCGCCATCTTGGCGATTTCGCATTGTTTCAGGGTCCAACTCGCCATCTTGGCGCGTTGGAAGTGTTCCAACTCGCCATCTTGGCGCGTTGGAAGTGTTCCAACTCGCCAAGATGACAAGTTTGAAGTGCTCCAACTTGTTATTTTGGCGAGTTGGTTGTCTTGCTTGGCCTGATTTGTTTGTTTGGTGAGTTTGTTTGTATGTTCGGATAGTCGAACTTTCGTAATCGTCTCGTTGTCCGAGGCTTAGAGTAGTCCCTCTCGAGATTTCTTATTTCCCGATTCCTCTTGGAGGTCGAGTTAAATACTCGACTTAGGTCTCTCGTGCTCTTTTTATCTTTCTTTTTCAAAAGAGAACATTTTTCGAGAAGTTCCTGAATTTTGATTTTGCCGTGACGGATTTTGACCCCAACAGTTAGCCCCACAGCTCGTTAGAATTGTGATATTCTCTCGAGCGAGTTAGTATGCCAGGTAAGTTAGGCGAATCTAAGGTCAGAAATTTTTGAAAGTAAATAGTGAATTTTCTTATCTATAAGTATGTGGCGTAAGTTTTCAAATTCTTTACTTGCTTACTTCCACAACTCTTTCTAAGATAGAAAATTCCTTTCTTTCTTCTCTCTCCTTGGTATAAAGAGAAATTTTTCTTTTGAGACCATGTCTTCAAGAAGAAAATCTTCTAGCACGTCTCATCGCGATTGCTTTGTTCCCGGTGGTTCTAGCTCGCGTTTTAATGATGCCGTGCCGAAGGTAGAGTTCGAGATCCCTTCAGTCGACCCTGAGGAGGAAGAAGCATACTGGAAGGCGAATGGTGTGGTGAAAACTCCTAGGCCTGGGATATGGAATCCTCTTTCGTTCTGTGCCAAACCCGTGGAGGAGTTGCTGCCATTCGAAGTTTCTACCGAGTTCCTGAGTCAGTAGAGTTTCGCCTTCCCAAAGCCGGAGACACTGCTGAATCTCCGCCCGAAGGCTACTTTACATGCTTTGAGGCACACTTAATGCAATGCCATCTTTGGTTTCCCAATCTGGCAGTCATTGCGAAGCTTCTCAACAGTTTTAGGTTGTCGATAAGCCAGATTTACCCGTGCAGCTTACAGCACATCGTCGGGATTCTGGTGTTGAGTTACGAACTAGGTGTGACTCTCGATGTTAGCCATGTTGAAGCCCTGCTGGAACCTTGCGGAAATTCGACCATGGTTCAGCTAAAACCTCATACGAACATGGCGATCATAAAGGACTTTTACTCGAACTACCATTGCTGGAAAGACTATTTTTTCTTCGTTCGAGTTGATGACGCGTCCGTAGAGGCGAGCGGTATTCCTTTCCTTCGGTCCACATGGGGTCGGAAAGGTACTTCCAACCGAGCGCCAGTTTGTTTCTGACGATGTGTGATCTTACGATTTTTCTTTTGCAGTGACCAATCCCTTCCCTCCAACTGCAGACGGCCTGAATGACATCAGAGATTTGTTTCGTGGAGAGAAATGCTTCTGGGCCTCGTTCACACCGAAACGGGTCCGCCGTGCCGTTGCCCTTCACCATTACCGGCTTGAGCCAGGCTTACCGGCTGGCGTAGAGTCGGGATCAAGTATGGATGGTTTAGTGCCGTGCAAGGACCAGAAGGAGAAGGCAGAATCAGAAAAACGCAAGGGTAAAAACATCGTTGTTGAGTTTTTCGACTTCAATCATCCAGCCGATGACGGGTCCAATGAGGTGCCAGAGTTTGCTGAGGTGTCAAGGATGATTAACGAGGTAAATTCTAATTCTTTCTTCTATCGCCAAGCTCTTTCTTGTTTGTTTTTTGAACTCGAGGGTTTTTTCAGGCCCTTCTCTCCGTAAGCGAGGCTCTTAGTGTGAGCAGACAGGAAGCTCGCATGCCTCAGTTCAAGGCTGAGATGGCCGACAAGGAGATTGCTCGCCTGAAAGGCAAACTGAAGCGTTCCCGTTGTCGTGGGAGAAAACCGTCCGAGGCAGAAATTCGTCGTGCCTACAAGCGAGGGAAAAATGAAGTGGCTGAAATAGTGAGGTCTCGTCGTGAGATGTTCTCTCATGAGTTCGAGTAACTTCAGGCGAGCCATAAAGCTCTCGGAGAGTATCGCGAGCGTCGAGGTACTGCAGGCGGTTTGTACCTTACGACGGCTCACGACTATTCGTACAATGTTGAGTATGCGAGGAAATCTTGACGCATGAATGAGAGGAACATGGACTTCGCGATTCCTCAAATCGAGCAAAGGATTTGGGAGCAGTGGGATCCGATCCCTAATTCTTCCGATACGGTGGAAGCCGAGATAGGAGTTCCCGATGAGACGGGCGAAGTGGATCAGCCGGCTCCTCGAGATGCAAACGATCGGTCATTTGGAGTGTCGATTACAGGGTACTTCGAACTCGGCGACTGACCGCAAGATTCCTCGTGACTCATCGGGAAAGTGTTCCCTTATCTTTGTGATATATTTCGATTTATGCATTGTTTCCGGCCTAGTGTGGACATATATTTCTATGTAGTTGGACTGGCCGCGTGTGGCTTTGAATCTCTGCCGTTTTATCGGCTTTTGTATGGATCATGCTTTTATAAAAAGCATTTCGGAAATCATTTGGATTTTGTTAAGTAGGGGAAGGATTTGAGTTGCCCTTCGTCCCTTTTTCTATATCGTCCTGTTCGTTACTCAAGAAGTTTGAGAGTGTTTAGATGTGGACGAAGAGACATGCTTTCAGGATCTCGTATCTTTTCGATATCATGTCCAGAGACGTTAAAGACCAGTGTGCTGGGTTTAGGGTAAGACCTAGGTTTACTTTCGGTTTGAGGCTTTGCGACGACTAATCAGCTTTCGTTTTGCCTGTTGCGATTTTAACCTGACTCCGTCCCGATTTAAAGTCTGCGATAGGTTCTCGGCTTATACTACTTGTCTGGTTGGAGTCAAGCATCTCTTCGGGGACAATTTTTAAGTCTCCCGAAAGTGCTGACCGAAATTTTGGATTTCTTTTATAGCGCACTATTTTAACCTAGTCGGATGTAAGAGGATCTATCCTTAGGATGGATCTAATTGCGTTTGTTTAGGATGGTTAAAGTGCTCGGCGGGGCCAATCGACGAGCGTTTGTGATTTATAGTCGCGAACGGACTGATAGCATGCTTTTCGAAGATGTAGGCGACGTCTCACTTGTTTCTTCAAAAATGAGCTTTATGTTTAGTTGTGTTTCTGGTCTTGGTCGGTAGTCGGAATCGACGATGCGACCGAGATATGTTGCCACGGGGGCTTCAAAAGGATGCGGCCTGTTTTCTCTGCAATCAAGCGGCTGAATCGAGAGACCACTTGTTCTATCTTTCTCCTTATAGCTGGACTGTTTGGGAAGGGATATCCAGACGGTGCAACCTGCAACCGATTCAACACTTGGATCAAACTCTGGTTCAGATGCAGAATCTCCATGGAAACAAAACTGAGAAGAAACTTACTTTGTTATGTTGGCAATTGACGATTTACTGGGTCTGGCAGGAGAGAAACAAGAGGCTTCATAAAAATCAATATCGCTCCCAGGATGCTATCATTCGCTGATCACTCGACAAATCACGGATCGCATCAGTAGTTATAGATTCAACTCTCCGATCGCCTCTTCTCGCTGCATGCTTCTTTGGCTTTCGACAGAGACATAGTCGGGAATTTGGAAAGTTAATTTCATAACTTGGGCTATACTGGGCCTAATCTGATCTTCTGTGCTTCTGAGAACTTCTAGGCTGTTGGGGTCAAAATCAGTCACGGCAAAATCAAACGTCAGAAACTTATCGAAAAATATTTTCTTTTGAAAAAGAAAGAAAAAAGAGCACGAGAGACCTAAGTCGAGTCCTTACTCGACCTCCAAGAGGAATCGGGAAATAAGAAATATCGAGAGGGACTACTCTAAGCCTCAGACAACGAGACGATTACGAAAGTTCGACTATCCGAACCTACAAACAAACTCACCAAACAAACGAATCAGGCCAAGTAAGACAATCAACTCGCCAAAATAACGAGTTAGAGCACTTCCAACTCGCCAAGATGGCGAGTTGGACCATGAAACAAGGCCAACTCGCCATCTTGGCGAGTTGGAACACTTCCAAATCACCATCTTGGCGAGTTGGAACACTTCCAACTCGCCATCTAGGCGAGTTGGACCCTGAAACAAGGCCAACTCGCCATCTTGGCGAGATGGCGAGTTCGACCATGAAACAAGGCCAACTCGCCATCTTGGCGAGTTCGACCCTGAACCAAGGCCAACTCGCCATCTTGGCGAGTTAGAGCACTTCCAACTCGCCAAGATGGCGAGTTGGACTCGGAAACAAGGCCAACTCGCCATCTGCCAAGATGGCGATTTGGGTAAAAAAAAAAAGAAGAGAGACCAACTCGCCATCTTGGCGAGTTGGATCATGCTGTATGGCCAACTCGCCATCTTGGCGAGTTGTAATACCTCCAACTCGCCAAGATGACGAGTTGGACCAAGGAACATGGCCAACTCGCCAAAATGGCGAGTTGGACCAAGCGTGATGGCCAACTCGTCATTTTGGCGAGTTAGGTTGTCCAATCAGCCTTCATCCTATTTTCATGGCTTTGTCTTTTGGAATCAGATCGAGCTCTTTCTTGTTCAATCTCAATCGAAGCCACCATCGGAACTTTACGATTAAAACCATAAGAACTTGTTTCCGCTTATGAAATTCGAATGGATTGTGTAAAACGGCAACGGTTAACCCAACACCTTGAACTGCCTGCACTATATGATAAATTCGAGTTTTCGTAAATCAACGTCATTTCTTAAAACATGCTATTTCGATATAATTAAAAAACGCTTAAGTCGGAAAACGGCCTGAATAGGTCCTGAACACGGCTAGAAGCCCACTCTCGATTTTGTGCAGGATCAAGCCCAATCGTTATGACGATTTATCTTTTGGTATGCAGGGGAAGATAAATGTCAAGTTCGGAGGATAAATGTAAAGTTTCCAAAGATAAACGGAAAGTTCGGAGAAAAATGGAATATTTCCGCGAAGCGATAAACTCGACCAGGGGCAGAAAGGGAAAGAGAAAACTGCCTTAAGAGGAGTATATAAGGATGTCAAGGTCGAAGATGCAGAAGAATCCAAACTCACAGCAAGAAACTTAGCACTTAGAGCAATAGGCAATTTTCCGTTTTTAGAATCGAGCTGTGACTCAACTAGGTTTTCTCTGTCTTTGGTTGTTAGAACTAGGGAACTCGCCGACAGCTCTCGCGGCCAAGGCTCTTACCTCGTTGTAACGCTCTTTCGCGGATTCGGAATAAGACCTACTTTGCTCTGTTTTCGATTCCCTTATTTTTCGTCTAATATTTTCGTGTCCTGATTGCTTGGCGTGTGGCTTTGCAGATATCTGGGACCTCTGGGAAATTAGGGTTTTCCTAACTTTCCTGAAGGTAATCGACAGTGCAAATTTGGGTTCCCACAGTTTGGCGCTAGAAGGAGGGGGGGGGAGGGTACGGATCAATCTAACTCTCAGCCACCAACGCACGATCAGACATGACTGGATGGACTGACAACATTCAACCAACGTTCGACGGAACCCTCGTCGATGGAAACGTTTTGACGGTCACTGCAGACACAAACACCGCGATGTTTGACCAGATGAAAGAGATGTTGGCTTCCGCCTAAAAGAGGTAGGACGAACATGATAAACTCATGGGATCTCTCGCCAAACAAGTCGAAACCTTAACGGCAAGAACAAAGAGTAGACCTCCGCGTGGGACTACAAGACTCTGCAGCGGTAGAAGACTTGATTTCACAACTCTGGGAAGTCGGTCTGCGAACGCCAAAAAGGATCCATTAGGGAACCTCCCTGATGGAACAGTCCCTCCAGGCGAGCAACCAACCACGGAGAATCTTCCACCAACCACTGGGGACAACGAAGCAAACGACGAGCGCGTCAACCTGGATTCTAGCAGTCAATCCGAGCCTACGGACGAAGACGCGGACGTACATCCGCGTTGCACAAGGACCCTTGCGGTTCGGGATGATTCCCAGTTCGATGACCCGATGTCCGTAGAAGAAGAGGAGATCTTCTGGGACAAACAGCAAACGACGACAAGGTCGAAAATCTGCCAGTGAAAACCCCGAGATTCGCTATCTCCACGATCATCTCATGAAAATGGTGGCAGAAGTTAAAGCGGTGAAATCGCAAATTCATCATGCAACTAGCACTGCACCTGAGATCGATCTACTACTCGAGGAGGCTCGGAAAATACCCTTCACTTCTCAAATCACCGAGACTAGAGTTTCGGACCCCAGAAGGTCAAGGTGGCATCTTACAACGGTACGACCGATTGATAGTGGAAGTTTTCAAGGCTCCCAAGTCAAATGATAGTATAGAAAGGTTGTCGAACCACAGAGAACTAGTGATCTATAGCACCAAGAATACACAAGCTTCCTTAATCTAAGCAAACAAGAAGATGGATGAAGGTAACAAGCTAAATTCCTAGAAATATAAACAAGGTGATCTCAAATCCAATCAAGAAACAAGGGCAAGAACTCAATCAAATACTAAGGTGGAATCCATGGGACTAGGGACTTGACTTTAGGTGATGTAGATCCAATCTAGAGGTCGCAAGCCATCAATCAAACACTCTCCTTATGCCTAAACAACAAAACTAAGCAAGCTCTATCCCTAGATGAATGCTCCTTTGCAATGATCACCCAAGTACACCAAATCCCTTTGGCTGTAATGACTAAAGCAAGCATGGAGAACAAGTCTAATAGCAATCTTATCTCCTTTAACAACTAATCCCTTAGGTAAAGCAAGCTAAAAGCATTGAAGAGATGGTTCAGGCATTTCATCGAACACCATCCGGGCGGAAATGCCTATAGATCTATTTTGATATGATCAAGACCAAAATAGCATTAAGAACCCTCAACAAGCAAGGAAGCAAGTATATCCGATCTGAAGGTGGCAGCTTTCAATCAATCTAACAACCTTAGGCCTAGGCACAAGTCTAAACAAACTCTATGGTCAAGAAGAATGTTCATTTGCTAACACATCTCAAACATCAAATGGTCATTGTCTGAATAACATGCAAGCAATAATTAAGAACAAGCCTACTAGCCATCTTAACACCTTTACAACAAATGGTCTTTGGTAAAGAATGTTAAAAGCTTAGTAGAGTTGGTTCAGACATTTCATAGAACACCTTGTGGGTGAGAAATGTCTAGAACTCAACCTTTGAGAGGCCAACTCAAAAGAAGCATTAAAAGCACTCTACTAGCAAGGAACAAGATAGATCTACACTAAAACACCCTAGATCTTCACTTAATCACCCTAGATCTTCACTAATCACCTTTAATCACCCTAGCCCATGAATCCAAAGTGTGTCTACTCTCTAATCTCCATGAAAAACCTTAAATCTATGTGAGATTCAAGGCTAATCATGTTTGTGAGAAGGAGTAACAAGATATAAGATGAAGAACTTTCTTAGATTGATAAAAAGATTCAAGCTTTTACAATATGAGGCAAAGTCTTGAGAGAAAATGAGATAATTCCCAAATTGGGAGATAAAGGAGTATTTATACAAGGCTTAGAAGCCCTAAAAACATCAGAGAAAAATACTAAAAGGTCCCTAGGGTCAATTAGGCTTCAACCAATAGGAAAACAGCTTGAAATTCGGTCAGGGGTGGAGGAAAGGACCCAACCCGGTCCAACCAACCCGCACCAGCCTTGTTCTGGCCGTCCAGCTTCTCCCGACCGGGTAGCTCATCCCGGACCAGTCTACCCGGTCCTGCCTCCCCAGCCTGGTCGTCATGCGTTCCGACCGGGTGCTCGAACCCGGACTGATCTACCCGGCCAGCGTGATATGCATCTAGTAAACTGTTCGTAACTCCTCCAATATTGCTCCAAATGACTTGAAACCACTTCCATTGGAAAGCTAACTCAATTTTCTGTGTTTCCACAAAATCTTAGCAGCAGAAGATATCTCTAAGGCCTCCGTCCATGCTCATCTTTGTCTTGACCAGATCATGGATTGACTTCTCTTTTCATGGCCAAACTTGATTCTTCACCTCTTTTTGGGCCATAAGGCTTCCAAACACCTCAAATCACACCAAAGCATACTCCAACACCTGATAATGACAAATGAATACAAAATGGACCTAAACATGCCTTATGCCTAACTTATATGATCAAAATGCATAAGATATGGATGCTAAAAACATGTAAATATGCAAGCTATCAACTCCCCCACACTAGACCTTTACTTGTCCTCAAGTAATCTTTTCAAAACACAAGGAGGATAAACATAGAGATGAGAGCAAAGCCAAAAGAAACACTCATAGCACTCAACCTGACATCCTAAAGAAACATAGCAAATAGCATGAGCAAAACTTCCTATTATGCTCTAGCTTCACAAGGCCTATCAATGACTCTTCTGCCTCTACACAAGATGCAATGCTTATCAACCAACTAGTTCTCTTGACCAGCCCTCACATTGATTCACACACACACACACAAGGTGAAGTCTCACAAATGGGCACATGATCTCAATCATTTGGCTAGGTGATCAAATGGTCTAATATGGATGATAATGAGGTTTCAATGCATCATTTCAAGGTGGCAATCACTCAAAATTCAAGGAGCTTGATCATTATGCAAAATTTATCTAGGACTAGGAGCAATTCATGCATACATGGATCCATCCTCATCATTCTACCCAATTCCTAAGTGATTACAAGATCGAATCCCCTTTATTCATCCCATAACCCAAAATGAAAACATTCTCACATCACTCACCCATTGAACAACTTTCTTTCTTTTAGATTCAACCACTAAGGACCTCAAATCACTTTTCTAAGCTCTAACTCTTTAAGTTTTTCCTTCCCCACTATCTTGTTGAATCTTTTTTTTTTTTTTTATATATACATGAAGGGGAAGGTCAAAACATCAATCAAGAGCTTCTTATCTTTTATTTTAGGTCCCTAGGGTTCTTCTTTCTTATGATACTCATTTGTTCATCAATCTCAATATTGATACATTCCAAACCCAAGATATAGACCATTAAGTAACAAAAACCCCACTCACCATCCTAGAAGCTAGCTCAAATGAGGACCCTATGCTAGCAAGAGATGAGAACAAATCCATGTCGCCCCAATACTCTCAAGATTTTGCACATGAAAACTATCAGAAAAGGCCTCACTCATGCAAATCAATGTAGGCTTCAAAGAATGGCTAGGGTTCAAGGGTATGGAAGTGCCATTTGGGTTAACAAAGAGTGGTATAATGGGGAAAGATAACCCAAATGTGTATGAGACCCATGATCAAGTATGCAAATGCCCATATGCAAGAGGAATTAAGTTCATTCAAGTCTAAGTTCAGGATGGAGCTGGTTTCAAGAACAATGCCAATATCAAGCAAGCAAGCAAGTTTCAAGATGAGTTTTCAAGGCTCAAAGCATGCAAGCCTTTCAAAAGATGCTTAAGCTACTTGATATGTTTAACTAGGTGCCAAATTCAGTGCAAACAAGTGTTCTTTACAAGGCAATGCTCCATATGCAAATGAATGCAACCTATATGCTCTAGACTCAATCTTAAGGATGCAAGTGATGCAATCTACATGATTCAAAATTTTTTTTAATGCAAATATGAATGAACAATGCAATGCATGAGACTCAAAATCACAAAGCAAACATGATCAGATACTTGGTACCTCCCCACACTTAAATCACACAGTCTCTGTGTGAGTAAGAGAGAAGGAAATACCCCAACAAGACAAAAACAAATGTATATACAAGAAGGGTTGGAGTGATACATACTTGGAGTTATTGGCTGAATTTGGTGGTAGAGGACCCTTGGCCTCGGATTTGTGCCACCGGAGAGATAGGCTGAAGCGGATAAGTGAAGGCGTGTGTCTATAGTTGCAATGCTTGGCTGCCTTTCACCTTTTGTCTAGCCTTAGACCCAACCTGAAAACCTCAACTATCCTTATTAAAAGCTTAAAAGAAAGAAAGATAAAGAAATATATAAAATGGATAAACATGGAAATGCCTCCCAAGCGCTTGTTTTAAGTCTCTAGCTTGACTTTGTGTGCTTGCTAATCATAAGTATCAAAGGTTGAGCTAATGCACCTTTGGTCCTTCTCCTATGAGAACAATGAACCAAGTATGCAAAGGAGCACACTACTGTCCATAGAAAATAGACAGATTTTTCATCAAAGAGCTTCACTAAAGATGCATCATGAATCATGAGATGCTCTTTGAGGTTAAAATGGTCATGAGAATCAAAAGCATTTGGTGGAAACACAAAGTCAACTACAGGCTCAAACGAAGTTTTAACAAAGTAGTCAACTCTATCTCCATCAACCAAATAAAACACAATGTTCACATTCTCATGATAATTTTCAGCATGGGGGTTTCTATCTCAAGCAGGAGCTTATCCACATCAAGTTCATCCCCTAGATCAGCAAGTTCAAGAAGAGGTCTAGGTTCATTAAGAATGAAAACTCAGATTCAAGATCAAATGAAGCACATAGATAACTCTTGTCAAAACAAAGTTCAATATGATCTCTAACAAGCTTTTCTATTCTCAACTCATCTAGTTTCCTAGTTTCACATATCAGATCAAGACATTCATTTATGAGCACATGAGAATCAAGATCATGGGCAATATTCTCACCACAAGGCAAGCAAAATTCCTTAAGTTGAAGTTCTAAAGTGGAAATGCTTGTACCTTCCAGCTGGAGTGGTGGAACCCAATACATTACCTCTTTAAGGTCATAAGCAACATCAAACTCTTGTGGTGTAACCTCCCTTTCTTCAAACTCTGCTCGATCCCTAATGAGGTGTACCCGGATCATTCGTGCCAGGGATCTCATTGGCTTGCCCCAATTCTCTCTCATTCTCTGAAGCCGATGCAACTCCACCCTTTGGTCTGGTGTGAGTATGCGATATCAAAGGGTGGTGGTTCCACATAGACATATGGCTCATCTTCAATGTGATCTTCCTCTTCTTGTGGCTTTTCAAGGTAGCTTGAAGCCATCACTGTAAGAACAAAAGCTAGAAGCAAAGGTTAGTAACTATACAAAGGCAAAAGTAAGCAAGAAAATAAAGCTTAGTCTCAAGAAAGATTGAAATCCTAATGATAAATCTACTAGTTCCCGAACGGCCAATTTGATAGTGGAAGTTTTCAAGGCTCCCAAGTCAAATGATAGTATAGAAAGGTTGTCGAACCACAGAGAACTAGTGATCTATAGCACCAAGAATACACAAGCTTCCTTAATCTAAGCAAACAAGAAGATGGATGAAGGTAACAAGCTAAATTCCTAGAAATATAAACAAGGTGATCTCAAATCCAATCAAGAAACAAGGGCAAGAACTCAATCAAATACTAAGGTGGAATCCATGGGACTAGGGACTTGACTTTAGGTGATGTAGATCCAATCTAGAGGTCGCAAGCCATCAATCAAACACTCTCCTTATGCCTAAACAACAAAACTAAGCAAGCTCTATCCCTAGATGAATGCTCCTTTGCAATGATCACCCAAGTACACCAAATCCCTTTGGCTGTAATGACTAAAGCAAGCATGGAGAACAAGTCTAATAGCAATCTTAGCTCCTTTAACAACTAATCCCTTAGGTAAAGCAAGCTAAAAGCATTGAAGAGATGGTTCAGGCATTTCATCAACACCATCCGGGCGAAATGCCTATAGATCTATTTTGATATGATCAAGACCAAAATAGCATTAAGAACCCTCAACAAGCAAGGAAGCAAGTATATCCGATCTGAAGGTGGCAGCTTTCAATCAATCTAACAACCTTAGGCCTAGGCACAAGTCTAAACAAACTCTATGGTCAAGAAGAATGTTCATTTGCTAACACATCTCAAACATCAAATGGTCATTGTCTGAATAACATGCAAGCAATAATTAAGAACAAGCCTACTAGCCATCTTAACACCTTTACAACAAATGGTCTTTGGTAAAGAATGTTAAAAGCTTAGTAGAGTTGGTTCAGACATTTCATAGAAC
Organism: Brassica nigra; assembly: GCA_016432835.1. Taxonomy (NCBI): domain Eukaryota; kingdom Viridiplantae; phylum Streptophyta; class Magnoliopsida; order Brassicales; family Brassicaceae; genus Brassica; species Brassica nigra. The sequence continues at coordinate 28,645,409 of CM028249.1, read as the reverse complement.
ACCTTGTGGGTGAGAAATGTCTAGAACTCAACCTTTGAGAGGCCAACTCAAAAGAAGCATTAAAAGCACTCTACTAGCAAGGAACAAGATAGATCTACACTAAAACACCCTAGATCTTCACTTAATCACCCTAGATCTTCACTAATCACCTTTAATCACCCTAGCCCATGAATCCAAAGTGTGTCTACTCTCTAATCTCCATGAAAAACCTTAAATCTATGTGAGATTCAAGGCTAATATGTTTGTGAGAAGGAGTAACAAGATATAAGATGAAGAACTTTCTTAGATTGATAAAAAGATTCAAGCTTTTACAATATGAGGCAAAGTCTTGAGAGAAAATGAGATAATTCCCAAATTGGGAGATAAAGGAGTATTTATACAAGGCTTAGAAGCCCTAAAACATCAGAGAAAAATACTAAAAGGTCCCTAGGGTCAATTAGGCTTCAACCAATAGGAAAACAGCTTGAAATTCGGTCAGGGTGGAGGAAAGGACCCAACCCGGTCCAACCAACCCGCACCAGCCTTGTTCTGGCCGTCCAGCTTCTCCCGACCGGGTAGCTCATCCCGGACCAGTCTACCCGGTCCTGCCTCCCCAGCCTGGTCGTCATGCGTTCCGACCGGGTGCTCGAACCCGACTGATCTACCCGGCCAGCGTGATATGCATCTAGTAAACTGTTCGTAACTCCTCCAATATTGCTCCAAATGACTTGAAACCACTTCCATTGGAAAGCTAACTCAATTTTCTGTGTTTCCACAAAATCTTAGCAGCAGAAGATATCTCTAAGGCCTCCGTCCATGCTCATCTTTGTCTTGACCAGATCATGGATTGACTTCTCTTTTCATGGCCAAACTTGATTCTTCACCTCTTTTTGGGCCATAAGGCTTCCAAACACCTCAAATCACACCAAAGCATACTCCAACACCTGATAATGACAAATGAATGCAAAATGGACCTAAACATGCCTAATGCCTAACTTATATGATCAAAATGCATAAGATATGGATGCTAAAAACATGTAAATATGCAAGCTATCACCGATTCGAAGGCTCACTTCCAGGCTTTCCAAATCGCTACGGGGAGAGCCAAGTTCAGTGATAGAAAAAGAGATTCCACCGAGTGGCCGCATCTTCGTCGAAAACCTCCGGGGAGCAGCGCTCGAATGGTTCTCTTGCTAAAATGGAACTCCATTGGGAGTTTCCGCCAGCGAGTGGCCACGTCTTCGTCGAAAACCTCCAGGGAGCAGCGCTCGAATGGTTCTCTTGCTAAAATGGAACTCCATTGGGAGTTTCCGCCAACTCGCCTCGGAATTTCTCAAGAAATACTCGATGTTCATTAATCGAGAAACTTCCGACTTTGATCTATGGATCCTAGCACAGGGAGAAGACGAATCTCTCCGCAACTTCATTAAACGGTTCAAAACCGTTATGGCTAGGGTCAGCAGAATAAGCAACAAGGTGGCCATCGATGCACTCCGAAAGACGCTCTGGTACAAGTCGAAACTCAGGAAGTGGATAACTTTTGAGAAGCCTCGCACGATCCAGGATGCGCTCCACAAAGCCACAGACTACATAATCATCGAAGAGGAGACAAAGGTCTTGTCGCCGAAGCTGAAGACGACCAAGGCATCGTCAAAGGATCATGGAACAGACATGAAGTCGAAAAAGAAGAACCCCCGCAGCGACAAGAACATCCGCCACGGGGAAGAAGAGACCCATGGAGCCCACAACTACGCCATTAACTCCGGACTAGAACAAGGTCGGAAAACAGGCAATACCTGGGTCCAGGATACGAGTTATGACGAGAAAATTTCTACTGCGACTTTCACCAAGCACGCGGCCATTCAACCGTGAAATGCAAAGTTCTCGGCGCAAGATTGGCCGCAAGACTACTCGTAGGTGAACTTGCCGGGGTGACCAGCATAAAATATCTCATCCTCGAGTCCGACCGTCCCCCAAGGAATGAGAAGGCTCCTCAGGTGGACAATTCTTCCCAATCAGGAGAGAAGCGCGGGAGGAGGAACAACGAGAAAGGCAATGACAATGGTCGCCGTAGAGTAAACATGATCATCAGAGGGTCACAATACTGCAGCGATACTGTCTCAGCCATCAAAGCCTATCAGCGCAAGGCCGAAGCGAATGCTAACTCTCCAGTCCGATTCAGCCCCGGTGACCTCTCAAGATAAGCAATCACCTTCGACGAAGAAGAGGCCAGCGGAATCGATCAGCCCCACTGCGATCCGCACATAATCGACCTCGTCATAAGAGATCTGGAGGTCGCCAGGATCCTCATCGATACGGTCAGCACGGTCAACATCATTTTCCGCGACACTCTCAGGAGAATGAACATCAAGTTAGGGGAAGTCGTGCCATCGCCCAAATCTCTGACTGACTTCTCAGGCACGACGTCAATGACTCTTAGATCAATTAAACTTCCCGTTGCAGCAAAAGAAGTCACCCATATTGTCAATTTCGCGGTCGTCGACCACCTGGCTACCTTGGCTAAACGCCATGAGAGCAGTCCTGTTGACTTATCATTTGGGCATCAAATTCCCGACCAATAACTGAATCACCAAAATCTGGGGATGCCAGAAACAGTCGGGACGTGGCTTCCTGGCCGAACACAAGCTACGGCAAATGACGACCACTGCAATGTTTAAATCCAAATGGATAAAGCTAACTCAGGCACCGACTGAAAAGGCTTCGGAGAAAGACGGTCAGGAATCGTCAACTCGAGCAACGACCAACGAACTACCAGTTTCAGAGCCAAACGCTTCCAACCATCCGGAGGAAACAAACCCGGTAGAAGACGTCGATCCTGCAACTAAAGGAATCAACGCGAACATGATACGGTGTCAAATTATCCTAAAGACTGACCAATTACTCTCTCAAATAAGAGGTTCAGATGTAGTACTTAGGGATCGAATCCACAAGGAGCTAGGGAACCAATTAAATCTAATCAGACTATTAATTCTAGGTAGTTGCAGTTTTAAAAGTGAAATATCAATAAAATCCTAATTGAGCAAGACAGTTACTCTACTATCAAAGAATGAAGCGATGGAGACTTTAATTAAACAAGCGCTAAACTTAGGGTTTCTATTCAAGAATCAGAGATTATAATGCTATAGATGCTTGACAGTTGCTTGCATGATAAAATAGAGCTCAATCGCTTAACAACAGTGATGTCTCACTGGTTAATTAACTAGATCTTGGATCTCAACCATCGTATGTTGATCACAAGAAAGTGTCGATCGATGATCCTTTAGAGATATCGATCGATACACCTTTCGCAACGTCGATCGATTGTCCAGTTGGGATATCGATCGACGGCTTCTAGCTAAGCCTTGGCACGAGTTGATAATGCCCACTAATCTTCCTAGATCGACTCTCGTTTTCTTCTAGCAATCTTAGCTCAACAGGTTAGCTCAGGACAGTACTTTAAGGATGCTTAAATCTACCAAACTCCTAAGATCAATATTCTAGTTAGCTAATCTAGAATAAAGCTTTAAGAACAACCTAGTTGATGAATATCACAACTAGCAATCTATAGTTGGGGCTAATCCGTTCAACCTATTTGAACCCTAAATCTAACAGGTAGATTACTCAGACATATCCAAGTAACACATAGCACAAGAAAGGTAAAGAGAAAGCATAAATAGATAGAATAAAATCAATGGAGTTTCAATGACAAATCTCTTTGGATCTTCTCTCCAACTCTCAATCTCTCCCTCTTTGCTGTGAAAAGTATGAATACAATAAAGCTCTCTCTCTTGCCTAAATACTTTGGCAGAGTATTTAGTATTAGGTTAAAACTCGTCAGGGGTAATTCCGTAATTTGGTGAAGTCTTGGGCTTCAAGTCGGCTGGGCCAAATGTGGTCTTCGCGTGGCTTCATGTCGATCGACGGTGCAAGGTGCATGTCGATCGACGGTGCAAGGTGCATGTCGATCGACGGTGAGTGCTCCGTGTCGACCTCAAGGCTTGGTCGATGTCCATCTCGGGTGTCATCTTCAATTATCTCCAAAATACTTTAAAATCATCACTTTACTCCAAAACACTCATGAACCTATAAATAACTTGAAAGACTCTAAAACATAATAGTTATTAAGCTTAAAACATATATATACCATGGCTGAAAATGGGTAAAATCCATGGTATATCAAACTCCCCAGACTTACCCTTTTGCTTGTCCTCAAGCAAAACAAACATGTAGTCTCTCTGAAAGAGGTTTGAAAACAGCAGGGACTCACAGATTTAAATCATTGAAATCATCACCCCTACAATATTCCAATCCACATCCAAAGATCTTAATCACAGAAGTACATTATGCAATATCCTAGTTTAGCAACCAAATTCATCTATCCAGCAACTTTTAGCAAATACTATTTTACATTCCCCTCTACCTACCTCATTTCTTGACATAAAGTAAAAGTGCAGGCTTTACCTTGGGAGTATCGATCACAGGATATTTGGATTCTTACTCCAACAGATGTCTGAGTAAACAGGCAATCTCATTCTGGTTTCTCTTCTGCCTATTTTCCTTCTCTGAATCTCTTTTTCTTTTCTCTTTTTTCAATCCCAATGAACTTTTAGGTTCATCTTATTGATTTCCCTTTTTGACAAAGTGGGCGATTTTTATTGAAATTTTTCTCTCGCTTCCATCAATGTGTGATCATTCCTTTGATTTAGAATAGTGGGGTCCCTGGTAATGTCTCTGCCTCTCAGAAAATCATCTCAATCTTTTCTTTATATATGGGATGCCAAATGAATGAGAGAGGGAAACCAAAATCACCAAGACTTTTTACCTCTCAGGTTTGAAGGAGGATTCCAATCCGCTGTATACCAAGCCCCAAGACAAGCGATTTCGTCAGGTTTAGTGTTGGAGGTCGGCTTTGGTTACTTCAAACAATCTAAGGAAGTATGAATAGTTGACAGGTTGATCCACTTTAGCATCTTAGTACTATCTACAATCAATGAAATCTAGAATGGTGCTAAAGAGTGGTTTGATAATCAAGTAAAAATCAAATTAAGTTCATTGTCCCCTTCTTGACTCAATAAAAACTTTTTTGAAAAATAATTTAATAAGAAAATAAATAGATAAATATCAGTAAACATCCCCCCAGACTTAAATTACACTGTCCCCAGTTTCAAACAGTCGGAGATAAGGTGAAAATAAATCCAAATTACATAATTTAACGAGTTAGAACGATAAACCTGACCAGAGTGATAATCGATTGATACGATCAAGTGTACGTCGATCGATTCATGTGTTGGACTGTCGATCGATATCGACTTCTCCTTGTCGGTCGATGTGGATGTCATCCTTCTACTCGGACCTTTTTTTTTTTTAAGAATTCTGCAAAAACAAATACGAAAATTAATAAGAAAATCTAAAAAAAATTAAAATCAAATACCTAATAGTGGGTTGCCTCCCACTCAACCCTTTGTTATAGTCATTTAGCTTGACTTTGGAGGTTGTCTGATCTAGTTGTTGTTGAGGCAGCTGCTTGCTGGAAAACAAGCATCCACATCTTCTTTGTAGGTGTTGAACCAAGTTGCCATGAAACTTCTTGTGGCTTCATCACTTCTGGTCCATCTCTCATTCAGCTTCAGTGTGACATCTTTGAGATCTGACAGCTTCTGCTGCATTGAATCCATGTTGCGTGCGTGCCATCCAAATGTGTTGAAGGTGTATTCTGATAAGTCTTCAAGTTTGTTTGATATTTGCATCACGTTCACTTCTTTGTCTTGTCCGGATTCTGTGTCGATCGATGCGGCTTTATGCGTTCCGATCGTTTCGGATGTTGCAACGTCGATCAGTGTGGTGTTCGCCGCGTCGATCGTCGCTGCTGTTCTGTGTTGATGTCGGACTTTCCTTCTGAGGGCTCTCAATTCCCTTTGTAGATCCTCTATTTCTTTTTTCAATTCTTGAAGCTTGAAATCCAGAGGGTAATAGATGTCGTCACACTTACTATTTAGTCTGTCCTCCACAGTACTCAAGGCTGAGTAAATTTTTGAAGTGATCTGCTATTCTTTCTCCTTGGTGTCGATCGATATGGGTTGTTGTGTGTCGATCGATACTGATCCTTCTGCTTTAGAGCCGATTTGTTTCTGGATTGTCTTGACCTCTCCCTTGAGCTCGTGCATCTGCTTGAATAAGTCAGTCAAGAACCTCATGATAGGTGAACTGTACTTATCGTGCATAGCCTCAAAAGTGTCTAGTCTTTCCTGTACTGCTGCGAATCGTCCTCGATCGATGCAGGCATGTCCTTGTCGATCGATGGGGGTGGCTGTTGTTGGAAATTTTCGCGCAGCATATCCAAATCTGTCGTAAGCAAATCAATTTTCTTGACCAACCAAGTGACGGTGTTGTTGATAGGATGACAGGTCTCTGAAATCTTCTCATTGTTGTATGTTGTCTCCCATTGGTTCGCTTCAGTTGGAAGAGTCATGTTCTGAGCAGGTAGCCTTGTCTCTCGTTGTTCGGCGTCGATCGGTATCGCCTTTGGTGCATCGATCGATGCTGGTTGTTTACCTTCCTCCTCTTTGTTCTTCCAGAAAGTTGACCTGTAACTGCATCTCGTCCATCCACTTGTAGAGCGTGGTGATACTTCTATTGAAGTAATCATAGTTGTTGGCAATCGCAGTCCTGATTTCCTTCTCAGACTTCTCTTGAGCTCCAGAGAAACCATCCATCATCTCATTAATCTCATCTTTGGTGTAGAGTTCTGGTTCTAGGTAGGCCTCTGCTGTTGAGTCTCCATGTTTGTCTGTTCTTCCTCCATACCCATACTCGTCTGTGTAGGTTCCATTCGGATCATAAACTCATTGTTCCCATCTGATTGGTCTGTCGATCGGTGCAGCACGTTGTCTGTCAATCGATGTAGGTGTTACTCTGTCGATCGGTGCCGACATGCTGACGTCGAACGATGGTCGATTGGCTGGTTGGTAGGATGGTCGGAAAACGTTGACTGGTGCTTCATGCTCGTCTCTAGATGCATTCTGGTGCTCAGAATAATGACGCTGCTGCATGAATAGGTTTTCTGGTCCATTGGCCACCTGAAGAATGTCGGTTATGTCATCTTTGGATATGTTGATGATTCTTCCATCCATAGCTCGTGCTTGGCCTTCTGGGTCCCTGAGAATACCATATTCATCTGGTGTAAGATATCCATAATCCTTAAGTTTGTTAGTGAAAGCAGTAGATTGAAGTTTAGGGTTGATGCCGATCGATATTGATGATGTCATGTCGATCGATGTTGGACGTTTGTGTGCTGCATTAGGGTTGTTGAGGTGATTGCTGCTCATTCTTGCTTCTTGAAGAATAGGTTGTATGTCTTTGGCTGCGTGTATCTCCTCTGCTTCTTTCTGGTGAGAAATCCTTCTTGGTGGACGGCTACTTTTATAGTAGTTGGTTGCCCTACTTTGGAATGGGAAATTTCCTTTTTTTTGTTCCAAAGTCGGTTTGACCTCCGTAGATCGATGTGCAAGATTGCGTGTCGATCGACGCCACTATGTGTGCTGCCTGATGAGACTCTTCATCGATCGGTGCGGAGAAGGCTTTGTCGACCGATCGTGAATGTTCCAAGGGTCTATTTTCCTCTAAGATAGCATGTATCTCTGTTGCTCTTTCTTCCTCATAGTCTTCATTATATTGCTCATCCATTGGTGGAATGGCTGTGTCCACTGCGAAGCTCTCGTGAAAGCCACTGTCTGCCCAACTTCCAATTGAATATTCTTCTGGACTGCTGTTGGATTGAAAGGTGAAGTTATGATAGCATTGTTCTGGAAATTGTAGGTTGTCTTGTGAAGGTTCACTGTCGATCGACGTGCATGGTATGCTGTCGGTCGTTTGGCTGTCGTCTCCATCGATCGATGGCACAGTGATGGTGCCGATCGACGCAGAATACTCTATCTCATACTCGTCTTCACAATGGCATGCTCCAATGAACTTCTGATCATCAATCTCCACGAGGTTGACCTGTCTCTTGACAATTCTGACTGGGTCATAGTAGGTGGCAGGATCAATCAGTGTTAGACACAATCTGTTTGATTTCATGTCGCATACAGCTCCAACTGTAGCTAAGAAGGCTCTTCCAAGCAAGAGGGAAGAGTTCCAATTTAGCTTTATGTCCAGGACATGAAAGTCTACTAGGATAAGGGCATTACCAATCTGCACTTCAAGGTCTCTGATTATACCTCCTGAGTTCCTTTGTGTACAATCCACAAAGATGAAAGAATCTGATGAAGGCTCCACTTTCAGACCTAGTTGGTCTGCCATAACCTTTGGTACAATGCTGACTGATGCTCTTGTGTCGCAGAGTGCATTGGGAAATTCAATACCTTTAACACAGCATGGCATTGCAAACTTCCCTGGATCATCTTTCTTCTCTAGTGTGATCCTTTGTTTCATCTTGTCTCTGATGTGATGAAACATAGTACTAATGTCGTTCTCAGTTGTTCTTGTCTCTCTGAAGAACATCCACAACCTGTGTGTGTAGTAACCTCCTCAAAAGGTTTGTCTATTGGAATCCTGAGAACTCTCTTAGTGAAACCATCCATCTCCTTCTCATTATCTTCCCTCTTCAGATGTTTAGGAATCTTCTCCTTTTTCTTCTCAAATTTCTCCCTTCAGAAGCCTTGTCAACTTCCATAGGATCTGATGTAGTGTCTGAAGGTTTGCTTGTAGGTTCTGATGGGTTTTCTGATGATGTAGGTGCTTGTTTGAGTGCATTGATTCGGGTTGGGTCATTGGTAGGTAATTGCACTCGATAGGATAGAGGTGCTCGTCGATCGATGCTTGTAGATGAGTGTCGATCATTGGTGCCCTCCTAGTGTCGATCAGCGGCTGGCTCATGCAGGCGGTCGATACTACAGTAGAATGGGGTGGGTGGGTGAGGATGTTGTTCCATGAATTCTTTGTGAGTCAGTATACGTACTGCACTGCAAGATGCACTGGACTCGGTGGTCGACGTCGATCGGTGTTGGTGATGGTATGTCGGTCGACCCGTAGTGTCCCATGTCGACCGGTGTGTATCATGCGGTATCGATCGACACCACTGAGATCCGCCGAAACTCATGGAGCTTTCCACTTCGAAATCTCCTTCCTGCAGCTTCTCATGCTTCACCACTTGCCAGAAATCATCATCTATGATGGCATTGACGTGGTGCTTCATGTTTTCCTCTCCTACCTCTCTTCTTTTAGAGGCTTCTCCAATCTGTACAATCTGCATCTCAAGTTTTCACACTTGAGTCCCCAACGTATCTATCTTGGAATTCAGATTGGTGTAGACAGAATCAATCTTTCCATTGAAATCCACAGTGAGCTTCTGCTGGCCTTCAAGAACCTGACCAATCATTGCTTCAATTCTGCTTTCCTGGGTCTGTGGTGGTGGATTCTGATAAGATGAATTCCCATAGTTTCTGTTGTTGCTGAAAGGCTTCTGGTACTGTGAACTCTGGTTGTAATTGTTTCTCTGACCTTGGCCATAGAAGTTCATGTTTCCACTCTGGTTTCAAGACCTCTGAAATCCAGCTCTTCCAATGTAGTTCACATCTTCTTCTGTTTCTTCTTCAGCTGAGCAAATTTGCCTCTTAAGAAGTTCCTGCACCTTATCCAACTTCGTTTGTACTTCATCCATCTGACTCTCCTCAAGTGGTGCTACAGATTTCTTTCTCTTAAAGTCAGTGTTCTTGGTGCTGTTACTCGTAGCCAAATTCTCTATCAGTCTTTTAGCCTCTCTTGGATTCCTTGTGTTGAAGTTTCCCTCACTAGCTGTATCAAGAGCCATCTGATACCTCAAGGAAAGACCTCTATAGAAAGTGCTCAGCAGTTGCACTTCATTGAATACATGGTGTGGACAGTCGCGCTGGAAATCTCTGAATCTATGCCAGGCATCTCTGAAAGATTCTCCAGTTTCCTGAGTGAATGTAGAGATTTTTCTCCTCCAGTCTTATGCGCGTGTCTCATCGAAAAAGTGACACAAGAATGCGTTCTTGATGTCATCCCAGGTTGTAAGAGAACCTGGTGGTAGCTGTCTAAGCCAGTGCATAGCTTTTCAAACCAATGTGTATTTGAAAAGCTTGCAGAGTAGGTAATCCCTAGGGACTCCTTCTATACGGACTTCAGCTATAAGATCCTCGAACCTCTCAATATGGTCCATAGGATGCTCGTTTTGCAGACCAGCAAAAGGTATCTGGGATACAAGCGAGTAGTACTGGGGCTTCAGCTCAAAGTTACGCTTCTGAATCTCTGGAAGACGAATCGCTGATCTGTTGGCGTAGTATTCATCTGGGCGGTTGTAGTCAGCTAATGTCTTCAGTTGATCAGCCTCTTCAGTATCTGGCTCACGAATGACATTCCCATGAGCATCTAGCTTCTGACCTGTTTCATTACGAAGATGACCATCCTGGTCATACATGTTTTCATTCTCATCTGGTTTGAGAATCACAATCGCAACCATGTTTCGCGTTTCCGTGTCGATCGGTGTACGAGGTGTAGTGTCGATCGACTGTGGTATGCGAGAATCAGTCGACGCGGAAGCTTGAGCATCGATCGATGCTGAGCGTATGCCCTTGCGGATTGAACGTTCCAGAATAGCATAATCCTCTGAGAATAGCAGTTGCTTATCCTTGTTGCTTCTGGCACTGCTGGGCATGCACCTGAAAAGACAAGAAAAAGTTTGTATCAGCAGAACAAAAATAAAAATAAAAACCTAAAATTAATAAGACTAAATCTAATGGCGATCAAAGCTCCCCGGCAACGGCGCCAAATTTGATACGGTGTCAAATTACCCTAAAGACTGACCAATTACTCTCTCAAATAAGAGGTTCAGATGTAGTACTTAGGGATCGAATCCAAAAGGAGCTAGGGAACCAATTAAATCTAATCAGAATATTAATTCTAGGTAGTTGCAGTTTTAAATGTGAAATAGCAATAAAATCCTAATTGAGCAAGGCAGTTGCTCTACTACCAGAAAATGAAGCGGTGTAGACTTTAATTAAACAAGCGCTAGACTTAGGGTTTCTATTCAGGAATCAGAGATTATAATGCCATCATCAAAAAGGTCTGCTACTGTCACTATTGAGCTGATATCCATCCCTGAAGTTTGGCCCGAGAGTAGATACTGCGAAAGTTTTCCAAATGGCGTCCAATTGTCCGACCAGAATCGACATGATTATCCATTACCCACTTCTAGCTTTATCCAGGTATACACTTCCTCTCTAAGCTTCAGGAGCTTATTCACAAGCCAAGAGTTAGTTGTAGAAGGTCTAATAGTCCAGAAATTCGAGAGGGAGCCTTTTAGAACTTCTGTCTTAAACCTTCCCACCCAGATTGATCCTGCTTGAAAGAACAACAACCATATTAGTTTCATACAGCACGATTTGTTCCAGGTGAGTAGATCCTTCACCCCGAGTCCACCACATGATTTTTCCTTTGTCACTACGTCCCATGAGACCTTAGCCGAGTGATAGTATCTAGTCTTCCCTTCCATAGAAATAAACCACAAAGAGAGTTTATTCTTTTAACACAGGCTTTAGCGAGTAGGAAAGTAGAGCACCAGAAGTTTGTTATTCCCGCTATGACTGTTTTAATCAAAAGTAGCCTCCCCGCAAAAGACAAATGTCTTTACACTCCACGAAGTGAATTTTTGTTTGACTTGCTGAATTAGAACCTCACAGTTTGCTATTGTTAATTTCCTTGTGCAGATCGGGACGCCAAGGTAGCGCACTGGTAGAGTCCCATTTAACATTCCCGTAGAGACCTTGATGACATCAATTTCCTGCTGAGACAGACCCGAGGCATAGAACGATGATTTCTGCACACTTACAGCTAGGCCAGACCTCTGTTCAAACTTTTTCAGTACTTGAAGGACATTTTGCCTTGAGCTGAGGGAGCCATCCATGAAGATCAGTAGATCATTGGCGAAACATAAGTGGGTGAGCTTGGACCTACTGCATTTGTGATGATATTTTATTCGCGAGTCAGCTGCAGCCTTATTCAGCATCAGAGACAGCATGTTCATAGCAATTACAAAGAGGTAGGGAGAAAGGGGATCTCCCTGCCTTAATCATCTCTTCCCTTTGAAGTATCCATGCACTCTTCCATTGTAGCAAATAGTGAAGTTCGGAGTACACACACATGCTCTGAGCCAGCTAATCAGAAGGGGTGGGAGTTAGAGACCTTCTAAACAGCTAAACAAGAATTCCCAGGAGATGGTATCGAAAGCCTTTGCCACATCCACCTTCAGAGTTATCCGTTTAGGTCCTATCTTTCGATGATAACCGTTCACGAGCTCCTCTGCTAGGACAGTGTTCTCCACAATCAACCTGCCTTTCACAAACGCCGTCAGGTTAGGGACAATAAGCTCTGGAAGTATCGGTTTGATTCTCCTGACTAGTAGTCTAGAAACGACTTTATAGAGTGTATTGAGGCCGCTGATTGGGCGAAAGTCAGATATGCTAGAAGCTCCAGAGCGCTTTGGGACTAAGGCAAGGATGGTAGAGTTTGTAGATGCTGGCATGAAGGAGTAGTGAAAGAAATGAGTAATTGATGTAATCACCTAATTCCCGAGAAAGCTCCAAGTTGACTTGTAAAACGCAGAGGTGAGACCATCTGGTCCAGGCACTTTGTTTGCATTTAGATTGAATAGCATCTTTTGGATCTCCTCAGCTGAGGGAATCGTGGTCATTGCTATTACCTGAGCTGTAGATGGACAGAAACCCGTAAGATGATAAAACCAGTCATGAGTAGAGGCAATGAGAAGTGGCTGCAACAGGTCTGGTCCAAGAAGATTGCGGAAGTGAGTAATGGCATGAAGGCTCATGAGGTGTGGATCAGTCAGCAAGGCTCCTGAGGATATCATGAAGGATCTAATGGTGTTGTAGCTCGCCCTTGTTTGGAAGATTCTGAAGAAGTAAGCAGTGTTCTGATCTCCTACATTTAGCCAATTTACTCTTGATTTTTTTCGAAAGTAACATTCTTCTATTTGGCGCAGGAACAGCCACTTCTGATGCAGCTGACGTTCTTCTTCAAACAGATGGGGAGTTGGGGTTCTTAGAGCTTGTATCTGCACATCTTGTAACAAATTGTTAGTTTCCAACACCCTCACTTGAATATTTGAAAAATTCTCTCTATTTTACTGTTTTAACACTCCTTTTACACTCTTTTGCTTCCAACAGAGATTTGTGAGGGTGAATGCCATGCTTCCGGCTTGATTCCAAGTCTTAAGAACCGTCTAGTGAAAGAGTGGATGTTTGGTGAGATATTTAAAGAACCTAAAAGGCTTGGTTCCAGCTAAGGGAAGTTGGTGGGAAAGGTCTAGGAGGCTGGGACAGTGGTCTGAAGTTTCAGGTGGGAGGAAGGTAGCAACACTGTTTGGGAAGAGGGAAATGGTATTCGAGTTAACAAGTAGCCGGTCAAGTTTCTTAGAAATGGGACTCTCTGGCCTATGATTGGACCACGTGTTGAGAGGGCCTTGAAACCGGAGGTCAAACATACCCATCTGGTATAGAGTGTCTCTGAATTCTGCCATTTGAGGAGAGATAGAGTTGACCTCGAAGAGAGAATGTTCAGAGGGATGGATGATCTCGTTAAAGTCACCAGCTAAGATCCAGGGAAGGTTCGCTAGATTCAGCTGTTGATACAGGTGAAGAAGTTCAACCCAAAGGCCCACCCTATCTACTCTTTGGTTTGAGGCGTAGATTGCTGTGTAATAGAAAGGGGCAGAAGCTGGGAGTTGCACCTGACAAGTAAGCTGCTGAGCTGACTGTTGAAGCACTTGAACCTTGAGTGGATCCTTACAAATGACAATTATTCTACCATCCTCATCTGAGAAGTGGTTAGACGCATAGTTCCAGCCACAACAAAGGGACGACATTAGCTGGGCCAGGTTCTGATCTTTTATGTGGGATTCTAAGATAGTACCAAAAATAGGTTGATGGGTTCTTAGCCAGTTACAAAATGGGGTATGCTTATCCGAGTCATTTAGACCACGAACGTTCCAAAAAAATAGTTTAGTACACATATTAAGATAAAAAGGGGGACTCTCCTTGAGGTAAGGAAGAGTCAGGAGCCAAAAGAGAGAAAGGGTTAGTGTTTGTGTTGGGGTCAAAATCGGTCACGACGAAATCAATGCCTGAAAGTCCCCGGAAAGTATTTCTCGGAACAAAAAGTCTCGTATAAATCGAAAAGAGGTTATACGACAAGTTCTCAAAATAGAATATCTAATCTCTCCGACAAACAATTCTCGGAAAACAAACGGCAAAACAAAAGGAGGTCGGAGCTTGGTCTTAACAGGTCAACTCGCCATAGGGCGTGCTCAGTCTTCCCAGCTCACCCTAGGACAAGCTCACTTTGTTCTCCTTTGAGTCTAGATCAAAATGGCTTTTGTTTCGTCTCAATCGGAGTTTCCGTTGAGATTTTATGAAGAGAACAAAGTCACTGTCCCGGCCACCTCGTGGGTGTACTCGCCCGGCGAGTACAACCATCACACGGGTCACCTCGCCCTCTGTAATGGCCACCTCTCCCTAAGGAAATCTCAACTTTTTTCTCCTTTGACTCTAGATAAAAATGGCTTTCGTTTCGTCTCAATCAGAGTTTCTGTTGAGATTTTACGAAGAGAACAAAGTCACTATCCCGGCCACCTCGTGGGTGTACTCGCCCGGCGAGTACAACCATCACTTGGGTCACGTAGCCCTATGTAATGGCCACCTCGCCCTAGGGCAAGCTCACCTTTGTTCTCCTTTGAGTCTAGATCAAAATGGCTTTCGTTTCGTCTCAATCGGAGTTTCCGTTGAGATTTTACGAAGAGAACAAAGTCACTGTCCCGGCCACCTCGTGGGTGTACTCGCCCGGCGAGTACAACCATCACGCGGGTCACCTCGCCCTCAGTAATGGCCACCTCTCCATATGGAAAGCGCACCTTTGTTCTCCTTTGATTCTAGATCAAAATGGCTTTCGTTTTGCCTCAATCAGAGTTTCCGTTGAGATTTTACGAAGAGAACAAAGTCACTGTCCCGGCCACCTCGTGGGTGTACTCACCCGGCGAGCTCAACCCCGGTATGGGTGTACTCGCCGGGCGAGCTCGACCAGCACGCGGGTCAGCTCGCCAGCGAGCTCAGCCCCAGCATGGGCGTGCTCCCCGGCGAGCTCGACCAGCATGCGGGTCAGCTCGCCGGCGAGCTCAACCCCGGCGTGGGCGTGCTCGCCCGGCGATCTCGACCAGCACGCGGGTCAGCTCGCCGGTGAGCTCAGCCCCAGCATGGGCGTACTCGCCGGGCGAGCTCGACCAGCACGCGGGTCAGCTCACCGGCGAGCTCAACCCCGGCCATGGTGTGCTCGCCCGACGAGCTCGACCAGCACGCGGGTCAGCTTGCCGGCGAGCTCAGCTCCAGCATGGGCGTACTCGCCGGTCACCAGCACGCGGGTCAGCTCGCCGGCGAGCTTAGCCCCAGCATGGTCGTACTCGCCGGGCGAGCTCGACCAGCACGCGGGTCAGCTCGCCGGTGAGCTAAGCCCCAGCATGGGCGTCCTCGCCGGACGAGCTCGACCAGCACGCGGGTCAGCTCGCCTGCGAGCTCAACCCCGGCCATGGTGTGCTCGCCCGACGAACTCGACCAGCACGCGGGTCAGCTCGCCGGCGAGCTCAGCTCCAGCATGGGCGTACTCGCCGGGCGAGCTCGCCAGCACGCGGGTCAGCTCGCCGGCGATCTCAGCCCCAGCATGGGCGTACTCACCAGGCGAGCTCGACCAGCACGCGGGTCAGCTCGCCGGCGAGCTCAGCCCAGCATGTACTTTCGCCGGCGAGCTCGACCAGCACGCGGGTCAGCTCGCCGGCGAGCTCAACCCCGGCGTGGGTGTGCTCGCCCGGCGAGCTCGACCAGCACGCGGGTCAGCTCGCCGGCAAGCTCAGCCCCAGCATGGGCGTGCTCGCCGGGCGAGCTAGACCAGCACGCAGGTCGGCTTGACCGACAAGCTGATCTGATCCCGGCCTGTCCGACTTACTTAAACTCCCGTATCTTCCGTATAGCTGTGACGTCCGACCTTCGGGACAACATACTCTTCGCTTCGTTTGAGATTTAAGTTATTCTCGAAGTTTTACGACTAAAACTGAGAAAATCGTATAAACACCCAAAGGCCTAAAAACGGTCTGCAAGGATCCAAACTTGTCTAGAGGCTCACCTACGATCTCAGAGGGGATCCAAGCCCATAGGAATTATGACGGTTTATCCTAACTCTCGGAAGTAGGATAAATGTTAAGTTTCCGAAAATAAATGTCAAGATTCGAGGATTATTACGAAGATCGACGGAAAATGGAATATTTCCAAAAAGAGATAAACTTGGGCCCGAAGACAAAGGAATAAACGGGCCACCGACCTAAAGCAACTATATAAGGAGAGCTGGAGCCGAAGAAAAAGGGATCCGAGATTTGAGACCTAGAGAACTCCCGTTAGCATAGAGAACTTGGAATTTAGGCGGTTAGACTAGCAAAGCAGGACCTAGAACCTCTGGCCGCCTCTTGTTCTAGTTTTATCTTATCCGCAGACCTCTGTTCCTCTCGGAATGATCTAACAATTCTTTAACTTCAGAGCTCCGCTCATAGAAACCCTAGGCATAATCTTCGACATGCCTGTTTCTATGACCAACGCTCGTACTAGAAAAACTCGCCTAGGCAGTTCGATCTCTTGTTCAATTCTTTCTAACTGAACTACGTCCGACTTGATCCTCGAAAGGGGTACGTAGGAAGCCTTTCTTAAGGTCCAGTCCCAACTCTTAACAAACCCTTTTCCGCATTTATTTGGTCACTTGTCGTTGGCTGTCGCAGAGAATTCGGACCTCAAGGAAAGTAGGATTTTTCTTGCTTTCCTCCATATTTTATTCATTAAAATCGACGGTGTGAGTTCCCACAGTTTGGCGCTAGAAGGAGGGCGGACGGATTACTTTTACTCATACCGCCGCAAAACGCTTGATCGAAGCGATGTCAGAAAGATGAAAGAAAAACTCGCAGTTTGCGTCGACACTGGTAAAACAACTCCAGCAGCGACTGCTCATATGGCCAACGCTTACGCAAACGCCACAGTGCTCGAGCAAATCAAAAACCTAATCGAGGCTTTTCGCCACAGGAAGAGCACTAAAACGAGCTCGCAATTTCTCTGTCTAAACAGAAAGGGCAACGATAAAATATATCAAACCCCGAAAATTCGTGTTGTTACCAAGGTAGAGAAGTCTCAACGAGCAAGGGTTCTACCAAAAAACATTTTTCGAGAACCTCTCGGAAAAATAAAACTTGTTCTCTTCGAAACCTATCGGGTCATCAATTCCCACTGCGGTACTTCATTCTAACAATTCTCGGGAAACACATGACGAAACGAAAAAAGCGCTTACCAATACTTCCAAGCGTCCAAACCATCCCGAGGAAGCACAAAGCTCCGACTGTCCTCACCAGCTTACCATACCGCGAGCTCGGCCCTTCTCGACAAACTCGCCATACGGCCAACTCGGTCCTTCTCAGCCAGTTTTGGAAAAATTAGAGTTCAATTGTATAAAATCACTCGAAACCTAAGACGGTTAAAGAAGACTAAACAAAGCCAAAACGAGATGCATATCCCTCACTGCTAAGACGTCTTCCGAAACCTAGAATTTCATAAACGCTGCGCGAACTCTGGATTTTCCCACTAAGCTTACTTCAGAGAAACTACTCAAAACACCTTCGGATCAATCCTACGGAAACGAGAAAATTTCTGATGAAGTTTAGTCACAAAAATTACAGCTCACCGCAGCAAGAGTATCTGATATTAAAATTCGATAATATTTTACGGAACACCTTTTGTAAAATAATACTCGACAGTATTTCACGAGACAGCTTTTGTACAATTAAACTCGACAACGTTTTACGAAACAGCTTCCGTAAAATTAACTCGACAACAGTTTGCAGCATAACTCTCATAAAATAAAAGTTCGACAACGTTTTAAGAAACAACTTCCGTAAGATCAAACTCGGCAATATTTTTCGAAACATCATTTGAAAATTTAAACAAGATCATATGAAACAATAGGGTCTGGGACATGAACAGTTCGCTCATAGCTTGACGAACTAAACCAAATGACATCTTGTCCATTGCTTCCTCTTTCCTAAACGCCCCTCTTGGCCTGCTTCTCCTCCTTTTGTTTCAACGATTTCGTAAAATTCCTTCGGAAAACCGCAAGTACGAAGAAACGAGGACATGAACTTGGACGTTTATCTCTCTTCCTCATTCCGATATTGTCGTCAGAATTTCGTCGAAACCCAATTCGTATAAAATTCAGTATCAAGCTTTTCGAAGTCCCTTGACATTGAATCGAAAGTGGCCATTCCGAAACGCCTAACAAACTCTCGATAAATTACTAACTCATCAGAAGACAAGAGGAGACGAAGATGGAAGAAGAGGCAATATCGAATAATCGATGAGACTAAGGTACATCTGACTCAGAAAGTTTTATCAGGTTTTAATTCTTCGTAGGAGAGGAAAGAAAACTTCTTGAAAACTGCCGTAAAATTTAGGGAACCTAGAACCTAGGTGGATAGTCTAGCAAGCTAAGTCTTAGGCAATTTGTCCAGTATTGTTCTATTGTTCCTTGACTGTCCAGGCAGAACATGCAAACCGATCTAATCTCTCGAAAAACCAAGAAACGATCGCAACGCATCTTAAGCAAATTTTCATGCAACCAAAGGAGTATACGAACCATTCATCGTATAACTGAAACCTAAAGAAGAAAATCATTTTTAACAGCCAACAGCCGTAACTCGAAAAACTCCACTATGCTTGGCCTGTCAATCTTGATGAATGCTATTCGGCCCTCGGCCAACTATGCCTTTTCATAAAGCCCGAACCTGAATTCGGCATCCCCTTAAAAGACAATCGTAAACTAACATGACCTTAATGTTAACACGAAAGTGTCATGGTCCAATCCTTTACCAACAACTTACTTGGCTATACGGCTGAACACAACCTTAATGCCACACCCAAATAATTGAGCGACCACTGCTCCAGTCGATTAACGGCTAAAACGACAATCCACGATTTGTCATAGAACGCCAAGTGACTGTTACGCAAGCAGTTTGTCGTATAATCCAGAATCAGAAATCATACAATAGTTCTTCATAACAAAACTCAGTCCTAACAACCATATGGTTAACGGAAGATTTAAACTTATCATCAACTGATTAAGTTCTATACATCCCGTAAACACGGCATGAAAAGAAACACTCGTGAAAAAAGCTCCAAGAGTTATACGAGTCATCCTTAAAAATATACAATACAAATTTCGGAAGGCCAACACTTCACGAAGCACAGTGAAGGTAGACGCTTCTCCCTGGGTCAAATTTACGCGACCCCTCAGTCCTAATTCCTCGATCAAAAATCAAAAAAAAAAAAAAATTCTGCGTCCAAACTGAAACAACAGTTTCTGGCGAACATTCGCAAAACATCTCCAAGCCCGCGAACATTTCAATCACGAAATGCGGCACAAGGAAAACTCAACCTTCAGCACTGCGAGACTATGGGAACCGAAATTCACACCGTCAATTTCCGATAAACAATTTGTGGAGGAAAACCGAGTTAACCCGATCTTCCTTGAAGGTCCCGGATATCTGCTGGGCCACACACGATACATTCAATGGAGATTAAAGTTGTAAAAATTAAACATCGTAAGACTAGAAAGAAAGATATCTTATTTCTGAATTCTCGTTTGAGCGTGTACAACAAGCAAAGAAATCGGCTACAAGAGCTGTCGAGAAGTCCGCTAGTCCGGCCGCCTAAGTCTATCCTAGTTGAGTCGCAGCTCGCTAGTGAAAACAGAAAAGAATGCTAAATCGCTCTAAGTGCTAAGTGCTCTGGAAATTTTGTGATGATTTGCTCCTCGCCCAAAGCTCTCCTTATATATTCCTCTTAAGACGGTCTATCTTCTTCGGGCTGAATCGGCTTTTCCATTTTCGTCCATCTTCGTGTTTATCGAGAAACTTGACATTTATCTTCGGAAAACTTGACATTTATCTTCTGGAAACTTGACATTTATCTCTTATGTGAGGATAAGGATAAACCATCATAGTTATCCTTCCTTTCGAAAATCGTAGTGGGCGCTTTGGCCATGTCGGGCCACTTAGACGCTTTTACGGTTTTTCAAAGAATAGTCTTTGAAGGTTTCGCATTTCCAAAGGAACCCCACCTCGTGATAGTCGAGATGTTTGGTGTTTAGAATAACCGTGATCGCATTCAAACTCACGAGGATTGATCCAAACAAGCCAAGATGGGATCAGACCGAGCATGATGGGACCGAGACCAGGACGAGGGCCATCAACCGGCCAGTTTACGCCCGCCGGCGGACGCCTGCCGCCGCGCAGGCTGGCTTGCCGGTGCCAGGCGGTTGCGGACGCCTGCCGGGCGCCAGGCGGCTTATGGACGCCGCCGGGCGCCAGGCTGGTTTGCCGCCGGCGCCAGGCTGGTTTGCCGCCGGCGCCAGGCTGGCTTGCCGCCAGGTCGCTTGCGGGACGCCGCCGCCCGTGGGTTTTCCCATACCGATCTTTCCCGCTGCCGCGATGGGAAATCATTTGAGTTCGGCGATCTTTAGCCGTGGATTTCGAGATAACCGTTTCTGACCCCAACAAGATCTTCCGAGATTCCTCGAGTATAGGGATCGAGATGGACTTGGATTAGTAGACTTTTCGTCTTCAAGGGTTTGAGTGATGAGGCTTCAACTTAGATTTCTAAAATATGAACTTTTAAACAATCGAGAAGGCTTTGCGGAAGAATCATTGTAGTTCTCGGACAATCCGAAGATGGGTTTAAGGGAACACGATGCTGCCGTTGCCCGAGATCACGAGACGATTGCACAGATAGGCGCCAGGACCCTTGCCGGCGCCGGACGGGAGACGACAGGCCTGCTGGCGCCAGACGGAGAGGACGAGCCTGGCCCGCTGCGTGGCGCCGCTGGTGCCTGCGCGGGCGCCAGCGCCCTGCGTCCGGCCGTCGTGGTACCGCCGCCGGTGCCTGCTGTTGCTTGCCTTCGTTGATCCCCGGGCTCACGCCCGCTCATGCCTTCGTGAGTTCATCGAGTGACGACCTGTTTCTTGGTGTTGATCGCCACTTAGTTTTCGAGGACTTTCGGTGATGATTTCGCTGACCAATTTTGACCCCAACAGTTAGCCCCCAGCTAGCTAGGAACCGTAGTGCCTTTCGGTCCTGGCTTGTATAGCCGTGGGAAGGTGTAGAGACGTAATCGCTTGCGAAAGTCGGGTAAATAGTGATTTTACCTCCTTTATATGGATGGAGTAAGAAATCTCATTCATTCTTACTTCATCATAAAAATTCATCTCTCTCAAGAATCCTTTCTCTCTTTTAAGAATAATGTATTCAAGATCCTCCAAGAGAAATTCTTCTTCCCATTCATCCTCGGATGACTCTCCTGCCCATGTGACGGTGAAGCAAGAGGAGTTAGTCGAGGAGGAAGCGAAGAATGCGTATACCGAGCCCTTGTGGGCTCGGCTCGACCTCTGCCAGATGTCCCTGTTCAAGAGACCTTTGAGGCAGCCTGGTGCTCCTTTACACCGAGCCTGGTTTCACGTAAATATCTCGGATTCTTCGAGATTTTACCAGATTCCGATGGAGTCAAATTCGGATCCTGCCGGTAACGAGGCAGGAATCCTCGAAGGTTTCTTTACATGTTATGAGGCTTTCCTTACGTATTGCCGCATGTGGTTCCCGATCCCGGTACCATTGTTCGTGCTTCGTCACTTCGAACTTTAGATCAGCCAGCTCAGCTCCTGCCTTAGAGAGTTGGATTGGCATCGATCGCAGTTATGAGCTCGGATCGATCTCGTCCCGCGATTTCGAAGGTCTTTGGAGCACTCGCCAACGGGAGCGACGGCTATTACTCCATGGTGCCAAAGAAGGATATGGCCATAATTCAGGGACTACTTAACCCTAAGTCGTGGCAGGAGCGTTTCTTCTATGTCCGAATAGATGGCGATTCTGTCAAGGAGAGCTGCCTCCATCTATTTCCGCATGCATGGAACTTCAACCGAGGTAATACGATGAAAACTCGTTGTCTATTTTGTTATTCCGGAAGTGCGAGTTTTTAGTGAAAAAGTTTCGCTTTGTAGAGAACGGGGCTGTTGCGCATTTGCATGGTGATCTTTTCGTCAAGAGGGATCTCCTTCGTCAAAGGCCGTTTTTCTGGAAGTCCTTCACTCTTGAACGGATTCGAGACGCAGTAAGGCTTTACGGTCCCGAGACCCTGTCCCGTCATGTGACGCCGAACCGGTTATCGAAGCCCCTACTCAGAGGCGTAAACAGAGATCTCGTAAAGGGAAAGAAATTGATGGTGGGGAAGGTTCGGAAGATCCTTCACCGTTGGGGGAAAACCCTAGTTTTGTTCCAACGGAGAAAGGCGGAGCCAGCGATTTTTCGCTCCCCAACAATTTCTTTGACGGCCTTCCTCCGGAGTTTGTTACTGACTCGTCGCTGGAGGACGAGAAGAAGCAATGGGTTTTTGCCGAGGGTTCCCAGCGGATCAATGAGGTTTTGTCCTTTGAACTTCTTAACCGTAATCTTGAATCCGCATATATGTATATTTATTGATCTTGAATTTATGCAGGGACTAAGAGTGTTTGGCAATGCGCTTGACTCGAGTTCCCGTAAGTCTAGGATTGCTAATTTCAAGACCAAAGAAGCTGAGCGAGAGCTCTTCCGATTCCGACAAGAGGTAAAGCCGCAGAACCCAAAGCAAGCTGAGCTTCATGCTCGAGCTCTTGTTCGGGCGGAAAGGAGAGGAAGGAGGATGGTCGCGGCCGAGGTGGCAAGACGGGCGGAATCGCTTTGCTGCTGAGTTTCAATGTTTTAAAGAAGCTCAGGAGTTTGTTGGCGATTTCAAAGTGCCGGCTCGGTCGTAAACCTTTACAAGTCTCGAACCCGGATTTCTTTTGATTCCGAGATTGCTGAGATGAAGGACTTTATGGCCGAAAGTGTGCTCATGCTGAGTCATTGGTTCCTCCAGTCGAAGAAAGAGTCCGGAGACTATGGGAACCTATCGAGGTTTCGAGGATACGTGGAGGCCGGAGCCAATGAGAACGCCGAGGGTGGTGGAAACGCCAAGGCGAACGAGGAAGTGGACCAGCCTGCAGGTTCATTCGGATTTCCGCATCCGGATTTCTCGATGTTGACTTCCTTTGTGAATCGTATGTTTTGGTCGTGTGGCCGCTTTTAGGAGTTTTATTCTGCGACCGCCGGAGGTTGCATTCTTATGTTTTGGGACTGGCCGTTGGTGGCTTAGAATCCGCCGTTTTGGCGGTCTTTATGAATATGAAAATTTGCGAGATTTCGTCTTTTGTTTTGATTTATACTTTCGCCAAGTGTAGAGGAAAGAATGCGAGTAGTCACTTCAGATCCTAACTCTTTTTGTCGCTTGGTCCGTATGCTACTTTTAGCGGCGTTTTAGGTGTAGCGATAAGAGACATGTTTTGGGATCTCGTATACGATACTATGTCTGTGAGATGTCAAGATCCAGCAAGACTGTGTTTAGGGCAAGACCTAGGCTTACTCTCAGCTTTAAGGCTGTGCGATGACTGATCGGCTTTCGTTTTGCCTGTTAGTGATTTCTTCCTGATTCTTTTCGTTTAAAGTCCGCGACTAGTCGCCGCTTATATGACTTGTGTTAAAAGAATCGAGCTATCTTCGAGTTTATCCGAGATGCTAAACCAAAATTTTGGGTGTCTTGTATAGCTATGATATCCTTGTCGGATGTAAGAGGACCTTGTAGGTCTGACTACGAGTTTGTATTGAGTGAACGCTTTGAGCGCCCGTCGGGCCAATCGACGGGCATAAGTTGTTTTAAGTCACAGGTGGACTGTTTTAGCGGATGATACGAAGTTTTGTTATCTTTTTCAGAAGTTGCGACGCCTCGCGTTTCTTCAAGATATGATTTTCGTTTTTCCGGCGTTTACGCGTTTTCTAAATTAAGTGAGCGTAAAAATAGATAGAAAGAATTTTATTGAAAAATTTCAAAAATTTGAGTACATGTGCGGATATTTCGCGTTTTGTGGGAGTATAGAGTATACGCACCACCCCCTTTTGGTGAGGGGATAGCTGAACTCGCCGGGTTTCGACGAGCTGCCTACGCACTTCTTCGAGGATCAAGCCATCTCAGTAGTTCTGATAGTTTCCGCAGACGTTTTACTCCCCGCGTTGCCGTTCGATCGTGCTGGTCGGATCGGTGGTTTGTGCGGGGTCGAGCTGTCTGGTTTTACGGCGGTGGACTCGAGGCTTTGTTGCTGTCTTGAATCGCCTGTTCGGATGATTATGGATCATCTTTTTCGAGTCCTCGGAATGTTGTGTGATTCCTTTGCTCGCTTCGGGTGGCTGGGGCGTTCCGATCTTTCGCAGTTTGAACTCGCTAGGTAACAGAGTTTCGATTGTTTCTGACTACCCCGATGACTGCGGTTCCGGTTGGAGTCGGAAATTTGATGCCGAGGTGATATGTGGATGGTACTGCCTTCATGGAGTTGATCCAAGGGGTTCCCATGATGGCATTGTAGATGGCCGGGTTGTCGACTACTGCGAACTCGACGATCTTTGTGACTTCTTTCGCCATGACCGGGAGCTTAATTCTCCCGAGGGTCATGGAAGTGACGCCCGAAAACCCAGTCAAAGGTTTTGGCTCAGGGACGACTTCCCCAAGTGGGATCTTCATCCTGTAGAGGGTGTCGCGGAAGATAACGTTGATCGTACTTCCTGTATCGACGAGGATGCGGCCGACTTCGAGATCCTGGATTACCAGGTCGATAACCAAAGGATCGCAATGAGGTTTGTCGATTCCGACAGTTTCCTGTTCCTCGAAAGTGATCGTGTGGTTAGGAATATCGCTATCCGGAACCAGTTGGAACTTGTCTCGGCTTTTCGCCCGTAGGCTTTTATCGACGAGACAGAGTCTTGGTAGAACTGCGATCCTCCGATGATCATGTTTACCCTCTGGCGACTGTTGTTGTTCCCTTGGTCGTCCTGTCTCCTTCCGCGTTTTTCACCCGATTGATTTTCGGTCGCGCGGTCCTCGGAGACAGTTTTGTTGGTCTTTGGGCGGTCGGAGTCCAGGAGCAAGTCCTTTATACTCTTGACCTTTGATAGTTCGCCGGTGAGGAGCTTTGCGGCGAGCCGGGCGCCGAGAACCTTGCAGTTCGCAGTGGAGTGACCTCGGTTTCGTGGAACTCGCAGTAGGAATTATCCTTGTACTGGTTCCTGGTCCAGGTGTTTCCGGAGGTCTTGCCTTGCTCCGAGATATGGCGTAGTTATGCTCGCCTTGGGCGTCTTCCCCTTCGTGATGGACGTTCTTGTCGTTACGAGAGGGTTTCTTTGAGGACGTTTTCTGTGGTCCGTGCTTCTGCGATAGAAGCTTCATCTCTTCCTCCATGATGATGAAGTCCGTTGCTTTGTGGAGAGTATCCTGGATTGTCCGCGGCTTTTCCAGTAGTATCCACTTTCGGAACTTTGACTTGTACCAGAGTTTTCCTCGGCCGACGACATTGTCGCTAATGCCCGCTACCCTGGCCATCACCAGTTTGAACATTCGCATGAAGTCGCTGAGCGCTCTTCCTTCTGAGCTAGGCTCCATAGGTCCACGTCGGATGTTTCTCTGTCCATGAACATGGAGTATTGTTTGAGAAACGCCGAGGCCAGTTGGCGGAAGCTTCCGATGGAGTTTCTTTGAGCCGAGAACCATTCGAAGCGCCTTTGAGGTGCTCGACGAAGAGAAGACAATGACCCACGCCTCGCTCGCCCGAGTTTGCACCTACCCATTGCGATCTGGAAGGACTGTAGGTGCGACTTAGATCCGTCATACCGCCATAGACCGGGATTTTGATTTTGCCCGGTCTGAGATATGTGTTTCCGTGATCCGGCGGTGAATGGCGTTTTCCGTGCTTCCTCGAGAAGTCTATCGATCTCGGGCGGAACTGGTCGCCTGGTGGATTTGCGATTTCACCGCTTTCACTTCGCCACGGTCTTTTAGAGATTCGCTGAGATCATGGATCTCGCTGTTGCTACCAGCGTTCTCGATTTTGTCGGCGCTGGCGCGATGGATCCGAAGTTTGATCCTCCGCGAAGTTCTTCCTGCTCAATCCAGTAGAGTTCTTCCTCTCTTCTGTCATGGGCCTCTCGGCGATACCGCCTGCCGAGCGGACTGGCTTCGGGTTCTCCTGAGGTGGATTTCAGCGTCTTCATCGGAAGGATCCGATTGGTCGCTGATATCTAGATTGATGCGCTCGACGTCGCTTTCCTTGTTTCCCGTCGCCGGGAGTGGAAGGTTCTGCGAGGTCGTTTGCTGTCCTTTGGAGCCGTTTCCTCGGGAGTGGGCTCTTCGAGGCATCTTTTCTCATTCTCCCGAGATCCGAAGTCGAGTCTTCTGCCGCCGTGCCTTGGTGGATCCGCGGCAACTTGCTCCTCGCAGTTAAGGTGTCGACCTGTTTTGCGAGCGAGGTTATCAGCTTGTCCTGTTGTTCTGCCCGCGCCTGGGCGGAGGTAAACAGTTCCTTCATTTGTCTGAGCCTCAGTGTTTGCATCAGCAGTGACTGTGGACGATTCCGTTGGAGTCTTCAACGTTGGCGCCGACGGGTGTTCCGTCTAGCGTTGGCTGGTCTTTGGTAACGTCAGTAGACATGATCGAGCGTGTGCAGTTGCGAGATAGATAGATCCGTAACCCCCTCCTTCTAGCGCCAAACTGTGGGAACCGAAATTCACACCATCAATTTCCGATAATCGATTTGTGGAGGAAAACCGATTTAACCCGATCTTCCTTGAAGGTCCCGAATATCTGCTGGGCCACACACGATACAATCAATGGAGATTAAAGAGATCTTATTTCTGAATTCTCGTTTGAGCGTGTACAACAAGCAAAGAAATCGGCTACAAGAGCTGTCGAGAAGTCCGCTAGTCCGGCCGCCTAAGTCTATCCTAGTTGAGTCGCAGCTCGCTAGTGAAAACAGAAAAGAATGCTAAAACGCCTAAGTGCTAAGTGCTCTGGAAATTTTGTGATGATTTTCTCCTCACCCAAAGCTCTCCTTATATACTCCTCTTAAGACGGTCTATCTTCTTTCGGGCTGAATCGGGATTTTTCCATTTTCGTCCATCTTCGTGTTTATCGGGAAACTTGACATTTATCTTCGGAAAACTTGACATAAACTTGACATTTATCTCTTATGTGAGGATAAGGATAAACCGTCATAGTTATCCTTCCTTTCCGGAAAATCGTAGTGGGCTGTTTTGGCCATGTCGGGCCACTTAGACATTTTACGGTTTTGAAAGAATAGTCTTTGAAGGTTTCGTATTCGGCGAACCCCACCTCGTGATAGTCGAGATGTTTGGTGTTTAGAATAACCGTGATCGTGCCAAACTCACGAGGATTGATCAAAACAAGCCAAGATGGGATCAGACCGAGCATGATGGGACCGAGACCAGGACGAGGGCCGCCGACCGGGCGTGGGGCTTACCGCCGTGCCTGGCCGGCTTATGGACGCTTCGCCGCCGGCGCCAGGCTGGTTTGCCGGCGCCAGGCCGCTTATGGACGTCCGCCGGGCGCCAGGCTGGCTTGCCGCCGCGCCAGGCGCTTGCGGACGCCGCCGGTGCCAGGCTGGCTTGCCGCCGTGCCAGGCCGGCTTTATGGACGCCTGCCGCCGCCAGGCTGGCTTTCGCCGCGCCAGGCCGGCTTGCGGGATGCCTGCCACCCTTGGGTTTTTCCGTTACCCGATCTTTCCCCCGTTGGCCGTTCGTGCGGGAAGTCTTTTGAGTTCGGAAGGATCTTTAGCCGTGGATTTCGAGATAACCGTTTCTGACCCCAACAAGATCTTCCGAGATTCCTCGAGTATAGGGATCGAGATGGACTTGGATTAGTAGACTTTCCGTCTTCAAGTGTTTGAGTGATGAGGCTTCGAACTTAGATTTCTAAAATATGAACTTTTAAACAATCGAGAAGGCTTTGCGGAAGAATCATTGTAGTTCTCGGACAATCCGGACATGGGTTTACGGGACCAAGATGCTGCTGTTGCCCGAGATCACTAGATGATTGCACAGATGGGTGCCAGGACCCTTGCCGCCGGCGCCGGGACGGGAGACGACAGGCCTGCCGCCAGCGCCAGACGGGAGAGGACGAACCTGCCGCGACGTGGGCGGCCTGCCGCCGGCACCGGGCGTCCTGCCGCCGGCGCCAGGCGTCCTGCCGTCCGTGCCGTGTCCCGCGCGTCCGCCGGTGCCTGCTGTTGCTTGCCTTCGTTGATCCCCGGGGCTCACGGTCCTTTCATGCCTTCCCGTGAGTTCATCGAGTGACGATCTGTTTCTTGGTTTTGATCGTCACTTAGTTTTCTTTCGAAGACTTTCGGGTGACGATTTCGTTGTTGACCGATTTTGACCCCAACAGAGATGTCGCTAACGCTCAAAGGATATTCTTTTCCGCAAAACATTCCAGACGAAATGCTCGTCTCATGAACTCAAAACATTTCAAACACGCCTCTAAACGGTAACATGCCTCTAAAATGGTATCATTTCGTTGTTGCTGATCACAATAAACAAACTCTAACGTCCTAAACCGACATTAGCCGCCCTCAAAAGGATAGGCTCTCTTACATCCGACAAGGATAACATAGTGCGCTATACAAGAAATATGAAATTTTGGTTAGCACCTCCAAACGGTCTTTGGAAGTAGCTCGATTCGTGCCAAGACAAGTCATATAAGCCGATAACAATTCGCGGACTTTAAATCGGTATGAATCAGGTTAAAATTGCAAACAGGCAAAACGAAAGCCGACTTGTCATCGCAAAGCCTTAGTCCGAGAGTAAACCTAGGTCTTGCCCTAAACCCAGCCATGCTGGATCTTGACATCTCAAAGACATAGTATCAACACCCCGATACGAGATCCCAAAATTTGTCTCTGCATTTATATTTGTACGTTTATGAGTCTCCGCAAACCAAAAGACTTCGGAAATTCTCATCTTACACAACGACAGGTATGGTGATCATCTGAGAGACAGGAATGAGACGACAACTCACACCCTGTCCCTCTAACTTCGAAAAATGGAAGTTCCCTCAACTTATAAAAACCACGATTTTATAAATTTGAGCAAAATATTTTAACAGGCCCTAAAACAGGCAGGGATTCAGAGCCGCCAACGGCCAGTCCCGAAAAATACATCATGGCCTCACAAGGGCCAGAACAAAACGAAATACCATCAACAGCATCATGCTCGAAAGTCTCTGCACGACACATAACCAGACCATATAAGTCTCGCTGGAAAACAGATCACAGGGTCTTAAACTCCAAAACGAACTACGAAAGGCTTGATCCTTTCAACAAGGGTACGTAGGCAGCCTTCGAAAGGCGCAGCCCCAATCTTACCACTTTCAACGGAGCGTTTCAACCATTAATTCCGCCTACTTTACCTAACATGTCTTACCGCCCGTAAGAACATCGCGAAAGTTCTAACGAGCTGGGGGGCTAACTGTTGGGGTCAAAATCGGTCACGACAGAATCAATGCCTGAAAGTCCCCGGAAAGTATTTCTCGGAACAAAAAGTCTCATATAAATCGAAAAGAGGTTTTACGACAAGTTCTCGAAATAGAATATCTAATCTCTCCGACAAACAACTCTCGGGAAACAAACGGCAAAACAAAAGGAGGTCAGAGCTTGGTCTTACCAGGTCAACTCACCATAGGGCTGGCTCAGTCTTCCCAGCTCGCCCTAGGACAAGCTCACTTTGTTCTCCTTTGAGTCTAGATCAAAATGGCTTTCGTTTCGTCTCAATCGTAGTTTCCGTTGAGATTTTACGAAGAGAACAAAGTCACTGTTCCGGCCACCTCGTGGGTGTACTTGCCCGGCGAGTACAACCATCACACGGGTCAACTCGCCCTCTGTAATGGCCAGCTCTCCCTAGGGAAAGCTCACCTTTGTTCTCCTTTGAGTCTAGATAAAAATGGCTTTTGTTTCATCTCAATCAGAGTTTCCGTTGAGATTTTATGAAGAGAACAAAGTCACTGTCCCGGCCACCTCGAGGGTGTACTTGCCCGGCGAGTACAACCATCACTTGGGTCACCTAGCCCTCTGTAATGGCCACCTCGTGCTAGGGCAAGCTCACCTTTGTTCTCCTTTGAGTCTAAATCAAAATGGCTTTCATTTCGTCTCAATCGGAGTTTCCGTTGAGATTTTACAAAGAGAACAAAGTCACTGTCCCGGCCACCGCGTGGGTGTACTCGCCCGGCGAGCTCAACCCCGGTATGGGTGTACTCGCCGGGCGAGCTCGACCAGCACGCGGGTCAGCTCGCCGGGCGATCTCGACCAGCACGCAGGTCGGCTTGACCGACGAGCTGACCTGATCCCGGCCTGTCCGACTTACTTCAACTCTCGTATCTTCCGTATAGCTGTGACGTCCGACCTTCGGGACAACATACTTCTCGCTTCGTTTCGATTAAAGTTATTCTCGAAGTTTTACGACTAAAACTGAAAAATCGATCAATGCCCAAAGGCCTAAAAACGGTCCGCAAGGATCCAAACTTGTCTAGAGGCTCACCTACGATCTCAGAGGGGATCCAAGCCCATAGGAATTATGACGGTTTATCCTAACTCTCGGAAGTAGGATAAATGTTAAGTTTTCGAAAATAAATGTCAAGATTCGAGGATTATTACGAAGATCGACGAAAAGGGAATATTCACAAAAGAGATAAACTTGGGCCCGGCAAAGGAATAAACGGGCCACCGACCTAAAGCAACTATATAAGGAGAGCTGGAGCAAGAAAAAAGGGATCCGAGATTTGAGACCTATAGAACTCCTGTTAGCATAGGGAACTTAGAATTTAGGCGGTTAGACTAGCAAGGCAGGACCTAGAACGTCTGGCCGCTTCTTGTTCTAGTTTTATCTTATCCGCAGACCTCTGTTCCTCTCGGAAGGATCTAACAATTCTTTAACTTCAGAGCTCCGCTCATAGAAACCCTAGGCATAATCTTCGACATGCCTGTTTCTATGACCAACGCTCGTACTAGACGAACTCGCCCAGGCAGTTCGATCTCTTGTTCAATTCTTTCTAACTGAACTACGTCCGACTTGATCCTCGAAAGGGGTACGTAGGCAGCCTTTCTTAAGGTCCAGCTCCACCTCTTAACAAACCCTTTTCCGCATTTATTTGGTCACTTGTCGTTGGCTGTCGCAGAGAATTCGGACCTCAAGGAAAGTAGGATTTTTCTTGCTTTCCTCCATATTTTATTCATTAAAATCGACGGTGTGAATTTTGGTGACGGTGTGAATTTTGGTTCCCACACTTTGAAGGAAAAGGAAGGGTCAAAAGGAGAGGAGCAATAAGAGTACGATTTGAGGTTGAGGAATTTGAAACAGTAAGGGGAGGGATGAGTGAAGAGTTGGGAGGGATTATCTTATACGAGGGTTAGGAGGGCTATTTTCAGTGTGTAAAGCAGAGAGATCAGAGGAAGGTCATGTGGAAGTGGAAATGGTGGAGGAGACAGGTTTATCTGGAATGGTTTTCTCTGGTATAGTGATAGTGGAAGTTTTCATGGCTCCCAAGTCAAATAAAAGTATAGAAAGGTTGTCGAACCACAGAGAACTAGTGATCTATAGCACTAAGAATACACAAGCTTCCTTAATCTAAGCAAACAAGAAGATGGATGAAGGTAACAAGCTAATATCCTAGAAATATAAACAAGGTGATCTCAAATCCAATCAAGAAACAAGTGCAAGAACTCAATCAAATGCTAAGGTAGGATCCATGGGACTAGGGACTTGACTTTAGGAGATTAAGATCCAATCTAAGGGTGGCAAGCCATCAATCAAACACTCTCCTTATGCCTCTAAACAACAAAACTAAGCAAGCTCTATCCCTAGATGAATGCTCTTTTGCAATGATCACCCAAGTACACAAAATCCCTTTGGCTGTAATGATCAAAGCAAACATTAAGAATGAGTCTAATATCAATCTTAGCTCCTTTAACAACTAATCCCTTAGGTAAAGCAAGCTAAAAGCATTGAAGAGATGGTCCAGGCATTTCATCGAACACCTTCCGGGCGGAAATGCCTATAGATCTATTTTGACATGATCAAGACCAAAATAGCATTAAGAACCCTCAACAAGCAAGGAAACAAGTAGATCCGATCTAAAGGTGGCAGCTTTCAATCAATCTAACAACCTTAGGCCTAGGCACAAGTCTAAACAAACTCTATGGTCAAGAAGAATGTTCATTTGCTAACACATAAACATCAAATGGTCATTGGCTGAATAACATGCAAGCAATCATTAAGAACAAGCCTACTAGCCATCTTAACACCTTTACAACAAATTGTCTTTGGTAAAGAATGTTAAAAGCTTAGTAGAGTTGGTTCAGACATTTCATAGAACACCTTGTGGGTGAGAAATGTCTAGAACTCAACCTTTGAGAGGCCAACTCAAAAAAGCATTAAAAGCACTCTACTAGCAAGGAACAAGATAGATCTACACTAAAACACCCTAGATCTTCACTTAATCACCCTAATCACCCTAACCCATGGATCTAAAGTGTGTCTACTCACTAATCTCCATGAAAAACCTTAAATCTATATGAGATTCAAGGCTAATCATGTTTGTGAGAAGGAGAAACAAAATATGAGATGAAAAACTTCCTTAGATTGATAAAAAGATTCAAGTTTTTAGAGGCAAAGTCTCGAGAGAAAATAAAATAAAATTAGGGTTTTTAGGTCTACAACTATATATAGAGAGGGCAAAAACGAGCTGGTTTGATTCAATTAAACCAAGTCAAACCGAAATAAACCGGTCAACCATTTAATTTTTGCTCTGGTCTTCTTTCCCGAGAGGGTTGTGCACCCCGGCGACCATGACCCGCGTGATTGAGCTTTGTTTCCCGACCGGGTACTTCACCCCGGTGGGTTCTACCCGTGCACCAAACCTTGCGGAATCAATCTCCCAAACGAGCTCCTCCACCGTGCTCAAAGCTCTTCTCTCTCATTCCTTCAGCTCGTGCTTTGTCAAGGTCGTCATGCTCATTACTCCAAACCACCGCGCTTCTTCCTCCGTCGAAGCTCCGGAGTCGGGACTAAGCTTCTCCGCCTCGTCATCTTGCTCTGCCAAGGTCGTCATGCTCAGCTCCGTCCTGTTCTGGGTCGTGCTCTCTCCTCCGCCGCAGCCAAGCTCAGCCTTTTCCGTCGTCGTGGCTGAGCTCGCAGTCTCACCTCCGCGTCAGAGCTCTAACTTCTTCTTATTCGTGGTGTTTCACTCCGTCGTGTTCGAATCTTGTCAAGCTCCAATCCTCATCGCGAATCTCATCCATGACCACCAAATTCCGCCGCTTTGCTTCACCTTCGTCACTCTCCGCCGTGCTCAGCTCCGTCTGTTTCAAGCCAGCTCGCCGTCGTCATCTTCTTCACCTAGTCACGAACCTCCTTCGTCATGATTCACCAATCACCGATGCGGAGCTTCTTCTTCGTACTGGTTCATCTCCCTCTTGAAATCAAGAGCTCGTTCAATCCCGAGCTCCAAGCCGTGCTCTGTCGTCGTCGCCGTCGAAATCGAGCTTCGCCGTAGTCTTGATAAAGCTTTGATTGTTTCCAATGGTGGATTTTGTCTTTATTGCGCTTTTGATCCTTCGGCTTTTGGCTTTGCTCAAAGTGACCCCAAAACTCCAAAAATTGCATTTATGTCCTCTCCAATCAACCCTATACTTCTGATTTTGACAATTTAACCCAGGCGAATGTTCTGAATTTGCAGAGTGGTCCCTCGCCTTTTGATGGTTCCCAAACTTGCCACAAACTATGTAATTTGCAAGTATAACCATGCAATTTTGCCCCAAACTTCTCAAGTGTGCAATCCAACCCTGCTTTATGCAAATGAACAATCTAATGCAATATATACACCTAAATACAACCTAGAATGATCATAATAAGCTAAAATGTGAATCTAAAACTCTTCAAAATCGAGAGATATCACACAACTCGGAGACCGCGGTAGGGGTTGCAAAGCCTTAGGCCGTGGGCTCCGAAGACATAGCGAACCGGGAAGGGTTGGTCGGGAGTCCGGATTTGTTCTCGATTCTTGGTCGATCCGGTCCGGCGAGCTATTCTTGTGGCGCCTCCCGGGCCGTTCCGGGTTAGTCCGGCCTAGGACGGCGAGTGAGCACGCCCATGCTGTGGCTGAGCTCGCCGGCGAGCTGACCCGTGTGCTGGTCAAGCTCGCCAGACGAGCACACCCACGCCGGGGTTGAGCTCGCCAGCGAGCTGACCCGCGTGATGGTCGAGCTCGCCCGGCGAGTACGCCTATGCTGGGGCTGAGCGCGCCGGCGAGCTGACCCGCGCTGGTCGAGCTCGCCCGGCGAAAACGCCCATGCTGGGCTGAGCCGCGAGCTGACCCGCGTGCTGGTCGAGCTCGCCCGGCGAGTATGCCCATGTTGGGGCTGAGCTCGCCGGCGAGCTGACCCGCGTGCTGGTCGAGCTCGCCCGGCGAGCACACCCACGCCGGGGTTGAGCTCGCCGGCGAGCTGACCCGCGTGCTGGTCGAGCTCGCCGGGCGAGTACGCCCATGCTGGGGTTGAGCTCGCCGGCGAGCTGACCCGCGTGCTGGTCGAGCTCGCCCGCGAGTCACGCCGGGCTGAGCTCGCCGAGCTGACCCGCGTGCTGGTCGAGCTCGCCGGGCGAGCATACCCACGCCGGGGCTGAGCTCGCCGGCGAGCTGACCCACGTGCTGGTCGAGCTCGCCCGGCGAGTACTCCCATGCTGGGGCTGAGCTCGCCGGCGTGCTGACCCGCGTGCTGGTCGAGCTCGCCCGGCGAGTACACCCATGCCGGGGCTGAGCTTGCCGGCGAGCTGACCCGCGTGCTGGTCGAGCTCGCCGGGCGAGCACACCCACGCCGGGGCTGAGCTTGCCAGCGAGCTGACTCGTGTGCTGGTCGAGCTCGCCCGGCGAGTACGCCCACGCTAGGGCTGAGCTCGCCAGCGAGCTGACCCGCGTCCTGGTCGAGCTCGCTCGGTGAGTACACCCGTGCCGGGGTTGAGCTCGCCGGTGATCTGACCCGTATGACGGTCATTGTAATGACCCTGTTCAGAAGTAGAAAAGTCAAGACCTTGACCATGAGTTGGTTGAGCCAAGAAATGGTCATGGTCGAGAAGTAATGGTCGATACGTCTAAACCGAAGGTCGTCAAGAAGCAACTTTTTGAAGAGATGTAAATAAGGAGAATCTTTATCTAGGCAGCTCAAGGGAGTCATATTAGAGCATATGGTCATGCCAAAACCAAGTTGGTTCAGGAGGAATCAAGAGTTGGTCAAAAATCTGTATTTTCGGGTAAAACGGTTCCGACCGTCCCGATAAGCAATTTTGATGAAACGAAGCGTCATGGGAGCATTTTGAAGTGGTTTTTCTACTCAAAAACACTCAATGAAGATTTGTAGAAGTTGGTGACGTGGCAAGAGAAAAGTGGACCAGAGATGACATGGCGACCTCCCATTTGCTGCGAATGAGTGATGTGGCGGTACACGTGGCGATTTCTCATTGGACGAAGGGAAACTTGGTGACCAAGTTTGTGAGCTTCCAGAAGGTGAGTCTTGGCTTGCAAGGGATGAAGACTTGGTGACCAAGCTGCTGAATCTTCTAGAAATCGGTAGCTTGCAAGCAAAGTTACCGAAATGGACAAATGTCCATATTTTTACCATGCATAAATGCCACTTGTCCAGCCAGCCTCAGCCACCATTTCCTATAAATACCCAGCCCCTCCCATTCATTTTATTCATCCCAAAACCGTGAAAGCTTACCATAGAGAGAGAGAGGTGAGTTTAGAGAGAGAAACCGAGTGTTAAGGAGTGTTTTTCGGTTTCTTTGGTTTAGCGTTTTTGGGAGAGTGATCCGGAGGTGTTTGGGAACCAATAGGAAACCAGCTTGAAATTCGGTCAGGGGTGGAGGAAATGACCCAACCCGGTCCAACCAACCCGGACCAGCCTTGTTCTGGCCGTCCAGCCGTCCCGACCGGGTAGCTCATCCCGGACCAGCCTACCCGGTCCTGCCTTGTCCATATCAAGCTTCTCCCGACCGGGTAGCTCATCCCGGACCAGCCTCCCCGGTCCTGCCTCCCCATCCTGGTCGTCCAGCGTTCTGTATGGGTGCTCAAACCCGGACTGATCTACCCGGCCAGCTTGATATGCTTCAAGTGAACTGATCATAACTCCTCCAATACAGCTCCAAATGACTTGAACCCACTTCTATTGGAAAGCTAACTCAATTTTTTATGTCTCCACAAAATATTAGCAACAGAAGATATCTCTAAGGCCTCCGTCCATGCTCATCTTTGTCTTGACCAGATCATGGATTGACTTCTCTTTTCATAGCCAAACTTGATTCTTCACCTCTTTTAGGGCCATAAGGTTTCCAAACACCTCAAATCACACCAAAGCATACTCCAACACCTGATAGGGACAAATGAATGCAAAATAGACCTAAAGATGCCTAATGCCTAACTTATATGATCAAAATGCACAAGATATGGATGCTAAAAACATGTAAATATGCAAGACATCATATAGTTGGAGGAAGGGAATTTAGAGTGGTAACAGGCAGGAAGGGAAGAGTCGAGGAAGTGGGAGTAAGGTCTGGTGGAGAAGAGCTGGAATTTGTGGGAATGGTAGAAGTAGAGGTGGAAGTTGTGGGAATGGCAGGAGAGGAGGGAGGCTTTTGTTTGGGGTACATAAGTTTTAGTTGAGGGTTTAGGGATGGAGTTCTGTTTTGGGAAAAGGGGTGGAGGAGGAGTCTAAAGGGGGAGAGGGACGAAGAGACAGTTCTTTGCAATATGACCGAGTTCCTTGCAGTGTGAACAAGTAGGAGGCAGCCAAAGATAAGTGACAATGACTTCCACAACCTCACCTGATTCCCGAGTAAACTCCACTACATCAGGCGCAGGTTTAGTAAGATCCAACTCCACTTTCACATGAGACAGAGTAAGGCTCACTAGATTTTGGTGAAGTGGTCTGTCTCTTTAGGCTCACCAACAAGTCCAGCAACTAAACATAATCCTTGTTGATGTCGCAGGTCGAGAGGCACTCCTGTTAGATGTTCCCAGAGTTGGATGGACTTTGGCAATGGAGGCTGAGATGAGTGGAGGAACGACCATTGAACAGCATAGAACATAGAGTCTCCTACGTACCAGTAACCCTTCTCCAAGATTTTTTGCTTGAGGTAATCACTATGAATTCTCACCAAAACTGTTCTTTGAGTAGGATTGTTGTGGATTTTCAGTTTGCTCCCTTTACCCCACATGTGATTTAAAACGCTCTGTATTTGACTGTAGAGAGGAGACCTTCCATTAAAGCAGCAGACAATAAAATCTTTATGAAGGTCAGCACCTTTTTGAAAAACAGCATCAGGAATTAGAACAGAAGGTCGACCCGAAGCAGATATTGTAACTGGAGCTAGTCTCATTAGTGATTTGTCTTTCAAATCTTTGAATCTTCTCTACTAGAGTAGGTTTGGAAGGAAGGTTTTGCTGACAATTCACTTGAGTAGGGGGAGATGGTATCT
Organism: Brassica nigra; assembly: GCA_016432835.1. NCBI lineage: Eukaryota > Viridiplantae > Streptophyta > Magnoliopsida > Brassicales > Brassicaceae > Brassica > Brassica nigra. Next base: position 28,607,847 of record CM028249.1, on the reverse strand, counting down.
CGACTGGATTAGCTGCAACAGAGACACCAGCAGTAATAGGAGGGGGGAGAGCGGCGGAGGAGGGGGGAGGCGGAGGAGGGGGCGAGAGCTTTGTTGGTGTGGAGGGGGGATGAGGTCTTTGGAGGGAGAACAGTAGAGGTTTGAGTTTGAGGATTTTTCTCAACAGTAACTACAGATCTAGAATTTACATAACGAGTTTCAGGCCTTTGCCTTGATCGATCTTTCGTGACCATCTCTATATAAGTAGAAGATGAGTTCACAGTTGAGACAGTAGGAGTAGATGGAATAGAACGAGCCTTAGTGCTAACAGCTAAGGGCCGAGCAGTTGGCATTTTGGGGGAAAGAAGTGGGAATTGGGCTACAGACAGTTGTGTATTAGGGTCAGTGGGTCAGGAGTGATGTGGCTTTGCTCTTTACCGGCAGCGAGAGACGGCGGAAACAAGACGGAAGCACGGTGGCCTGAGGCCCAAGACTTCGACATTGAAAAGCGAGTCAGAGAGAAAATTGACCTTTTTTCCGGTTAAGCCAACTTACAATTATTTTGGAAAGATATGTTATCTTCAAATTACTTTTTTTTTTTTTGAAACACCTTCAAATTACTTACAAATCATTATTTTGTCATTACTTATTTGACATGTTAGCTTAAATCCTAATCTTAAATTTTGAGTGAATCCTTCTTTTTCTCGTCGCATCAGCCTAATAGTTCAAGGTAAGCGATTTCCAAACTTAAATCAAACTAATTTTGTTTGGTTAATTAGGCGAGGGTTTAACCGACACAAAGAAACCGACAATTAAAGAACCTAATAATTAGGTCCAACCTAAATGATCGCGCGTAGTTAAGGAAGAATGGTCTAAACTATGATATAGAAATATACTGGACCGTGTTTTTGATAAAAAAAAAAAATTCTAACATGTTGCTAACTGGTGCATAGTGGTAAGAACGAAAAAAAAAAAATTGATGAATTTTGAACTAAACAAATCGAGTACATTTCCATTTAAAATTGACTTTTCCTTTGCTATAACATCACCGTCGTTGCTTCTGAAAAGGGATACATATCACAAGTGGTCGAGTGCACATCATTGCAAAATAATAGTTGGAACGCCATGTTAATGGCATGACTGTGTGTTGATTCGATCCTCCTTTTTTGCGATAATATTCTATATTTATATGATTGACTTTCCCTTTCTAAGATATAAATTTACTATTTTTAATAATAATTTAAATTCTCAAATCAACACCAGGAAACCTTTTTTTCTTTTTACATATCTTATATTTTTTTTATAAACTCTATCTACTGATCCAAACAACCTCGAGAGAAATATATTTAGTGTACAGAGTGCAGTGGCGGACCCACTAAGGAAGGAAGGGTGTCATATGACACCCCATAAATGGTAACAAAATTTTATTTGGGCTTAAATGTCAAGAAGATTTGGTAGTTCTGATGGTTAATTTTGCCTGATGACACCCCTAAAAATCTGGGTTCGATGCTTGCTGACCCCATTTCACATTATTATTTTTTCTTGGGTAATATATTGAACCCCCTTAAAACTAATGCTGGGTCCGCCACTGACAGAGTGAACTAACCCGAAAACATACAATCTTATATTTTAATAATTAAATATCCTAACATATTCAAACTTATTTGCTTGCAATAAAATTATGCTTTTTCTAACAATAACCATATTTTATTTTCATTTTAATAACTGTACTACTAACCGGTGACCCTCCCCAAAAAACATCATAGTTTTTGATGGAAAGAAAGGGGTGAAAATAAATAAAAGACTATAAATTGTAGAAAAATAGAGTGCTGGAATTTTTTAATAAAAACCCCACTCGCTAATTCCTTATGACTTGTCGACGTGTGAATTAGCTAGCTGGCTAAGAATATTATAAAAATGGCCAACACTAAAAATCAAAACCCAATTATCCATTAGCGTACTACGAATCAACCGAGGTACGTTTCTCTCTTCCTCGCATTCATCGTTTTCGTTTTCGTTTTCTGATTTCCCCTTCCTATCCTTTTTTGTTTTCTGGGAACGGGAAATCTGTTTCAAGAGAATAAAGAGACAAATATAGAAACAATATAATGATGGGTTTGTGTGATAATACATGCAGAAATCGTGTAAAGGCATTGTTGGTTGATGGAACAAGCTCGTGAGTCTCTCATCGCCATCTCTTACACCTCACCGGAGGAGCAAGAGCCTCTAACCACCTCAGATGTGAAACCTGTTGTCACCAAAAGAAACTCGGAAGCTGCGGAAAAGCTCAGATCAGAGCTTATTTCTATCTCCTACCAAGACTGACCGGATGAACCTATTTCCTCGACACCACCGTCCAGCAGCATCTGTCGTGGATAGTAGTAGTAAATGTACAGCACCAAGTCTTTCTTATTTATTGCTTTGCTATTGTCTAAAAGTAGACCACTAATGTGATATGCAAACGTGTCTCCTCAACTATGTATGTCGGAAAATTAATCAATCAAATTTATCTTCTTTGTGTGCTTATTAGACCTCTCCCACATAATATTTTTTGCTCTCATTCCATGATCTTAATCACATTAGTATCAACACTGATACAAGTTGAGAGAGATGTAAAGAAACATTGACAAGTGCAAAGACAGAAACATTAAGCATGGTTTCTTTTGTTTTGCTCTGAATCCTCTAGTGAGCAGCGTCTTCATCTTCGCAGAACTTGGTGTATTCCTTTGGACCCATCAAGGATTCCAACTCTGCCGGGTTGCTTGGTTTCACCTTTATCATCCAACCTTCTTCATAAGGGCTTGAGTTAATCTACACAAATGAAAAAAAAAACGACAATATCAACTTTGATACGCACCACGCCGGCCACACACTTAGTTAACTGCAAAAACTTACCAAACCAGGTGAATCGGCGAGCTTTGCGTTAACCTCAATAACTTCACCAGAGATTGGAGAAATAATCTCACTTGTGGCCTTTACACTCTCCACTGCTCCAAAGTTTTTTTCTTTGCTCACTGAACTTTTCTCTTCCGGCAGCTCCACAAACACAACTTCTCCTAAATGGTCCTGCACAAATCAACATTTATATAATCTCCCTCTCTGTAAGTCATTTATCTGATCTACACTACTTCTGATGAGCTCTGTTTTAGTTACCTGGGCATGGTCGCTGATGCCAATAGTAGCCACTGAGCCTTCATGTTTGACCCACTCATGTGAATTTGCATACTCGAGTCCTTCCAACACTTTGAACCAAAAAACCACTAAGAGTTTCCAGAGAGAGTCCTAAAAAGCAAGAGTAATCCAACACACAAATTGTGTAAAAGGACGATGATGGTTTTACCTGAGGAGAAGCATCTGGAGATGGAGAAAGCTGGAAAGAGATGAGATTTGGAAGCAGAAGAGGAGAGCTTGAGAGCGTTTGCTGTGGAAGAAGCCCACATTCTCAGTGCCATGTCTTTCTTGTTTTCTCAATGTGATGCGGGAAAATGGTAAAGAAAGAGAGCTCTTAATGGCTTTTTGCTCTCTATCTTCAGATGTATGGCAGAAAACGAAGGCCTCATCTTAATGGCGATAAAAGTGTGACGGAAACCTTTTCCATGAGTCAGAAGGTTTTGAAAATAGTTCTTTTGGAGGGAAATTTATCAATATTGACGTTTTTAGAAAATTTATACATTTTTTTTGGCATCAAAATAACTTATTCATTAAACTTGTAAAGGTTCATACAGGCAAGCTTCATGAGCTAGCCACCGGAGAGCCTTAACATCGACGAAACAAAGAGAATTAGCACGTGATCGGGCTGCCTTTGCAAAGCAGTCTGCACGGATGTTTGCAGAACGTGAAATATAAGATAGCTCCCAGCATTGCATCGCTGGGGGGCATTCAAAATTATGTGATTGATTGTTTCTTTCTCTGCTCCACATCGTTGACAGGTCTCGTCCGTCCCACAGTGTATTTCCTTCAGCTTGCTAGAAGACGCCACAAAACCAGACAGTGTACTCCAGAGAAAGTGCTTGATCTTACGCGGAGCCTTAAGCTTCCAAATCATTTTTTTTCAGACCTGTCGTACTCGGTTCACTTGACTACATGTCGTGAAGCTTCCTCCGATGTTCCGATGCGAGTTTATAGCCCGATCTTACTGTATATGCTCCAGAATTTCTATGCTCCCAGGTGTAGCTATCTTTTCTTCCCGTTCGACTTATCTTTAGAGTAAGAATTCGGGGTATGTCCTCTGCTGCAATAAAATCATTGAGTAAAATTTCATTCCATGCCTTCCTCTCAAAATCTATAAGATGGTGGACTTTGCGCGCAGGATCATGGATGCCACTCTTTTGTTTGGCTGGACGGGCGGCTTTGGTGGGTACCCATAAGTCCTCCCAGACTTTTGTGTCTTCCCCTGTGCCTATCGTACGTCTGAGCCCATCCTGCAATACCTGTTTTGCAGCCATCAAGCTATTCCATCCAAGCGTGCATTGTAAGCCTTACCTGCAATGAGAGGATTAGAATGTCTATAATATCGGCCTTTCAACACTCGAGCAAGAAGGGATTGTGGGTAGACCAGCAAACGCCAGACTTGCTTAGCCAGAAGGGCCAAGTTAAAATCACGGAAGTTTCGGAATCCTAGGCCTCCTTCCTCCAAAGGTACACAGATTTTATCCCAAGCTACCCAGTGTAGACCTCAGTTATTATTCCGTGTACCCCACCAAAAACGCGCCATTGCGGCGGAAAGTTTCTGACAAATATCCTGTGGTAGTAAATAGCACGACATCGTATACGTTGGGATTTCTTGAGCTACCACCTTGATCTGAACCTCTTTCCCCTTAGTAGTTTACCTGACCACCCGTTGATACGATTGTTCAGTCTCTCTTGGACGTATGAGAAGACCTTCTTTTTTGATCCACAAATCTTTTCTGGCATTCCCAAATACATTCCCATTCCACCCTCTTTCGTGATACCAAGTGACCTTCGCAGGTCGTTTTTAGTGGACGCTATATGACCTTAGAATCGAACAGAACTGAAGATTTATTTTTATTCAGTTGTTGTCCTGAGGCTTCCCCATAGACGTTGATGATTCGAATCAGTTCTTCGCATTGGGATTGCTCCGCCTTGCAGAAGAATAGGCTGTCATCAGCAAAAAGTAGGTGAGATATAGCTGGGCTCTCTCTCGCTATCTTAATTCCTGTAATCTGATTCGTACTCTCAACATGCTTAATGTGAGAGATCAGGACCTCTGTACACAGATAAAAAGAAAAGGAGATAGTGGATCCCCTTGCCGCAGCCCCCTTGATGGGATGATATTTCCTTTAGCCTCGCCATTAATCAGAACTTAATATGATACCGAGGTAATGCATTTCATGATAAGTTGCACCCACCACGCATCAAAACCAAATTTTAGCAGTAGCGCCTCCATAAAGCTCCATTCCACCCTGTCGTAAGCTTTGCTCATATCAGTTTCTATAGCTATAAACTTCTCCTTGCAACTTGGATTCGTCCGGAGAGCATGGAACATCTCTTGAGCCACAAAAATGTTATCCGTAATCAAGCGGCCAGCCACAAAGGCCGACTGTGTCTCTGAGATGATCTTTGGGAGTATGCCCTTCAGTCTAGAAGACAAGATCTTTGAGATAATCTTATACTCGACGTTGCAGAGGCTGAACCTCTGATAGAAAATGTTTGTCTTATACTCGAACTTCAGTCGGAATTCCGTCATAGATGTTGGCCGGTCCGTCTTTGGTATCAAGCAAATGTTTGTCTTATTCATTCTCTCATCCAACTCTCCTGTGGCAAAGAAATCCTTGACCATCGCGCATACATCTTTCCCAATGGTCTTCCAGAACCTCTGATAGAAAAGGCTTGTCATGCCATCAGGGCTAGGGGCTTTTTCAGGATTAATCGCAAAGGTCGCCTCTCTGGTCTCCTCATCTTGAGGGATTTGAATAAGTTTTTTGTTCATGTCTTCGCTTACGGCGGCGGTAATATACCGAATAGTATCTTCAATTGTAGCAGGGTTCGATGACGAAAACAGGTTTTGAAAATACTATGCTGCTACACTTTCTATCTCCTCCTCTGATTCTACCCATTGGTTGATGGAGTTCTTCAACCGTGTGATCCGGTTCCTTGCACGTCTCTGCTTCGTTTTGGCATGGAAGTACTTGGTATTTCTGTCTCCTCCTCTGAACCACAGCATCCTGCTCTTCTGCTTCCAAAATAATTCCTCTTCCCTATAGGCAGCACAGAGTTTCCACTTCAGCTCAAGCTCTTCTTCACTTGAAACCAGATCGTCAGCCTGCGCCTTATGTAGTTTTTCCTTAAGCTCCGCAATCAAAATAGCATTGTTTGTCGGGTTTAGTCTCATCCAGCGGGATATTGCTCTCCTTGTTGAGCTGATCTTATCATACAATGATGTGTGGTTATCCTGATTCGCTGCTTCCCACTCAGACCGAACTGCCTCGGTAAAGCCCTCTTTCCCTAGCCATCGTCTGTCAAACTTAAAACATTTTTTATTCTGTGTCTCTCGAGTTAAAAAACGAGCCAAAATGGGCCGATGATCAGAACCCCATCGCAGTAGATACTCCACAAAGGTGTGGGAAAATTTATCATGCCATTCTTCATTGCCTACCGCTCTATCCAGTCGACATTGAACTCTTCGAGCTCGAGTTCTTCCTGCCCAAGACAATTAGTTTCCCACAAAAGGAAATTTAATCATTCCACACCCAGCCATCATATTCTTGAAAGATAAAAAGGATGTATCCTGCCGCCTCCTGCCGCCTTTCTTTTCTTCATTACTCATGATCTCGTTAAAGTCTCCCATAAGCAGCCATGGTCCAGTTCTTTCCGCATTGATCCTCAGTAGACGTTCCCAAACGTTATCACGGTGCTCCACCACCGGGTCTCCGTACACAAAGGTAATATGTACCTTATGTCCTTCCACTTGTGCTTCAATATCTATCATGCGATCATTAGAGAATTTAATAATAACAGCAGAAGCATCCATATAAAAAAAGCCAATCCACCGCTACGACCACACGGGTCGACGGTGAACAAATGATCATAACCAAATTCAAACTTAAAATCTAGCAAAAAATTAAAATTGTTTTTTGTTTCTGAAAGAAAAAGAAATTAGAATGAAAGAATCGATGCAAGTCCCGCATGTGCTGCTTTGTCAAGTAGGCTCCCGTCCCTTGACAGTTCCACGCTAGAGCACTCATATCCGAGTACTGGGTGGGTTCTGGGACCCCACCAGACCTGATGCAGTAGACGGTTTTTTGTTCCTCGTAGAGGATGGATACACCTCATGGAGAGGGAGACTACGCGAGGTAGTGTTTTTCATCGAGGGGATACGACTAGTTTTTGATATTTTACCCCTCGGGGAGGCTCGACCTTGGGCAGCAAGCTTCTTTGATGCTAACGATCCTCTGTTATCTGGGGTTCTTCTTCCTTTTCTCTTCCCCTGTTTCTCTGGAGCCTTCTCTTTGCTAGATTCAGCTATTGTTTTTTCTTGCGTTGCACCATCTTCTCGTTCTGATCTTTGCGCCAGCAGCCTCTGTTTCTCGATCCCGTTAGCATCTCTGGTCCGCTGACCTTCTGTAGTTGATGTCTTTTTGTCCGTTGCTTCCTTTGCTAAGGTATCACCATTATCGCTATCAGTATCACCCAGGAGGTCATCATTAGCTAGCATATCTTCGTCCATGTCAATTCCTGCATACTCCTCAGAAATCTTGTTCATTTCCTCATCGGTATAGGAAGGCAGTTCCTCCACAGGTACCTTCTCTGCCCTCTTTTGTCCGAGTTCCCCATCGGTCTCTTGTTCTTGCATTTCCACGTCGATAGGAGTCCTATCCACAGTACCAATCATTCCAGGGTCAGCTGGCGATTTTATAGTTTCTTCAGCAATTTGTTCTTTCCTATCCTCGTGTGATGTTCCGTCATTTGGATTGCCACTGAGTCTCTTTTCCGATGTTTTTTCAGCCGTCGTCTCTGCAGAACTTTCTTTTGATCTATGGTGGCGATACATCTCTTTTGTCCCCTCCTTTCGTTTTTGCTCGACGGGTTTCCATTTCAAGTTAGTTGTGTTTCTCTCTAGAGTAGGAGATCTCCTTCTTCTCCCCAAATCATGTTTACCACGATAGTCCTCTGTCATTGTTCTTTGAGAGTCAGGGGATCTCCTTGTAGATCTTGCTGATGGTTCTGGTCTCACATAATTCCCGGAGTACTCTAGGTTCCGTGGGCTGTTGGTTCTTTCTCTCCATTCCGATGACGAGCCTGTATTGCATAGTCTTGATCTTTCTTCATCTCTTCCTGAGCTGAACTCTCTCTGTCCACTTGAATAAGGGTGATATCTCGTCCGATTCCGGGGATATTTGTCAACATACCTCCTTTGGATGGCACATTGCGATCATTCTTGTGTGTTTGGGTTTTCTCCCGATTCCGGGGATATTCATTATCATATCTTTTCTCAAGCCTGTTCCAAACATTCTTTCCCTCACTTCCCCGTCTCTCTGAGATCGTATTCCTTAAGTCACTTGAAGCAGGCTTCCTAGAAATCTCTGATTCTTTTGGTTTATATCGCGATACCTCAGCCTTAAAATAAGGGAGTTTCTCTCCATTATGCCATGAAGCTAACCCGGTGTTTCGTGAAGGGACTGAGAACGCTTCCTTGGTTGCCAAGTCATCCTTCTCTCTCTGAACAATTCAAGCAAGGCGTCTCCGTTCTCTCTCTTCTGGAGTGAGATTAGGACAGGTTCCTTCTTCATGTGAGATTCTTTTACAGGTAAAGCAGTGACGATAAATCTCTTCGTACTGCAGTGTCACCTGCACTACGTCGCCATTTGCGTATCCAGCATTCCTTTCAAACTGTAGCGGTTCATCCACATTGATAAACACTCTTACCCTACCTCCTTCAGTATCCACCGTTTCAACATCTCCTAGTACCTTTCCGATGCTACGGTATGATTCATCCTTCTTGTAGTGCGTCGGGATCCCAACTATTGTTACCCATAAGAGCATCGTGTTTGGGAAGTCCTCCCTGATTGTCGGTGTCCAGCGCTCCAATGAGAAACTCCACTTGTTAAAGTGGAATGGTCTGCGTTGGAGAACCTTCTGGAGATCTTCCTCTCTCTCAAAATCAAACTGAAACTTATTGTTCCCCAGATTTATACCTTTCACTCTCCCTTCAGCATCCCATATCCTATTCCTTGGCATATGTTTCAAAAGTGCATCGACGCTTCGTCCATCTTTATGGAACATCCGTCCCACTAGGGAGAGTTTATGTTTTTCGATCAGATCAGAGTAATCAAAGTCCGGAACTTTTATGATCTCTGGTTCTTCCTGCGTCTGTCTCCTCATCCGCCGTCGATTGTCTTCTCTTCCACGAGCCTTCCTGTCATAATCCATTGCAAAATTCGATCGCAAATACACCCTATATAGGGGAATATCGTTCCTTGCTGCCCACTCTTTAAAGAAATTGAGAATTGGATCCAAGAGAATACAAGCACATGTATAGTGCGTCGTTCCGTAGCCTCTTGCTTCAGTCTTCGCCTTCGAGATGAATCGATCGACCGCCGTTGACGAGGGCGGGATCAGATCTCAAAATCGCCTTCCTTATCGCCCTAACCCTAGAGCGGCACGATAGAAACGGTCAACTAGCCTAATTGGTCGACTAGTCCGCTAGAAAATTTATACATATATGTAGTATCTTTGAGGTTTAAGCTGATAACAACAAACCTATCTGAAATTAAATACTAACTAGAAAATGATTATGATATTTCTTATCTAATCTACAGTATTTATTGTGGGAACCGAAATTCATACCGTCGACTTTTTGTTAATCGGAGGAAAGCCAAGTAAACCTAGCTTCCCTTGAAGGTTCCAGTTATCTGCTGGGCCACGCACAATACAATCAATATGACGAAAATATGAAGTAGTAAATCGAAAGAACAAAAAGAGAGCAAAAAGATCTTATTTCTGAATCCGCATTTTAGCCTGAACAACAGGTGAGAGCCTTGGCTACGAGATCTGTCGGCAAGTTCGCTAGTCTAGCAACCTAAGTTCTAACCTAGTTGAGTCGCAGCTGGATAGTAAGAACGGAAAAATGTCTAAATTGCTCTAAGTACTAAGTTTGTTCTGAAAAGTTCTCTCTTGCTCCTCGCCTTTTGCTCTCCTTACATACTCCCTTAAGGTCGGTTTGCGCCCTTCCTCTTCTGCCCTTGGGCTGAATTCGTCGTGAGGCGGGCTTTTTCCATTTTCATCCGTCTTTATGTCTATCGAGAAACTTGACATTTATCTTCGGGAAACTTGACATTTGTCTCTTCCTAAGAATAGACCGTCATACCCATCTTGGGCTTAATCTTATTTTAAAATCGTAAGTGGGCCGCTTGGTTGCGTTCCAGACCCTTCTGGGCCATTTTGGACCTCCAACGTTTTTACGGTTTTTTCTAAGATATCACCCTCGATGCGACGTTGGCTCCTTGAAAGGATCCTAATCCCTAATATAGTCAGAATAACTGGTGTTCAAGCTAACCATGGATGTTTTATACAACAGATCGGAGTCCATTCGAGACGAGACAGGAGTATTGGAATCAAGGATTCAAAGATCGAATAACGAAAACTTAGGTAAGGCCGCATGGTATCGGAACAAGACCACCCTCGCCCTAGGGCGAGGTGGCCTTGGTATTGCGGTCCTCGCCCGTGGACGAGCTGGCTGGGATGCCGTGGTCCTCGCCTGTGGGCGAGGTGACCCAGACTCCGCGGTCCTCATGGGCGAGGTGGCCCGGACGCCGTGGTCCTCACCCGTGGGCGAAGTGACCCAGGCTCCGTGGTCCTCGCCCGTGGGCGAGGTGGCCGGGAAGCCGTGGTACTCGCCCGTGGGCGAGGTGGCCGGGATGCCGTGGTCCTCGCCCGTGGGCGAGGTGACCTAGGCTCCACGGTCCTCGCCCGTGGGCGAGGTGGCCGGGACGCCGTGGTCCTCGCCCGTGGGCGAGGTAACCCAGGCTCCGTGGTCCTCGCCCGTGGGCGAGGTGGCCGGGATGCCGTGGTCCTCGCCCGTGGATGAGGTGACCCAGGCTCCGCGGTCCTCGCCCGTGGGTGAGGTGGCCGGGACGCTGTGGTCCTCGCCTGTGGGCGAGGTGACCTAGGCTCCGTGGTCATCGCCCGTGGGCGAGGTGTCCGGGGATTCGTGGCCCTCGCCCATGGGCGAGGTGGATGGCCTGACCCCGGCCTGCTCCCGGATAAGTCCCTGCCCGTGCTGGACCAATCCTTGATATCTTTCGAAGCCGTATACACCATCCTTTGCTTGGCTGACTACTTGTCGGAAATGTTCGGTATCTTTTAATTTTTAAAAGATTAATTCGAGAATTGGTTTTCCGGGAGCTTTCGGGCATTGATTCCGTCGTGGCCGGTTTTGACCCCAACAGTTAGCCCCTCAGCTAGCTAGGATCGTGAACCTGTGTGTGAGGTTCTAGCTTGCGGCATGACTTGTTTTAGGTGAATATAGATGTAATCGATGGCCAAAAGTTCGAGAATGAATAGTAACCTTTTTGCCTATATATAGGTTGAGTAAGTTTTGCAAACTCTTTACCCATTCACTTCTTGAGGAAATTTTTCTAAGGTAGAAATTTTTCTCTCTTTCTCTTTTCTACTTTGGGTGTTTGTTTTATTTTAAAAGATGTCTCCAAAGCAAAAACCTTCTAAGAAAAACATGCTTTCTCCATCCTCTTCTGACAACCCTTGCACCAACGAAGAGGTTATTCCGAAAGAAGAGTCCGAGATCTCCGAAGATGCGAAGGAAGAGTATTGGGTCGCACTGCACTCTTCCATGACTCCCCCAGATGAGGCCTTTTACCCCCAAAAGACCCGCGGTTAGGCTTGATCCTTCTCTGCCGAGTAGGACCATCCCTTCCTACCTTTAGACCCTTTGGGAGTTCTGTAAGATTCCAGACGAGGTCGTCTTTCAGATTCCTGTACAGGAAGAGCGCGCAGAGGATCATCCGGAGGGCTTCTTCACATGCTACAAGGCTTTTCTCACGCGCTGCCGCATGTGGTTTCCGATCTCCGAAGCCAATGTTCGCGCGCTCGATCGTTTCAAGCCATCGATCAGTCAATTAAATGTCGCGGTTTACAGAATTTCATCGGCGTTTTAATCCTGAGTTACGAACATGGGATGACTCTCGATGCCGATAACTTCGAGGGACTATGGCCGACGCAAAAGACCTCAATTCCTCACTCATTTCGCATGGCCCCTCGGAACTATATGTCGATAATTCAGGGGCAGACTGATATCACTCAATTTACCCTAAGGAGTGACTTTACTCTCTCAAATAAGAGGTTCAGTTGTAGTACATAGGGATCGAATCCACAGAGAGCTAGTGTACAAATAAGATGCAATCTTAATGACTATGCTAGGTTGAAAATAGTTTAAAGTAAAGTGCAGGTTTGCTGAGTAAGAATGAGATTACTCAGTTGAAAGGATTTGGTTTTGAAAACAATAAAGAAAAATAGTTAGATTTAGGGTAAGTATTCAAGAATTCAGGATTATAAATACTATAAAGACTAACAAGTTGCTTGCATGATATGTCAGAGCTCAACACTTATTAAATGAATCCATCATGCTCTCGCATTATTTAGACCACTATTACTTAGATGCTAAATGGTGTTGCGGTCGGCTACTTCTGCCGCTGGTATCGCTCGATAGTTCGATAGGAATATCGACCGATACACCTCTAGCTACGTCGATCGATTACTCTATAGGAGTATCGATCGATACAGCTCTAAGCAAGCTTTATGCGCGAGTTGATACAATGCTCACCATGATCTTAGATCAGCTTTCACATATCTCAAGAGGGTCATAGAATGTTTAGGATGTTATCAGGTATTGCATGTAATAAATCAATGCAATCCAAGATCATGTTCTAGGTAGCTAAGCTAGAAAAGCATTAATGAACAATCCTAACAATAAATATCACAACTATAGCAATTATAGGTTGGGGCTAATCCCTCATATCCTATTTAAACCCTAAATCTAACAAGTGAATCTACTCAGACATGGCTAAGTAGTTCATAGAAACAAGGTAATAATAGGAGTTCATAGATATATTAGAGGAATGAACACTTAAGTTCCAATCAAAAATCTCTTTGGATCTTTCCTCTAGATCTAGAATCCTATAACCTTTGTAAATAAAGAACTGAAAGAAAATGAGTAGAAGTAGAAGAAACTCTTAAAACTTCTATTACTGTAAAAGATTGTATATGAAAGAGACTTGAATGAAAAGAAAAGCTTGTTTTAATGCCAAAACACTTAGGCATATAAATATATGAGTTCATTAGGTTAAAAAACTCGTCAGGGGCATTCTTGAAAAATGTGATATCTTGGGCTTCAAGTTCGGCCAGGTCCAACTTGTCTTTCAGCCGCCTCAGTATCGATCGATAGTACAAGGTGTACATCGATCGATTATGGTCTCGATGTATCGTCCTTCGGCTAATGTGTGTTGATCGATTGCACAGAGTGTGCATCGATCGATGTGTAACTCTGACGTCGACCTCTGGTCTTGATCTCGGGTGAACTCTTCTTTAAGCTCCAAAAAGGCACCTAAAACATCACTTTTCTCCAAAATACTTCTCAACCTGAAAACATACCTAATAGACTCCAAAACATAGATAATAGTAGTAAAAACACTCATATACCAGGGGTAAAAGCGGGTAAAATCCATGGTATATCAACTCCCCCAGACTTAACCTTTTGCTTCTCCTCAAGCAAACACACAGGCAGTCTTTATGAAAGAGGTTTTGAAAAGCAGGGACTAAATCAAATTCAAACTTAGAATCATAACCTCTACTTTGTTGCAAACCACATCTAAGAGTCTGTCAATCACGAAGCACATTATGCAATATCCTAGTTAAGCTACCTTGATCATCTAGCCAACAACTTAGCAATCATGTCTGACTAACCCTCTACTGATTTCATTTCTGTATATAAAAATAAAAGTGCAGGCTTTACCTTGGGAGTATCGATCACAGGATGCAAGGTTGCTCAAACAAGTATCTGGACCTGCAGGTAAAAATTAGTTCCTATCCTCTCTCTCTACTATTTCTCTCCTAGTCAAGTCTGCTTTCATTTGCAAACATTGACCAAGATTGGACAGGCTTCCATGAATCAAGCCTTAATGGTTTCAGCCACCAAGTCCTGTTCACTTCTTTTTGACCTATATCCTAGGATTCATTGTGAAGCAAGTCTTGAAGGGGGTAACCACCAAGCCCTGTTCGAACCCTTTACCTATAGAATTCTTATGAATCAAGTCTTGAGGGGGGTAACCGCCAAGCCCTGTTCGAATTCCTTCCTAGTTAATATCTAACTATTCCTAGAACATAAATTTAAGATAATTTTCAATTTTTTTTTTTTTAGAAGAAAAATTAAATCTAATTTCGAAAATGAGAGAGAGAGGGTGATAAAATCATCTACACAAGGCTTTTACTTCCAGACTTGTTTGAAGCATCCGATCCCATGTATACCAAGCCCCAAGACAAGCAAAGAATTGTCAGGTTAGGTTGGAAATCAGCTTTGGTTCCTCCAGACAATCAATGAAAGTGTTGTCATAGCTGATAGGTGTCAACTTTAGCATCTATAGTACATTCTGCATCAACAAATCTAAGAATGGTGCCTAAAAGATTGGTTAGATAAAAAGTGAAAATTAAAATGATCATTATCCCTTTCTTGACTCAATAAAAACCATTTTTGAAAACATTTTTTTTATGAAATCAAAAGGTAAACAACATCAGTAACATCCCCCCAAGACTTAAATCATACACTGTCCCCAGTGTATAACCAGTCCAGTGAAGGCATAGGTGATAATAAAGTACACTGATATCAAAAAGTTTAGATCGATATACCTGACCGCGTTGCATATCGATCGATGTTGAGTCGTCTTCGTCGATCGCTTGTTTGGTTTATGTCGATCGATATCGACAGTGTCATGTCGGTCGATTTCAGTGGCAATCGTCTAATTGTAACTGCAAAGAAAAACAAATACAAAAAATAAAATCCTAAAGATAAAAATAAAATGAAAAACTACCTAACAGTGGGTTGCCTCCCACTCAGCGCTTTGATTATAGTCATCTAGCTTGACTTTGGATGAGATGAGCTACTGAGATGAAGTCCAGGTACTTGTTGAGAAAAAAGTATCCTCTGTATCTTTCTTCTCACCGAACCATGCGTCAAAAAAGCTTCTTGTGGCTTCATATTCTCTGGTTCGTTTCTTCTTTAACTCAATCAACTCATCAGTGATGCTTTGAATCCTTTCTTCATGACTTTTAATGCTGACTGCGTGCCATCCTATCTTCCTGTAGGCATGTTCTAAAAGGTCACTAAGCTCTGCTTGCATTGAATCAAGGCGTTGGATCATCTTGTCTTGGATGGAGCTGGTATCGATCGATTCCTCGGTTGAAATATTGGTCGATGGCTGTTGAAGGCCATCGATCGATGCGCTGGTTGCTCGGTCGATCGATTTTAAGGGCGCAGGTCTGCTTGCAAGCTGTTTCTGAATAGCTTTAATTTCTTTCTGCATCCCTTTTATGCTAGATTCCATGCTTCCAACCTCGTTAACAAGCGGGAAATACGTTTGGTCTAGACGTCTATCTTGTGAATCATCCACGCTTGTTATTGCTGTGTATACATCATCAGCTAATTTATCCAAATATGCTCTGGTACAGATCTCTGAAGTCTGTATATCGATCGATGCAACAGCTTGCTTATCGGTCGATTTTCGCTTCTGCAGATTCTCGTGAAGCTTCTCTGCAAAGAGCTTCATCTGGCCGTTGATTTCAGTCAATCGTCTATCGATCGATGTGAGGTTGAGCTCGTCGATCGTTGCAATCGATGCAGCCTGATAATCAAGTTGACGTTGGAACTTCTCAGCCTCCTGCTGCGTAGTATCTATCCGTAGTGCGAGTTCCTCCACTTCTTTGTCTACTAAGAAGTGTATATCAGCAATTTTCCTCTCAACTGCTTTCAGACGGGTCAATCCTCCAAAAGGATTGGAAGGTGCAGCGGGGTTCATATCTGCATGTGCTTCATTGATAAGGCGGATATATCTCCTCATCTCTTCTGTGCAGATTCTAAGATCTGCTAGGTTGTGCAAGATCCCTTCACAGGTTGTGGTTTGTTTATGCTGAAACGAGCTTCTGCTTTCTTCAATTGTTTCCAGATATCTCCAAGATACTCATCAACCTCACATTTTGAGTAAGTGGTCGATGGTGTAGGTTCCGTATCGATCGATGTGGATGTTACTCCGTCGATCGATATTGATCTTTTCTGGCTATGGTTATGTGCGTTGCGAAGATCTTCAAGTTCCAGCTCAAGACGTTGAACCTTCTTGAGTGATCCTTGGTCTGTACTGAACATCCAGTTCATCTCACAGCGAAGCTTGTCTATGGCCTCTTCTAAACTCTTTTCCATGGAGAGCTTTTCCCATTTGCGTTCTCCAAGTAAACCGGTGAACATCTCATTGATCTCGTCCTTGGTGTAGGTTTCTTGCACCAATTCTCTTCTTGTAAATGAACTAGCGTGCTCTTGGTAGACAGATGTAGGAGCGCCGTCCATTGAAGTTCTTTGGAGCAGTTTCTTGATGTCGTCTTTAGAAATTCTGATGACGTCATCATCTGTTCCTCTAGCAAAACCATTCTGGCTCTGTAGACCTCATACTCATCTCTCTGCTTCCAAAAGAAGTTTTGAACTCCATTTCGAAAGGCTCTCTTTCCGAATTCGGGACACTTATCGATCGATGCGACGCAATCTGTATCGATCAATTTCTGTTGAAGATATGGATCCTTCCTGTTGAGATGGTTATCCTCAGCTTCCTTTGGCTCGGTTGTTGTGTCTGCTTCCTGGTGCTGGTAATGGTGGTCTGGTCCGTAGCGTTGTTGCTGGAATAGGTTGTGGGATCCATTGGCTAACTGTAGAACGTCTGCAATGTCTTCTTTGGATATGTGGAGTGTTCGTCCATCCATTGAGCGTGCAAAACCTTGTGAATCCCTGAAAATATCAAACTCATCCGGGATTAGATTTCCGAAATTAAGTATATTTGAATGTGTTACCTGGGATGGTTGGTTGTATGAATCGGTTGATTGCACTGGTTCTGAATCGGTCGATGGTTGTTCAGGCCTATCGGTCGATTGTACTTGTGCCGTGTCGATCGATGAGACTTCTTCGGGTTGGGTGATGTATGTTGGTGTGGCGGTCTCGACTGCGAAGCTCGTGCTGGTAGTCGCTTGCCTAGCTCCCGATTGAGTAGTCTCCCTCTCGCGTGTTGTTGACTGTGTTGTCGAATGATGCGAGGCAAGTAGTATCGATCGATGGGGAGAAGGCCCTGTCGATCGATGTCGTGATTCGAGGTTGTGGTGGATAAGTCGATCTTCATCTTCTCGAAGGTTTTGACATTCTATAGCTCTCTCCTCCTCGTAATCATCAGTATACTCCTCAATATGAGTAGTATTTGCAGCATATGGTGGGATGTAGTAGTCGTTCTCCCACGTGTTTACTTCGAAATCACCTTCTGGAAACTCCTCCTCGATCTGATTGAATAGTGAATCGATCGATGACCATGTGGCTGTCGATCGATGTCATTGATCAGAGATGATCGATGAGACTGTCCTGCTATCGATCGATTCTTGGTCTCTGTCGATTCGCCTTGTAATTCGTATTCATCTCCACAATAGCAAACAGCTACAAGGTCTGAGTCTTCATGGATCTTTTTAGGGACCTTGATGACTCGTAGTGGATCATAGTAGACCGTAGGATTGATCAGGGTTAGGCACAGTTTGTTTGTCTGAAGGTTGCAGACTGCTCCAACTGTGGCTATGAAGGCTCTTCCAAGTAGCAAAGAAGTAGGTAGGGTTATCTTGACGTCCAAGACATGGAAGTCCACTGGAATTAGGGCTTCTCCTATGGTGACTTCAAGGTTTCTCACAATTCCTCCAGAGTTCTGCTGAGAACAATCCACAAAGATGAACGATTCTTCAGTAGGCTCTATCTTCAGATCTAGATGGTCTGCTATCACCTTGGGTAAGATGCTAACTCCAGATCCTGTATCACATAGGGCACGTGGGAAGTTGATCCCATGGACTGAGCAAGGAACAACGAACTTCCTTAGATCACCCTTCTTCTCTAGTTTGATCCTCTTCTTCATACTTTCTCTGACTTGGTTGAACATCCTCTTGATGTCTTCTTCTGTCTCCTTGGTTTCTCTGAAAAACATCCACAATCTGTGTGAAAAGTAGGCTTCTTTAAAGGGTTTCTCTGTAGGTATCCTTAGAACTCTCTTTCTGAAACTTGCCAACTCTTTCTCATTAATTCCTCTTTTAAGGTGTTTAGGAACCTTCTCTTTCCTTTTTCTGAGAACTCTACCATCTTTTTCTGTTTCTATCTCCATTGGATCAATAATGTCCATGGGCTTCTTCATTATGGCGGTTGGTGGGTTTCTGGAAGGCTTAGATTGCTCCCGGAGTGCATTAAGTCGTGCAACATCTATCTTGGGAAGTTGCACTCGGCGTTTGATAACTGAATATCGATCGACAGCTTCTGGAGTGTGTCGATCGATTCCTTTATCAATCGGTCGATCGATGGGTCGTCTGTCCTATCGGTCGACGTGGTAAGGGCTGGGCGGATGTGGGTATTTTGCTGCAAACTCCTCGTGAGTAAGTATCTTCACGGCATTGCACTCGTTGGTGGATTCTTCAAGATCCATCGGTCGATGCTCGTCTTGTTCCATCGATCGATTGTTGTTGGCGTACGTTGATCGATGTGGTGATCCTGACATCGATCGATTCCGTTGGTAGCCGTCAATTCTTCGATCTGGAAGTCTTCCTCTTGCAGCTTCTCTTGCTTAACCACTCTCCAAAATCATCCTCTATGATAGCAGCGTTTTGGCCTGTTGTTTCAGTCCCTTTTCTAAAGCTTCCTGCTTCTTAACAGCTTCTCCTGTCTGAATCACTTGAGTCTCTAGTTTCTTCAAATGGGTACTCAAAGCATCAAGCTTTGTATTCAAAGTGGTGTAGACAGCGTCGATCTTTCCATTGAAGTTCACCTCTAACTGCTGCTGGCTTTCAAGAACTTTGCTGAGCATGTCTTCTAGCTTTCCTTCTGGGGTTGGTGTGGGTGGCTTCATGTAAGATGAGTTTCCATAACTCATGTTGTTGTTGGGGTTGCTGCTGTTGAAGTTTCCTCTGTCTGTGAAGTTTCGTTTCCTTGGTTTCCGACCTCGAAATCGGTTCCACTGATCAGTTGACTTCTGCTTATGTGTAGTCATCTTCTTCATCAGCTTCTGCATCCTCCACTGAGCAGATTTGCTTTTTTAGCAGTTTCTGAACATTGTCAAGCGTAGCTTGTACCTCATTTATCTGTTCCTTTCCAAGGAACGCTGCAGATCTTGTTCTTACAATGTTCTTTGTGCTGTTGCTGGATGCTAGGTTGTCTATCAGCTTTACAGCATCTTCAGGATTCCTCGTGGTGAAGTTGCCTTCACTCGCAGTGTCTAGAGCCATCTGATATTTCAATGCGATGCCTCTGAAGAAAGTGCAGAGCAGCCTGCACTTTGTTGAATCCATGGTGTGGGCAGTCTCGCTGGTAAGACTTGAATCTGATCCAGGTATCCTTTAATGACTCTCCAGGCTCCTGATTGAATGTGGTAATTTTCCTTCTTAAGTCTTCAGCGCGCGCATCATCAAAGAAGTTACGCAAAAATGCGTTTTTGATGTCGCTCCAGGATGTAAGAGATCCTGGTGGTAGCTGCTTAAGCCACTGCAAAGCTTCTCCAGATAAAGAGTGTTTGAAGAGCTTACAGAGAAGGTAGTCCACAGGGACTCCATTGGCTTTGATAGCAGATATGAGATCCTCGAACCTCTCGAGATGGTCCATGGGATGCTCACTATACAGCCCATAGTAAGGTCTGTCCCACAAGGGTGTAGTACTACGGCAGGCTCGAAATCGCCTCTCTGAATAGCAGGGGACGAATGGCTGATCTGTTGGTGTAGAACTGATCTGGACGATTGTAGTCAGCTAGTGTTCGAGCAGCCTCTTCTACAGGTTGAACGGCTCCTGTAGGTGCAGTTTCTGGCTCAGGGATTACTTAATTATGGCGTTGAGTTTCTGACCTGCTTCATTCGAAGGTGACCTTCTTGGTCACGCAAGTCTCCATTCTCATCTCGTGTGAGAATAATAGGCAACCATGACTCGCGAGTAGTATCGATCGATGTGCGGTTAGGTGTATCGATCGATATCGGATGAAAGATGTCGGTCGACGGTGAAGTAGCGTCGGTCAATGTGAAGATGCGAGTGTCGGTCGACAAAGACGGTGTCTCGGTCGGTAGGGGTGCGTCGGTATCGGCCGACAGGCAGTTGATGGCGTCGATCGATGCGGAGCGGATTTCCTTGCGGATTGAGCGTTCCAAGCTAGCGGTCTTCGAGAACAAAGTTGGGATTCCTTGTTGCTTACGGTGCTGGGCATGTACGAAAAGACAAGAAAAATTTTGTGTCGAAAAACAAATTAAAACAAAATAGAAATAACCTAGACCTAATCAGATTAGATCCTATTGTATCAAAGCTCCCCGGCAACGGCGCCAAATTTGATATCACTCAAATTATCATAAGGAGTTACTTTACTCTCTCAAATAAGAGGTTCAGTTGTAGTACTTAGGGATCAAATCCACAGAGAGCTAGTGTACAAATAAGATGCAATCTTAATGACTATGCTGGGTTGAAAATAGTTTAAAGTAAAGTGCAGGTTTGCTGAGTAAGAATGAGATTACTCAGTTGAAAGGATTTGGTTTTGAAAATAATAAAGAAAAATAGTTAGATTTAGGGTAAGTATTCAGGAATTCATGATTATAAATACTATAAAGACTAACAAGTTGCTTGCATGATATGTCATAGCTCAACACTTATTAAATGAATCCATCATGCTCTCGCATTATTTAGAGAGGATGTCAGATTTAGTGGTTTTGCTGGATTGCGAATAAGATTGCGTGTACTGCCAATATGGGAGTACAAAAGTTTTGATTTCGTCCAAGGACTGCTTGGACGAATTTAGAAAGCCTTTAATATTACTTAGGCTGTATTGGGGTCAATCTTGGATTATTATTGCTTTTGTAAGTAAGTCGCGAGATCGGAAAAATTGTATTGAAAAAGTTTCAAAA
This sequence comes from Brassica nigra, assembly GCA_016432835.1. Classification (NCBI taxonomy): domain Eukaryota; kingdom Viridiplantae; phylum Streptophyta; class Magnoliopsida; order Brassicales; family Brassicaceae; genus Brassica; species Brassica nigra. The sequence goes on along the minus strand of CM028249.1, from coordinate 28,586,694 downwards.
ATATCGAGTACAAGTGCGGATATTTCGAACTTTGTGGGAGTATACAAGTATACATACCCACTCCCCCTCCCCTTTTGGTGAGGGGGATAGCTGAACTCGCCTAATTTTGACGAGCTGCCTACGTACCTCTTTCGAGGATCAAGCCATCTCGTAGTTCTGCTAGTTGCTGCGGGTGTTTCTACTCGCCGGATGGGGCCGCTTTGATTGCGTCGACCGTTAAGGCTTCAGCTGATTGACGGCCGCTTCGGGAGTTTAGTTACCCGCTGGCAAGGCGATGGGATTGGAGACTTTTTCATCGTCTAGAGCCGTTGCCTGGTCGGATGATTCAGGATCATCTTTTACGGAGTTCCCGAGAGCATTCTGGACTCTTTTTGCTCGTTTCGGGCTGACCACGGGTGTTCCAATTTTGTCGCAGTTTATGCTCGGCTAGGAAGCAGAGTCTTGATTGTTTCTGGCATCCCCAGATTACTGCAATTCGGTTTGGAGTTGGGAACTTGATGCCAAGGTGGTAAGTTGATGGTACTGCTTTCATGGCGTTGATCCAAGGAGTTCCCATGATTACATTGTAGATGGCCGGGTTATCGACTACAGAAAATTTGACGATTTTCGTGACTTCTTTGGCCATGACCGGGAGTTTGACTGATCCGAGGGTCATAGACGTGGTGCCCGAGAAACCGGTCAGAGGTTTTGGTTCTGGGACGACTTCTCCGAGTTTTATGTTCATTCTTCAGAGGGTGACGCTGAAGATGACATTGACTGTACTTCCTGTATCGATAAGGATCCTTCCGACTTCGACGTCCAGGATTACCAGATCGATCACCAACGGATCACAATGAGGTTTGTCGATCCCGACGGTTTCTTGCTCCTCGATAATGATCGTGTCGTTGGGACATCGTCGTTGGGACATCGTCGTTTGGCGACTCGTTTGGCCAGATAGAGCTTGTTTCAGCCTTCCGTGTGTAAGCTTTGTTCGATGAAACTGAGTCGTGATAGAACTGCGATCCACCGATGATCATGCTTACCCTCTGACGACTGCTGTTGTTCCCTTTGTCATCCTGCCTTCTTCCGCGTTTTTCGCCTGACTGGTTTTCGTGCGTTCCACTTTCGGATGGGTCCTTTTCAGTCTTAGGCGGGTGATCCGAATCCAAGAAGAGAAGATCTTTTATGCCTGTGACTTTTGACACTTCGCCTGAGAGGAGCTTGGCGGCGAGCCTTACGCCGAGGACCTTGCAGTTTGTTGTTGAGTGGCCTCTTGTCTGATGGAATTCGCAGTAGGAGTTATACTTGAACTGGTTCGTGGTCCAGGTGTTCCCGGAGGTTTTGCCTTGTTCCGAGTTAATGGCATAGTTATGCTCGGCTTGGATATCTTCCCTTTCGTGATGGACGTACTTGTCGATACGGGAGGGCTTCTTTTTCACGGAAAATTTATGCGGGCCGTGCTTCTGCGAGAGGATTTTCATATCTTCTTCCATGATGATAAAGTCAGTTGCTTTATGGAGGGCATCCTGGATCGTCCGTGGTTTTTCGAGAGATATCCATTGTCGGAACTTCGATCTAAACCAAAGGGTTTTTCTCAGGGACTGCCACCTTGTCGCTGATTCCCGTGACTCTTGCCATCACTATCTTGAATCTTTTCATGAAATCGTGATATCACTCAAATTACCCTAAGGAGTGACTTTACTCTCTCAAATAAGAGGTTCACTTGTAGTACTTAGGGATCGAATCCACAAAGACTCTAAGATTACACAATAGATTGTATAGTCTTCGAAATAAAGCTACATAAGTAAGTTTTAAACAGTAAATTAAATGGTGAGCAAGTCAGTTGCTCGATTGATTTGATTTGAGGTTGCTAACAGAAGGAAAGGTAGCTAGATTTAGGTATTATCTCAGGTTCGACAAGTATGCAAGCTAATTAGGGTTTTTACTATTCATAGTTCTGAACTCATACTTTAGGTTTAATCGAATTAATTGCCTTCAACTGGATCTCGGATCATGAACTATCGATCGATGATCATAAGAAAGTGTCGATCGATTATTCAATAGAATATCGATCGATGCACCTTTCACAATATCGACCGATACAACGATAGTTGCGTCGAACGATATTGCTTCCAGCGAGCCTTAAGATCGGGTTTGATGGGTTCTCTAATCTAACTAGGAACAACTCTCGTGTTTCCTCAGTCAGATTAGAACAAACTAGTTTAGTTTTCAGGAATTTGCTAAGTTCTCACTTATCCAAATTAATCCTAAGATCTAGGTCAAGGATGATTAATCCTAAACAAAGCATTAAGAACACTAGGTGAAGAACTATATTTTAAACACGCTAAAAAATGGTCTATTTGCAATAGATGAGTCAACCTTGTGAGAAACCTAAATCTAACAATGAGACTACTCAAACATATTCATAAGAAACATTATGATGGTCTGAATAATACTGCAATAGAATAAATAATAGAAGAACAAAGTAAAGAAACAAGGGAGTTCAAGATCTTCCCTCTCTCAAGGTGCTCAAATCTCTCTCTCCAATCCAAATCTTTCTCTCTCTAGAATAGTATGAAGCATAGCCGTAAACAATGGCTTAGAATAACATAAATATGATTTTAGGTCGTCCAGGGGCATCTTGGTAATTTGTGATTACTTCTGGGCTTAAATCAGACATAAAATACTTGGCCCACTTCCTGGCATCCATGTCGATCGATTTGATGTGTGTAGCATCGATCCACATACAATGCTCTTCTCGACAGCTTTCTCTCGCGAGGCAGACTGACCACTCTTCAGTAAAACGGACATAACTTCTGATCTAACCGTTGGCTTGACCTCCGACCGGTGGCATTGGAAAGCTAACTCAAAGCTCTATCTTGTGTAAAAGGATGGGCTCAATCGCTCCATGGGAAGGTCTCCATCCATATCTAAACATCTGACGAATCTGCACAGCTCTACACTCAACATACTCCAAAAGACACCAAAATCACCATATTTCTCCAGAATGTACCTGAACCTGTAAATACTCTAAATAGACTCTATATTGTAGTAAATATATATAAAAACACCTATAGACCATGGCTAAAAATTGGTAAAATCCATGGTCGATCAACTCCCCCAGACTTACCCTTTTGCTTGTCCTCAAGCAAAACCAACAGGCCGTCTCTCTGAAAGAGGTTTGAAAACAGCAGGGACTCAAAAGATTTTAAAACTCAGTCACCATCTCTCTAGTAGTGCAAGCCAAATCTTAAACATCCTAACCTTAGAAGCACATTATACAATATCCTAGTATATCAACCAAATTCACCTAGTCAACAACTTAACATATCCTGTCTAACAATCCCTCTACTGATCTCATTTCTTAACATAAATAGAAGTGTAGGCTTTACCTTTGGAGTATCGATCACAAGATGCAAGGATTCTCAAACAAGTATCTGGAACTGCAATTAAAAGTTAGTTCCTATCCTCTCTCTCTACTCATTTCTCTCTTAGTCAAAGTCTGCTTTCATTGCAGGATCATTGACCAAGATTGGACAGGCTTCCATGAATCAAGACTTAATGGTGGTTGCCACCAAATCCTGTTCACTTCTTTTTGACCTATATCCAAGAATTCATATGAATCGAACCTTGATGATTGCCGCCACCAAGTCCCGTTCGAATTCTTTTTGTTGGAATCCTTATGAAGCAAGCCTTAATGGTTGTAGCCACCAAGTCCTCTTCGGATTCCACCTAACTAAAAACCTATATATATATATATTTTTTTTTTCTTTTCTTTTTTTCTTTTCTTTTCTTTTCTCTTTTTTTTACTTATATATCTAGGGTCGAAATGGAGAGAGAGAAGGTGATAAATCTACACAAGGCTTTACCTTCCATTCTTGTTTGAAGAATCCGATCCCATGTATACCAAGCCCCAAGACAAGCAAAGTTGAGCTCAATTAGGTTGGAGATCAGCTTTGGTTTCTTCAAACACTCCCAGCAAGTGCAAACATAGTTGACATGTTGATCCACTTTAGTATCTCTAATACTTCTGAAGTCAGTAAATCTAAGACTGGTCTAAAGAGTGGTTAGATGACAAGTAATAAATTAAATTAGATCATCATCCCCTTCTTGACTCAATAAAGACTTTTTGAAAACATTTTAAATGAAGTCAAAAGGTAAACATCATCAGTAATCATCCTCCCAGACTTAAATCATACACTGTCCTCAGTGTATAACCAGTCCGGTAAAGACGTAGGCAAAAATGAAATATACTGATATCGGAAAAATTAGAACGAAATACCCGACGAAAGTGCGTATCGATCGATGGTGAGTCGCCATCGTCGATCGTCATTGATAGGTACGTGTCGATCGATATCGACAAGGTCTCATCGGTCGATGTGCTGAGCAATCATCTACTTGGATCTGTTTTTTTTTTTTTTTTTTTTTGAGCAATAACTATAAACGAAAAATCAGTAATATATGAAAATAAAACCAAATTTAAACAAACCTAATTGTGGGTTGCCTCCCACTCAGCGCTTATTTTCAGTCATTAGCTTGACTATCATGTCATATCAATCTGTAGGTGGCATTTCTAGACATGTAATTTGCTTGTCTGGTATCTCTGCGTTCGCCCAATAATGTTTTACTCTCTGTCCGTTCACCATGAACTCTTCTCCTTTAGAGTTTACTAGCACGATGCTTCCATATGGGCGGACGTCTTTAATAGTGAAGGGACCTGACCAGCGTGAGCGCAATTTTCCAGGAAATATTGCCAAACGAGAATTGTACAAAAGCACCTGGTCATTTGGTTCGAAATGTCTAAAGATGATTTTCTTATCGTGATAGGATTTTGTTCTTTCCTTGTACAGTTTCGAATTCTCATAAGCATGATGTCTGATTTCATCTAATTCATTGAGCTGTATCAATCTCCTTTCCTTAGCAGGCTTGATGTCAAAATTTAACATTTTTACGGCCCATGCTGCCTTGTGTTCTATCTCCACCGGAAGGTGACATGCTTTCCCATAAAGCAAGTGAAATGGTGTAGTTCTGAGTGGTGTTTTAAATGCAGTTCTGTATGCCCAAAGTGCATTATCAAGTTTTGCAGACCAATCTTTCCTAGTTTTTCCTACTGTCTTTTCCAAGATTTCTTTGATTTGTCTGTTCGAGACTTCCACTTGCCCACTGGTCTGAGGGTGATAAGGTGTAGCTACTCGATGATGGACTCCATGCTTCTTAAGCAGATTTTCAAACACCTTGTTGATAAAATGAGAGCCTCCATCACTTATTACCACTCGAGGAATTCCAAATCTAGGAAAAATTATACTTTTGAAGAGTTTTACGACCACAGCAGCATCATTTGTAGGGGATGCTATTGCTTCTACCCATTTAGATACATAATCAACAGCGACCAGGATATATTTGTTTCCGTACGAGGAAGGAAACGGGCCCATGAAGTCGATGCCCCAGCAGTCAAACACTTCTACTTCAAGTATGAATTTTTGTGGCATTTCGTGTCTTTTGCTTATTTTTCCTCTGCGTTGGCAACTATCGCATTTTGCGACATAAGCGTGAGCATCTCGAAACATAGTTGGCCACCAGAAACCTGCTTGAAGGATTTTAGACACTGTCTTGGAACTTGCGAAATGCCCGGCATAATCAGATCCATGGCAGTGGAATAGGATGTCTGGAACTTCAGAGTCTGCAACGCAACGTCTGTATATACCATCAGAACAATGCTTATATAGATAAGGCTCATCCCAGTGATATCTTTGGATTTCTCTCAGAAATTTCTTCCTGGTGTATTCTTTTAAATCTTCTGGCTCCACATCAGCAGCAAGATAGTTCACAATATCGGCATACCATGGCCTATCTGAACTGGTTGCAGCCACCGCACACACCCCCAGACTTGAACTTCTACCAATGGGAGAACCCATATCAGTTTGCATAAGGTGGTGGGCAACTTTGATATCTATGTCAACTATCAATGTGTCTTTGTGTGCCTTAAGTTGATGGTCGTCTAAAGTGTCGATCGATAACTTTCTTTGAGTATCGATCGATGCTTCCTCAGTTGTAAGACACACATGACCTATTAATGCTGAGTTCGCTCGATAGACATTTTCTAAGGGTAGGAAATCATTGATGGGGACGTCATCTTCAATTCTGATCCGTGAAAGATGGTCAGCTACTCCATTTTCTACTCCCTTCTTATCCTTTATCTCTATGTCAAATTCTTGTAGAAGTAGGATCCATCTTAATAGCCTTGGTTTCGCATCTTTCTTCTGCATCAAGTACTTTAGGGCAGCAAGGTCAGTGTGGACAACTACCTTCGAACCAACTAGGTAAGGACGAAACTTTTCAAAAGCGTAGACAACTGCTAGCAGTTCCTTTTCTGTTGTTGCATAGTTCCTTTGTGCATCATCGAGAGTCTTACTAGCATAGTAGATGGCATGTAATTTCTTATCCTTCCTCTGGCCAAGTATTGCGCCTACAGCGAAATCGCTTGCGTCGCACATTATTTCGAAGGGTAAATCCAATCAGGGGCTTGGACGATAGGGGCGGTTATTAAAGCTGACTTGATCCGCTCAAAAGCTTTTAAACATTCTGGGGTAAAGTTTAATTTTACTTCTTTGCACAGAAGAGTTGTTAGGGGTCTAGCTATTTTGCTAAAGTCATTTATGAATCTCCTGTAGAAACCAGCGTGCCCAAGAAAACTCCTCACGTCTTTTACGTTGGAAGGTGTTGGCAGACTGGTCATTACTTCGATTTTAGCTCGATCTACTTCTATACTGGCTGACGAGACCTTGTGCCCCAAAACAATTCCATCATTGACCATAAAGTGACACTTCTCCCAATTGAGGACAAGATTCTTCTCCTCACATCTTTCTAATACTTTGCACAAGTTGTTAAGTCATGATGTAAAATCAGATCCACACACCGAGAAATCATCCATAAAGACTTCCATGAAATCCTCGATCATATCTGTAAAGATAGACATCATACATCTTTGGAAGGTAGCAGGCATTACAAAGCCCAAAGGGCATCCTGCGATATGCGAAGGTACCATATGGACAAGTGAATGTGGTCTTTTCTTGGTCGTCCGGATGGATAGGAATTTGGAAAAATCCTGAATACCCATCTAGAAAGCAGTAATACTTGTGGTGTGCAGCCTTTCTAACATCTGATCTATGAAGGGTAGAGGGAAATGATCTTTTCTCGTAGCAGCGTTGAGTTTCCTGTAATCTATGCACATCCTGTGCCTAGTAACAGTCCTCATAGGGATCAGCTCGTTTCTATCATTCTTTACCACTGTAATTCCTCCTTTCTTGGGAACCACATGTACCGGATTGACCCAGTTGCTGTCTGAAATCGGATAGATAATTCCTGCTTCCAGAAGCTGCATTATCTCTTTCTTCACCACATCTTTCAGGTTTGGATTCAGTCTTCTTTGATGCTCAATAGATGATTTCGACTCGTCTTCCAAGTGTATCCTATGCATGCATAAATCGGTCGAGATTCCAGGAATGTCATCGAGAGAATACCCGAGAGCCTTGCGATACTTGCGCAGCTTATTAAGCAACAAAGTTAGCTCTTCGCTAGTAAGTTTGCATTGACTATGACAGGAAAGGAGTTATCATAGAGGAAAACGTATTTGAGTCCAGCAGGTAATGGCTTTAGTTCCACATTGGGTGCTTTTTCCTTAGTTAGATTTCCCAGAGAAGACGGTTGTCAATCGATGGTATTTTGCAAATATCGATCGATATCGATTTTTGACTCGTCGTCTTCTTTGCTTTCAATATCCGTGGTCTCACGGCTTGCATCCATCAGATGATCATATTCATCTGTTCTGTTGTCCATGCTGAACACTTCATTTTGGGTAAGCATAGGTACATCCTCTAGATTGTCATCGGATAGCGAGTCTTCAAAAGACTCTTGAATCATCTCATCGATTTGATCTACGTAAGAGGATTGTTTATCTATTAGAGGACGTGTCAAAATCTTCTCCATATCAAATCGCATTGGAATATTTCCTATGTTAAGATTGATTCGTCCCTCCTTGACATCGATAATTGCATTTGCGGTAGCAAGGAATGGCCTCCCAAAAAGGATCGGATCCCTAGGTTCATTCTTGTAATGAAGTACGAAAAAATTTGTTGGTACGGGGCATCCATCAATTTCCACAGGTACATCCTCAAGCACTCCTTCCGGAATCCTAACAGATCTATCAGCGAGAACTAACTGGATATTGGCGGGTGTAAATTCAGTATATCCAAGGGATTTCGCAACGGAATGCGGCATTAAATTTACACTAGAGCCTAGATCGCAAAGTGCTCTTGGAAATTACTTATTTTGAATGGTACAATTTAGAACGAAACTACCGGGATCAGGGCTTTTGACTGGGGCTTCACTTTGGATTATAGTACTAATTTCCTCCGAGATCATCATGACACTGCCCTTGTCTGTTGAAAAGCTTTTAGTTGTCATCCCTTTAACGTATTGCCTTATTGTGGGCGAAATTTTAAGGGCATCAATTAGTGGCAGCTCCACTTTGATCCTTTTGAATGCTTTTCTACAGATTTCTCTGTCTATTTCACGCTTAGTGTTGGACTTACTGGGAGGGAAGGTATGTAACATATTATACACCCGTTCTATAGTTGGTCCAGCGGGTGTTGAATTTAGTCCTGAACTCCTGGGAGTCTGTCGATCGATATTTGCGTTTCCAGATCGATCGATATTTGTATCTTCATATCGACCGATATTTGGATCTTCAGATCGATCGATATCGATGGTTTCCTCCTTTTCCTTAAGATCGATTACATCCTTCTCAGTTCCTTGAGAATTTCTGGTCCTATCTTTGTTCTGAGAAAGTTTAGGTCTCGTATTATAGAGTAGCACAGGGTTTGGAAGGGGTTTATTTATTTCTCGAGTTTCAGTGCTTCCTTCCGAAGAAGTGTTTGCTCTAGCGTTCGGGGCGAGTTGCTTCCCGCTTCTCAAAAAGTACAGCACTAACGTGGCGTCGCGGGTTGGTATCAGTTTTTCCAAGGTGATATCCTTCTTCCCTTCTGACAAATCCAGCGTCATGTGCAATTTGACTATCTAATTTCTTAACATGATGGTTCAAAGTTTCAAACTTATCATGAAAATGAGCGTACATGGAATCCAATTTTACATCGAAATCCACACTCATCTTCTGCTGGTTTTTCAGAACTTGTCCCATCATAGATTCCTCCATGCTCTTTTGGGTCTTTGCTGCCTCGTAGCTTCTTATAGAGCATAGGTTTCTCTGCTGGTCAGAAAGTTTCCCAGATATCTGATCTTCATTTGGATTCTTGGCCATCTTTTTCCTCTCAAGATCAGTTTTCTTGGCACTAGTGCTAGTCGCCACATTTTCAATGAGTCTCGTAGCTTCTTCAGGGGTCCTGGTTTTGAAGTTTCCTTGACTCGCAGCGTCCAAACCCGCTTGGTATGTCCAGTCGAGACCTCTGAAGAAGATATTAAGTAGCTGAATCTCGGAAAAACCATGGTGTGGGCAGCCTCGCTGGTAGGCTTTGAATCTTAACCAAGAAGCTTTAAAAGCTTCTGTAGTGCCTTGAGAGAAATTATAGATCCTATTCCTAAATTCCTCGGTCCGTTCATCATCGAAGAAATTGTTGAGGAAAGCGCGATATCACTCCAGCAAGTCAAAGATCCTGGCTGCAGTTGTTGCAGCCAGTGAATCGCATCCCCAGCAAGAGAGTGCGAGAATAACTTGCAGAATAAGTAATCTTCAGAGACCTCGTGCATCTTGATGTTAGACACAAGGTCCTCAAGTGCTTCGATATGGTCTATGGGATTTTCATGAGGAAGACCATGAAAGGGATGCTGACCTACTAGAGAGAAGTATTTAGGTTTCAGCTCAAAGTCTTTCCTCTGAATTGCTGGTGAGGGGATCGCAGACCTGTTAGTGTAAAACCGATCAGGTCTGTTATAATCCCCAAGCGTTTGGTGGTTCTCCGACCCAGCATTCAAAACAACGGCAATTCCAACAGGAATTTCAGCCCTAGGTTTATAATTAATTTGACGTGATGCATTGCATACTCGATTATCTAGATATTCTAGAACTACTTTCCCATAATTGAAATTGGTAAACACAGACATACCTGCTTCCGGCTGGTCGGCGTCGATCGATTTGTTTAGCTCAGCGTCGATCGATTTTTGTTGATCTGCGTCGATCGATTCCAGTATGGAAGTGTCGATCGATTTGTCCGTCGATTTGTCGCTCGATGTCTTCGTCATCTTGTCGATCGATGCTCGGCCGAACTTGTGTTCCTCTTCTTAAATTCCTGTGTCAGTAAGGAAAGAAGAAAAACTTTTAAATAAACAGTAAGTAAAATCTAGACTATATTCTAAACTTAATCTAATGGCAATAAGAAAGAGTCCCCGGCAACGGCGCCAAATTTGATATCACTCAAATTACCCTAAGGAGTGATTTTACTCTCTCAAATAAGAGGTTCAGTTGTAGTACTTAGGGATCGAATCCACAGAGACTCTAAGATTACACAATCGATTGTATAGTCTTCGAAATAAAGCTAGATAAGTAAGTTTTAAACAGTAAATTAAATGGTGAGCAAGTCAGTTGCTCGATTGATTTGATTTGAGCTTGCTAACAGAAGGAAAGGTAGCTAGATTCAGGTATTATCTCAGGTTCGACAAGTATGCAAGCTAATTAGGGTTTTTACTATTCATAGTTCTGAACTCAAACTTTAGGTTTAATCGAATTAATTACCTTCAACTGGATCTCGGATCATGAACTATCGATCGATGATCATAAGAAAGTGTCGATCGATTATTCAATAGAATATCGATCGATGCACCTTTCACAATATCGACCGATACAACGATAGTTGCGTCGAACGATATTGCTTCCAGCGAGCCTTAAGATCGGGTTTGATGGGTTCTCTAATCTAACTAGGAACAACTCTCGTGTGTTCTCAGTCAGATTAGAACAAACTAGTTTAGTTTTCAGGAATTTGCTAAGTTCTCACTTATCCAAATTAATCCTAAGATCTAGGTCAAGGATGATTAATCCTAAACAAAGCATTAAGAACACTAGGTGAAGAACTATATTTTAAACACGCTAAAAATGGTCTATTTGCAATAGATGAGTCAACCTTGTGAGAAACCTAAATCTAACAATGAGACTACTCAAACATATTCATAAGAAACATTATGATGGTCTGAATAATACTGCAATAGAATAAATAATAGAAGAACAAAGTAAAGAAACAAGGGAGTTCAAGATCTTCCCTCTCTCAAGGTGCTCAAATCTCTCTCTCCAATCCAAATCTTTCTCTCTCTAGAATAGTATGAAGCATAGCCGTCAACAATGGCTTAGAATAACATAAATATGATTTTAGGTCGTCCAGGGGCATCTTGGTAATTTGTGATTACTTCTGGGCTTAAATCAGACATAAAATACACTTGGCCCACTTCCTGGCATCCATGTCGATCGATTTGATGTGTGTAGCATCGATCGACATACAATGCTCTTCTCGACAGCCTTCTCTCGCGAGGCATACTGACCACTCTTCAGTAAAACGGGCATAACTTCTGATCTAACCGTTGGATTGACCTCCGACCGGTGGAATTGGAAAGCTAACGCAAATATCTATCTTGTGTCAAAAGATGGACTCAATCTCACCGTGGGAAGGTCTCCATCCATATCTAAACATCTGACGCATCTGCACAGCTCTGCACTCAACAGACTCCAAAAGACACCAAAATCACCATATTTCTCCAGAACGTACCTGAACCTGTAAATATTCTAAATTGACTCTATGTTGTAGTAAATATATATAAAAACACCTATAGACCATGGCTAAAAATGGGTAAAATCCATGGTCGATCAAATCGCGGAGCGATTCGTCCTCCATTTGAGATAGGCTCCATAGGTCGACGTCGGAGGTCTCTCTGTCCATAAACATGGAGTACAGCTTGAGGAACTCTGATGCGAGCTGGTGGAAACTTCCCATGGAACTTCTCTTCAGGCGAGAAAACCATTCGAGCACGGCTCTCTTGAGGTTTTCGACAAAGAGGAGGCAGTAGCCATCGTCTCGTTCGCGTTCCCTCAATTTACACCTTCCCATGGCGATCTGGAAAGATTGCAGATGGGCCTTCGGGTCGGTGGTGCCATCGTAGACGGGAATTTTTATCTTTCCAGGATCTGAGATGTTTGTTTCTGTGATCAGAGCAGTAAACGAAGTCTTCCGTGCCTCCTCGAGAAGTCTGTCGATCTCGGGAGCAGCACTCGTCGCGTGATGGATTTGCGACGTCACTGCTTTGACCTCTGCTGCGGTTTTTGCGATGTACTCGTGGAGATCCTTGATCTCATTATCGCCCGCAACTGTTTTCCGAGATTGTCGGCGTTTGCTGCGGTGGATCTCTGCCTGGTTTTCAGCCAGCTCCTCCTGCTCGACCCAGTAGAGGTTTTCTTCTTCCTCTGTCATGGGTCTCTCAAACGACGCGTCCTGCCGGGCAGACTGACTTTGTGTCCTCCTTGGGTGCACGTCAACGTCTTTGTTTGAGTGATCAGACAGGTCGCTGATATACAGGTTAATTTGCTCGATGTCGTCCTCTTCATTGTCCCTCACGGGAGGTGGAAGATTCTTTGAGGTCGGCTGTGTTCCTGCTGGGGCTGTTTCGTCGGGATTCTTTTCCGACGAACCCTTTCAAGTGCTGGCAGCACGATTTCCTGGAGTCTCGAATCGAGCATTCGGCTGCAGTAGGGCCTGAGGTCTCCACGCGTGGTTCTGCGCTTGGTTCTCGCCGTTAAGGTTTCCACCTGTTTGGAGAGTGAACCTATGAGCTTTTCTTGTTCGTACGACCTTTTTTGGACAGATTCGAACATCTCCTTCATGACCGTTGATGTTTGTCCAGCCAGAGTTTTATCGACGGGATTATCGTCATGGAAGTTCTGATCTCCGTCATTGTCGGTATTCATGGCTGATCGAGCGTGTGTGGTTGCGAGAAAGATAGATCCGTACCCCCCTCCTTCTAGCGCCAAACTGTGGGAACCAAAATTAACATCGTCGAGTTTTTGTTAATCAGAGGAAAAAATATGAAGTAGTAAATCGAAAGAACAAAAAGAGAGCAAAAAGATGTTGGGGTCAAAAACGGTTATCTCGAAATCTACGGCTAAAGATCCTTCCAAACTCAAAGATTTCCCGCGAACGGCCAGCGGGGAAAGATCCGCAGCGGAAACCCACGGCGAGAGAACCCTGGCGCCGGCGTAAGCGTCCATAAGCCGGCCTGGCGCGGCACAAGCCAGCCTGGCGCCGGCGGCAAGCCAGCCTGGCGCCGGGCAAAGCCAGCGTGGCGCCGCAAGCCAGCCTGGCCGGCGGCAAGCCAGCCTGGCGCGGCGGCAACCAGCCTGGCACCGGCGACAGGCGTCCGCAATCGGCCTGGCGCCGGCGGCAGAGCATCCATAAGCCGGCGGTTGACGGCCCTCGTCCTGGTCTAGGTCCCATCATGCTCCGTCTGATCCCATCTTGGTTTGTTTGTATCAATCCTCGTGAGTTTGGTACGATCATGGCTACGGAATAAACATCTTTCGATTCGACTCGGTTGGAATCGTCCTCGATGTTTTACGACAAAAACTAGAAGGATTGGATTTCTCGTAGAAGATATCGTATAAAACAAAGATCGATTAACTTGAACATCGATCCTTTAGGCTATATGGTTTACTTTACGAGAAAGATAGTCTTTTAGAAATCGTATAAAACGTTCAACGACTTAAGACAAGTCCACGGACTTACTTACGATTTTAAGAATTCAGGCCCAATCAGGCCATGACGGTTTATCCGATTTCCCGAACGTCGGATAAACATCAAGTCGTCGGATAAACATCAAGTCACCGGAAAATTGACGAAAATGGAATATTTCCTGAAGAGATAAGCTTGGGCCCAAAGGCGAGGTCCATCATCCTAAGGCAAACCGACCTAGGAGTGGGTATATAAGGAGAGCAAGAGCAGAGGAGAAGGGGATCGAAAATTAGACTTAGAGCATTCTGCTAGCTTAGAAGAATTAGGGCTTAGGTGGTTAGACTAGCGGAGCAAAGCTTAGGACGTTTGGCTGCCTGCGACTCTATCTTTTTCTTTAATCGCAAATCTCTGTGTCTTTGGAGAATCTTTGTACTTGTATCTTTCATCTAATAAAACGCCTTCGGGAAAATATTACAATTCTTATTTTTATCTATTAAACTTTCTTGACTTTGTGTGGCAACCCAGAGAATCCGGACCTTCAAGGAAAGTCGGGTTTACTTTGCTTTCCTCCGCAATCTTATTTATCGGAAATTGACGGTGTGAATTTCGGTTCCCACAGTTTGGCGCTAGAAGGAGGGGGGGACGGATTTTCTAACTCGAAAACCACCAATCGATCGAAGTTCAGTATGGCTTCTTCGTCAGCCCGCAACATCATATCTTTCGAGGATCGAGCAACGGCCAGTATGGCCAAACCTCACAACAATCTCCTCGTAATAGAACTCACGATCCAGGATATTGACATAGAAAGGGTATTTGTCGACACCGGATGCTCGGCTAATATCATCTATAAAAGCACCTTCGAGAGGATGGGCGTCGATCTAAGCATCCTTACAGATGACCCCAGCCCAGTATTCGGACTCTCGGGAGAAGTTATGACCCTCGGTTCGACTAACCTCCTAGTCAGAGCCGGGAGCGTCGCCAAAAACACGGAATTCCTGGTGATCGATGGTCCAACATCCTACAACGCGATAGTTGGAACTCCCTGGCTAAACTCTATGAGAGCGATCCCATCAACATTCCACCTATGCCTCAAGTTCCCGACGCCTTTCGGGGTCGAAACAATACATGGTAGTCACGGAGCAGCGCAGATCTACCTCGCTACAGAACTAAAACGGAAAAATTCCAAAATCGAGACCTCTCGGAAAAAGCAAACGATTCACGACTCGCCAGAAACCTTCTGGCAGTCCCAAAGAGCTGAGGCCCTGGAAGGGAAGCGTGAACCAACCTGCGAACCGGTGGTCTCAATTTGCCTCGACGATTCCTTCCGGGCGGTGCGTGAAATCGAGCTAACCTCCGCGAACCAATAAAAGCAGAGCTCATCGCATGCCTCAAAAAGAACCTCAGTACGTTCGCTTGGGCTGCGGAGGATATGCCGGGAATCGACATTAGCGTAACATGTCACGAACTTAACATCGACCCGACTCACAAACCCGTAAAACAAAAGAGACGAAAGTTGGGACCTGAGCGTGCCACCGCAGTCAACGAGGAAGTCGAAAGACTCCTCAAAGTAGGGTCGATAACAGAAGTTAGGTATCCAGACTGGCTTGCCAACCCTGTCGTGGTAAAAAAGAAGAACGGAAAGTGGCGAGTCTGTGTCGATTTCACGGATCTGAATAAAGCATGTCCAAGGACTGCTTCCCGCTTCCACACATCGACCGACTGGTCGAAGCAACTCGAAACAAGCTTCGTCATTCATGGGCGCTTTTCCGGATACAATCAGATCATGATGAATCCCGACGACTGCGAAAAAACTGCATTCATCACAGACCGTGGAACGTATTGCTACAAGGTAATGCCTTTCAGTCTTAAAAACGCGGGTGCAACGTATCAACGACTCGTCAACAGAATGTTTGCTGAGCAACTCGGAAAAACTATGGAAGTATACATCGATGATATGCTAGTAAAATCTCTTGACGAACACGATCATGTAGCCCACCTAGAGGAATGTTTTGCACACGACTCAACCAGCATAACATGAAACTCAACCCGGGCGAAATGCAGATTCGCAGTGGCATCGGGAGAATTCCTCGGATTCCTCGTAACGTATCGCGGAATTGAGGCCAACCCTAAACAAATCAACGCACTGATAGAGATGGCCTCCCCGAGAAACAAGTGAGAAGTCCAAAGGTTAACCGGAAGAGTCACGGCTTTGAACCATTTCATCTCGCGCTCCACGGATAAGTGCCTACCGTTTTACGAAACATTAAAAGGAAACAAGAAGTTCGAATGGTCCAAGCAATGTGAAAAGGCTTTCCAACAGTTGAAACATTACCTGGCCACTCCACCAGTTCTCGCAAAACCGGGGGAAGGAGAACCTCTTTTCCTCTATATCGCAGTTTCCGCAACAGCAGTCAACGGTGTCCTGATACGAGAAGAACGCGGCGAACAAAAGCCAATCTTTTACGTAAGCAAGACGTTGCTGGATGCGGAAACTCGATATCCGCTAATGGAAAAATTAACATTCGCTGTCATAACCTCGGCAAGAAAACTAAGACCATATTTCCAGTCTCATGCTATAGTGGTTCTCACCACGTTCCCACTGCGGATAATCCTGTACAGTCCGAGCCAATCCGGTAGGCTCGCAAAATGGGCAATCGAACTAAGTGAATACGACGTCGAATATCGCCCAAGGACATGTGCAAAGTCCCAAGTACTTGCGGATTTCTTGGTAGAATTACCCACTAGAGACATGACTAACGAGGAACCAAATTCAACTTGGGTCCTCCACGTCGACGGATCTTCGTCCAAACAAGGATCCGGAGTCGGAATTCGACTCACCTCTCCTAACGGGGAAATCCTAGAACAGTCATTCCGATTGGCTTTTCATGCTTTGAACAATGAGGCAGAATACGAAGCACTCGTCGCAGGCTTGCTGCTAGCCTATGGATTAAAAATCTGTAATATTCACGCTTACTGCGACTCTCAGTTAGTCGCCAACCAATACAGCGGAGAATATGAAGTAAGGGACGAAAGGATGGACGCATATCTAAAACTCGTCCAAGAACTGGCTTGTAGTTTCGACCAGTTCGCCCTAACTAGAATTCCTCGCTCGGAAAACGTTCAGGCCGACACCTTGGCTGCCCTCGCCTCAAGCTCAGATCCAGGGCTCAAAAGTATTATCCCGGTCGAATTCATCGAACATCCGAGCATCAGACCACCAGTGGCCGTCAATCTAATCCGAGGAGAGATTGAAGATGCGGAAGAAGTCGAGGATCAACCGGAAGCGGATGCGGACCAAACCGAGTATGGCTGCGACAGCCCTTGATTAGAACCAATCCGGGCCTATATCGTGAATGGAACCTTACCCGCCGAAAAATGGGCGGCCCGTAAAGTGAAAACCCAAGCGGCACGGTATGTCACGATAGAGGGAGAGATTTATAGATGGCGTTTCTCCGGTCCTCTCATGACATGCGCAGAAGGAGAAAGGGCAAGAAGAATCATGGAAGAGGTCCATTCTGGATCATGCGGAAATCATTCTGGCGGAAGATCTCTCGCACTCAAAATCAAACGTCACGGATATTATTGGCCAACCATGATAAAAGATTGCGAGAAATTCGCCCGGAAGTGCGAGAAATGCCAAAGGCACGCTCCAACAATCCATCAACCCGCGGAAATCCTCTCCTCAATCTCGTCCCCCTATCCTTTCATGCGATGGTCCATGGACATTGTCGGACCTATGCATCCATCAAAACAAAAACGCTTCCTCCTAGTCCTCACGGATTTCTTTTCCAAATGGGTAGAAGCAGAATCCTACGCAAGTATCAAAGACACACAAGTCGAGAACTTCGTGCGGAAACATATCATAACAAGACATGGGGTCCCGTCGAAATTGTAACGACAATGGATCTCAATTTCTCTGCTCGATTCGAAGCATTCTGCGAAAAGTGGAAAATACGACTTAAGAAGTCAACTCCCAGGTATCCGCAATGCAACAGATAGGCAGAAACAATCAACAAGACCGTCCTTGACGGACTCAAAAAGCCAAAAGGCGATGGGCAGAGAAACTCGAAGGAGTCCTTTGGTCATCGTACAACCCGAGGCGACTACGGGTGAAACCCCATTCGCCCTCGTTTATGGAACGGAATGCATGATCCCCGCAGAAGTAGAATTCCCCGGAGTACGGAGAAGGTTCCTCCCCGAAAGAGAGGATTTAAACGACGCTATGATGCTGGACAATCTCGATCTCATCAATGAGCGCGACCAGGCACTCATTCAATCAAGAATTACCAGCACGCTGCGCAAGGTACTACAACTCGAGCGTCGCCATCGCGGGTTCAAAGAAGGCGAGTTAGTCTTACGCAAAGTCTTCCAAAACACTGCCGAACGAAACGCAGAAAAACTGGGAGCGAACTTGGAAGGACCATACAAAGTCATAAAAGTGGTCCGACCAGGTTCATACCAAATCGCAAACATGCAAAACGTAAAATCCCAAGAACTTGGAACGCGATGCATCTTAAAAAATACTATCACTAACAGTGACGTGATACAAAGAACTACGAGACGGCTTGATCCCCGAAAAGGGTACGTAGGCAACTCGCTAACCGGCGGGCTCAACTATCCCCCACGATTAAAAGGGGGGGGGAGTGGGGTGCGTATACTCGTATACTCCCACAAATTTTAAAAATTCTGAAACTTTCAAAACTCTTTCTAGACAACGCATTTCGCCAATTACTGAATGGCAACAACGGATCTAGCATCCACTAAGCGATTATCACATCCAAAAAACAAATACCGGAGGGCCAACACTTCACGAAGCAAAGTGAATGTAGACGTTTCTCCCTGGGTCAAATTTACGCGACCCTTTGGTCCCGCGTTCAAAACGGAAACAACAGTTTTCTGGCTGCGAACATTCGCAAAGACATCCCCAAAGCCCGCAAGCGTTTCAATCACGAAATGCGGCATAAGGAAAAATCGACCTTCAGCACTGCGAGACGTCGCTAACGCTTGAAGGACATTCTTTTCCGCAAAACATTGCAAACGAAATCTTCGTCTCTGAACATACAAACGCACCTCAAAACGGTATCATTTCGTTGTTGCTGATCACAACAAACGAACTCTAACGTCCTAAACAGACAAATAGCCGCCCTTCAAGGGGTAGGCTCTCTTACATCCGACAAGGATAAACATAGCGCGCTATACAAGAAATCCAAAATTTTGGTCTAGCTCTTCGTAAAGGAAGTAGCTCGACTCACGCCCAAACAAATCGTATAAGCCGACAACAATTCGCGGATTTTAAACGGTACGAGTCAGGTTAAAATCGCAAACAGGCAAAACGAAAGCCGATTTGTCATCGCAAAGCCTCAGTCCGAGAGTAAACCTAGGTCTTTCCCTAAACCCAGTTCGCTGGATCTTGACATCACACAGACATAGTATGGTATACGAGATCCAAAATTTGTCTCTTCACTTAAGCCTATTTGTTTCATGAACTTCTCGCGTAAATCGGTAAACCGCGGAAAATCTCGCTTTATGCAAACAATAGGTACGGTGATCATCAGGGAACTAGGAATGAGACGACAACTCACACCCTCTTTCTCATACTTCAAAAAAAACTGAAGTTCATAAATAATCGAAAACGTTTCATAGATTGAGACCGCAAAAGTTCAAACAAAACCCCAAAAAGGGGCAGGGATTGAAGCCACCAACGGCCAGTCCCGTAATACATCATGGCCTCTTTA
Organism: Brassica nigra; assembly: GCA_016432835.1. NCBI lineage: Eukaryota > Viridiplantae > Streptophyta > Magnoliopsida > Brassicales > Brassicaceae > Brassica > Brassica nigra. The sequence continues at coordinate 28,567,262 of CM028249.1, read as the reverse complement.
CGGCGAAACACATATAAAATCCCAGAAGGGATTGATAAACCTAGACGCTCCCAGGAGCGTCACCTTCATCCTCGAACTCACTCGCGATAGGGATAGCCTCGCCGTCGCCTCCCTCGGTCGCATCGCCACTACCCGCCTCGTCCTTGCCAGCTTCGCAATCCTCTCCCGCGCGCTCTTGATCTTCTGAGTCTTCGGAGGTCGGCGCAAGGGTGCATTCGGCCTGCAGGCCGGCAAGGATTGAATCGAAATCTCCTTCGGTGGCCGCCCACTCTCCTTTGCAGGACGATAGTCTTGCCTCCTCCAAATCCAAAGACGGGGCCTCGTTACCTCGAAGAAACTCGAGCTCGCTCAAACTCCCCTCGATCCCCGCTAAAGACAAGTCCCTCTTGCGGATGGCTATCAATGACTCAAACAGGGTGGCCATCCTCGTCAGACGACCAAAGAAGTCGTCGCGGGCATCAGCAACCTCCGAGGATCTACGGGTGTTCATCTCCTCATGAGTCTGGATCTTCTGTTGAAGGCGGCGGACTTCCGAGGATTTGCTCTTCTTCTCCTTCTTCACCTTGAGTAACGAACTCGCGGTCTTCCCAAGGTCACGCTCAAGATCGCTGATACGAACCTCAAGCTGGGCGGCATGGGTGTCCTCGTCAGTCTGCAATGCAGCCCTAGTACGCTTCAGCGCTTCCTGCGACGACTCCAGTTCCTTCGATAGACAAATGACTTCCGACCCGCACTCACCAAGCATTCCGTCAATCAGCGACACAAGCTGTCCGCAAAAGAAGGGGTAAGTATCATCGTAAAAAAAAGCGATACAAGAATTGCAGATAGATTAAAATGGAACCTTGGAACGATGACTCGCCAACGGCTCTGAAAGTTCGCCCTCCTCGCTCTTTGCACCCCGCTTCCTTTTTGCTCCGGATGCCGCACCAGCCCTTGCCCTTCCCTTGGGCAACGGCGTGGCACCAGCCGCTGGCAGTCACAAGACAAGTTCCCTCTTCGCCGGGGGAAGAGGTGTAGATTCTATCGCATCCTCTCTTCCGGAGATCACGATCGGAGCAGTCGAAGAACCCGATGGATGGACCTGAACATCAAGAATCTGTTCAGGAACAGTAACCCCTTCCGCAGGCAGGAGGGCATCGGGTGGGACTTCGGGGCTAGGAACCGGAAGAACAGGCGAAGAGGCCGAAGGAGCAGGCAAAGAGATCGGAGGAACAGGCAAATGAGTTGGAGCCGCGGAAGGAACATCGGGCGTCTCAGTCCTCGCCCGCTTTGAGTCTTTCGCAGCACTGCGCCGGGATAGCTTAGCCTCGAAAGATTCAAACCCATCAATGAGGGACGGAGTAGCGTCCTGAACGGCCGGAACTGCCGGAGCTTGGCTGGCCGGAACTGCCGGAGCTTGGCTGGCCGGAACCGACGGAGCTTGGCTGGCCTCGCCCATCTCAACATCAGAATCATTCTTTTCAACTTGGGATTAGGACATTTTCTTTCTTGAGAGAGAAGAGAGGATTTGAAAATATGTGAAGAATGAGAAGGGAAGGCTGGCTATTTATAAGAAAAGGGGGGGGAGATGACATAGGTTTCTCGCGGAAAAGAATCCTTAGCCGAAAATTTCGATTTTCAGAAAATTCTAACCATTCGCCCGCAAAATCGTCTCCGATCTTACGAGCTGGGGGGCTGATGATAGAACTTTTATAGGGTCCTAATCAAATGATGTAGTATATAAGATTGTCGAACCAGTTCTAAGTGACCATGAAACAGAGGGAATGCAAGCCTATGCTTAATCTAAATGCAATCATTAAAGAGGTTGATGATTAAACTAAGACAATAAGTAAAATGCAACAAAAAGTAAAACTTTCTTTCTTATGAGGAGAATGAGACCCATGGGTGTAGGGACTTGATTTCAAATGATTAAGGTTCAATCCAAGATGCTAACTTTTCAATCAATCTAATTCCTTATGCCTAGACAACAAAACTAAGCAAGCTCTATCCCTAGATGAATGCTCTTTTGCAATGGTCACCCAAGTATACCAAATCCCTTTGGCTGTAATGATCAAAGCAAGCATAAAGAATGAGTCTAAAAGCAATCCTAGCTTCTTTGACAACTAATCCCTTAGGCAAAGCAAGCTAAAAGCATAGATGAGTTGGTTCAGGCATTTCATAGAACACCTTCCGGGCATGAAATGCCTATGGCTCTATGTTTGAGAGGCCAACCCAAATATAGCATTAAGAACACCAAATCAATGCAAGGAAGGGATAGATCTAACACTAAGCACCTTGGATCTACACTTAATCAATCTCAATCACCCTAACCCATGGATCTTTAATGGATCTACTCACTAATCCACATGCTTACGCTTAAACCCATGAGAGATTTAAGCTTAAACATGTAGAGAAAGAAAAGAGATGAAATTAAACAATCAAGAACAAAAGATGAGATTAAGATTCTAAGATTCAATGATAAAACTTTCTCAAAGGTTTGTGTTCTTAGAGAGAAAATAACATAAGTCCCAATCTAGGGATAACAAGAGTATTTATAAGTGGCTTGAAAGCCCTAGAAACATAAAACAAGATTACCAAAAAGTCCTTAAGCAAAATTGGTCTAAACCAATGGGAATGAAGCTTGAAATTCGGTCAGGGGAGACTCAGCCTGTCCCAACCCGGTCTGGCCACCCCGGTCCAGGCTTGTCTTGATCCTTGTCCGGTCCGTCCGGGTTCAGCTCCCCGGTTCTTCCTCCCCGGCCGTCCGGATGCATTGATCCATCTCTTCCCGTCCGGGTGCTCCAAGCCGGACGTCCCACCCGGTCCACTCTCTTCCTGCTCATGTGATGCTTCTCACGACCGGGGTCATCAAACCGGTCTGTGCTCCCCGGTCCAGTGTATGCTCTTCATCGCCCGGGTGAGTGATGTCGGACCATGATCCCCGGCCGTCCGTCCTGCTGGTTTCTTCCCGACTGGGTGTCCCTTCCCGGACTTGTCTACCCGGTCTGGTCTCCTCCAGCACAAGTCAAACGACCGGGTACCTGTCCCAGGCTCAGTCATCCAGGACTGGACCACTTCCATCCATCTGTTCTTTTCCCGGCCGGCTGCTTGAACCCGGCCGTCTCTACCCGGCCATCCTGACATGCTTCAAGTGAATTGATCATAGCTTCTCCAATACAGGTCCAAATGACTTGAAACCACTTCCATTGGAAAGTTAACTCAATTTTCTATGTCTCCACAAAATCTTAGCAGCAGGAGACATCTCTAAGGCCTCTGTCCACGCTCATCTTTGTCTTGGCCAGATCATGGATTTGACTTCTCTTTTCATGGCCAAACATGATTCTTCATCTCTTTTGGGGCCATAAGGCTTCCAAACACCTCAAATCACACCAAAGCATACTCCAACACCTGATAAGGACAAATGAATGCAAAATGGCCCTAAATATGCCTAATGCCTAACTTATATGATCAAAATGCATAAGATATGGATGCTAAAAACATGTAAATATGCAAGCTATCAACTCCCCCACAGTAGACCTTTACTTGTCCTCAAGTAATCTTTTCAAAACACAAGGAGGAGAGACATAGAGATGGAAGCAAAGCCAAAAGAAACACTCATAGCACTCAACTTGACATCCTAAAGAAACATAGCAAATAGCATGAGCAAAACTTCTTATTATGCTATAGCTTCACAAGGCCTATCAATGACCCTTATGCCTCTACACAAGATGCAATGCTTATCAACCAACAAGTTCTCTTAACCAGCCCTCAAATTGATTCACACACACACACACAAGGTGAAGTCTCACATATGGGCACATGATCTCAATCATTTGGCTAGGTGATCAAATGGTCTAATATGGATGATAATGGGGGTTCAATGCATCATTTCAAGGTGGCAATCACTCAAAATCAAGGAGCTTGACCATTATGCAAAATTTATCTAAGACTAGGAGCAATTCATGCATACATGGATCCATCCTTATCATTCTACCCAATTCCTAAGTGATTACAAGATCTACTCCCCCTTTATTCATCCAATAACCCAAAATGAAAAACATTCTCACATCACTCACCCAATAAACAACTCTCTTTCTCATGATTCAACCACTAAGGACCTCTATTCATTTTATAAGCTCTAACTCTTTTGGTTTTCCTTCCCACTATCTTATTGAATCTTTCTTTCTTTCTTTTTTTTTTTTTTTTTTTTTTTTTTTTTTTTTTTAACATGAAGGGGGAAGGTCAAAACATCAATCAAGAGCTTCTTATCTTTCTATTCTAGGTCCCTAGGGATCTTCTTTCTTATGATAATCATTTGTTCATCAATCTCAACATTGTTACATTCCAAACCCAAGATATAAACCATTAAGGAACAAAAACCCCACTCACCATCCTAGAAGCTAGCTCAAATGAGGACCCTATGCTAGCAAGAGATGAGAACAAATCCATGTCGCTCCAAATACTCTCAAGATTTTGCACATGACAAGCTATCAGAAAAGGCCTCACTCAAGCAAATCAATGTAGGCTTCAAAGAATGGCTAGGGATCAAGGGTATGGGAGTGCCATTTGGGTTAACAAAGAGTTGTATAATGGGAAAAGATAACCCAAATGTGTATGAGACCCATGATCAAGTATGCAAATGCCCATATGAAAGAGAAATTAAGTTCATTCAAGTCTAAGTTAAGGATAGAGCTGGTCTTAAGAACAATGCCAATATCAAGCAAGCAAGCAAGTTTCAAGAAGAGTTCTCAAGGCTCAAAGCATGCAAGCCTTTCAAAAGATGCTTAAGCTACTTGATATGCTTAACTAGGGTGCCAAATTCAGTGCAAACAAGTGTTCTTTACAAGGCAATGCTCCATATGCAAATGAATGCAACTTATATGCTCTAGACTCAATCTTAAGGATGCAAGTGATGCAATCTACATGATTCAAAAATTTAAATTTTTTTTTATGCAAATATGAATGAACAATGCAATGCATGAGACTCAAAATCACAAAGCAAACAGGATCAAATACTTGGTACCTCCCCCACACTTAAATCACACAGTCTCTGTGTGAGTAAGAGGAAAGAGATACCCCAACAAGACAAAACAAATGTATATACAAGAAGGGTTGGAGTGATACCTAAGAAGGGTGTTTGGGTGTGGTGTTTGGTGTCGGGGCTAGGAGCTGGCTTGGTTCATAGCAACTAGAGGAGGCTGCTACATGGCAATCATAGGGCTCAGGTGTTTAATCACCTTTCTTCTCTCCTCTAGTGCTTGGCTCAACCTGAAAACCTCAACCACTTTTATTAAAAACTTAAAAGAAAAATTAAAATTGCAAAGCTATGTACAAGGATAACCATGGGACTTCCTCCCAAGTGAGCTTGTTTTGAGTCACTTAGCTTGACTACCTTGTCTCTTGAACTAGTGAGAAGGAGGATCCTTCCCACCTTCAAGTGTGATGGTGAGGACCTGAGAGAGAAGCTCTTGAAGCTTGATTTGGTCATCCTGGAGCTGAGGAGTGATGATGGCTCTAGCACTTGAGAATGGTATGGACCTGCCCTTGTGCTTGATCTTGTACTCAATGACCCCATCCATCAGCTTCTTTGGATGGAGAGTGGGAGTGTGTGAGAGAAAATCAAGAGGTGGAGGATGAGGCTCTTTCACCATCTTCTTCTTGCCATGAGTGGCCTTTGAGACTCCACTCATCCCCCCCCTGTTTTAGCACTTTCCAAGTGCTCATCACACAATTCTTTTGAAGACTCTCCATCAAGACCTTCGTTCTTACCAACAACCTCTTCATCTTGGGGCTTCTCAACAGCTTGTGCATCACAAGTGATTGTCCCACAATAGGCTGATTCCAATGGAGGTTGGAGAGGATAGGAGACAGCTTTGTTGACATGCATTAGGGTGACCTTCTTGTTGGGAAAGTCAATGCAAGCTCCAACTGTTGTGAGAAAAGGAGTGCCTAAGATCAAGGGGAATCTCTCTTCAGATGCCATTTCCAAAACAGTGAGGTCAATAGGTATGATGCAGGAACCAATCTTCAAGGGAAAGTCCTTGATTATGCCAAGTGGGGTTGTAGAAGAAGAATCCCCAAAGGTGAGAGGAGGAGTGTCTGGTTCCATGCTTTCAATCCCAATACTCTTCACCATATCCAAGGATATGACATTCACACTAGCACCACTATCAACAAGAGCATCATCCATAGTTAGTTTACCAAGAGAGCAAGACAAGGTAAACTTCCCTTGAGATTCAATCTTAGAGAGGGACTTGGGAGGGATTGGTGGATCAATCTTCAGAATTGAGATGTCCAAAAGCTCAGCCACTTTATCTTGGTGGGTGAGAATGTCCTGTATGAGCATCATTTGGACATGAGCAGCATGCATATTGGTTATCTCTGGAAGCTTGACTCCAATATCACTGAGGTCTTTTCTGAATTTGGAGACCACTTTTTTCTGAGCTTTGGTGAGGAACCTTTTAGGAAAAGGGAGCTTATCATAAGGTGATAGCTCAACCTCATTGTCTTCTTCCTTCACTTATTTCAGCTTGAGGTTAGCACTCTTCTCAACTTGTGTCTCAACCTTAGGCTCATCGATCTTCAGAATCTTTCCTTGAACCTTCTTATCAGCTCTCTTCACAACTCTAGCTTCAGCTGTGGCCACAACCAGTCTCTTATCATTGTCAATCTGATGTCCAAGCACTAGCCTCTCAATCTCATCAACATCATTCTTATGATCACTCAACTTAATCCTTGAAGAAGTGGAGAGGATAACATTGCAAGTCTCCTTAGGGTTCTTCTCTGGTTTTCCTGGTAGAGATCCCATTGGGCTCTTGGAGGATGAAGACATAGAAGCAACCTGGCTCTCCAAAGCTTTGAGATGAGAGGCAAGTTGCATGTACTTGTTGTTGAGATCAGAATAAGTTCCATCAATCTTGGCATGGATATTCTTGAACTCATCTCCAATGCTCCTAGCATTCTTCTCTTGAGCTTCTAAGAGTTGCTTGAACATGGACTCCAAATTTGAACTTGGAATATGAGCTTGAGAAGAGCCTCCTTGGGGCTGAGTAGGCTGGTTGGCTTGGTAACCTCCTTGTTGATTGTTGTAGTAAGGTCTTTGCTGGTAGTTGTTTTGGTATTGGAAGTTGGGCACTTTCCTATACCATGTGCCATTAGAATTGATGAAGCACAGCTCCTCTTGACCTTCTACACCATGAACTTCAGTAGTCCTAGCAGGCTGTTTCTGTTGCTGGTTCCCAATAGAGTTAAGCTGCTCTTGCTTAGCCTTCTCTACAAGAAGCTTGTCCAACTTTTCTTGGAGAGATTTGAGGGCCTTTCTTGTGTGCGGATCATCTTCATCAGTGCCTCTGTTGGCCCTATCATGCTCCTCACTGTAGACTGAGTCACTCCTGGCCATGTTCTCCACCAGATCCTCAGCATCCTGCTCAGTTCTGCCCAAGAAGAACCCATTGCTGGCTGTGTCCAATCTGCTCCTGAACTCTGGTAGAGCACCTCTGTAGAAGGTACTAAGCAAACTCTCCTTGGTGAAGCCATGATGTGGGCATTGAGACCAATAGCCCTTGAACCTCTCCCATGCTTCACTAAAGCTCTCAAGGTTCTTCTGCTGAAAGCTAGAGATCTCATTTCTGATCTTGGCTGTTCTTGAGGTAGAGAAGAATTTCTCTAGGAATGCCCTCTTGCACTCATTCCAAGTTGTGATAGAGTCACTTGGAAGAGCCTTCTCCCATAGATGTGCCTTGTCTCCCAAAGAGAAGGGAAACAACCTCAGCTTGAAAGCATCTTCAGAGACTCCATTAATCTTGGACAAGCTACAATAGCTATCAAATTTTTCCAAGTGATCAAGGGGATCCTCCACAGCAAGGCCATGAAACTTGTTGTTCTCAATCAAATGCAGCAGCCCTGATTTGATCTCAAAGTTGTTGTTCTCCACAGCCGGTGCCCTTATCCCCAACCTATGACCTTGAATGTGTGGTTGATCATAGGCTCCAATGGCTCTAGCTTGGCGTTGTGGCTGTTGTGGCTGGCGCTGTGGTCTTATGTTGTCAGCTCTTGGACCATTGCCCCCTAGGGCATCACCATCTTGATGCTGATTTTCCATATCAAACCCCAATCTCTGCAAGTGAGCCTGTTGCTCTTCTTCTCTTCTCTTTCTTGCAATCTCCCTCTCAAGTGTAGCAATTTCTTCAACAGTGGGTGTCAAGTTTGATGCACCTCTGCTTCTAGTAATCATACACCTGAAATGCAAAGGGAAAAGAGCAAGGAGAAGCAATATCACAATAAAAGTAAAATGATTTAGTCTCAAGCAAATGACTAAATCCCAATGTCACAATCAACTTAGAATTTGGCAACGGCCAATTTGATGAGAGAACTTTTCTAGGGTCCTAATCAAATGATGTAGTATATAAGATTGTCGAACCAGTTCTAAGTGACCATGAAACAGAGGGAATACAAGCCTATGCTTAATCTAAATGCAATCATTAAAGAGGATGATGATTAAACTAAGACAATAAGTAAAATGCAACAAAAGTAAAACTTTCTTTCTTATGAGGAGAATGAGACCCATGGGTGTAGGGACTTGATTTCAAATGATTAAGGTTCAATCCAAGATGCTAACTTTTCAATCAATCTAATTCCTTATGCCTAGACAACAAAACTAAGCAAGCTCTATCCCTAGATGAATGCTCTTTTGCAATGATCACCCAAGTACACCAAATCCCTTTGGCTGTAATGATCAAAGCAAGCATAAAGAATGAGTCTAAAAGCAATCCTAGCTTCTTTGACAACTAATCCCTTAGGCAAAGCAAGCTAAAAGCATAGATGAGTTGGTTCAGGCATTTCATAGAACACCTTCCGGGCATGAAATGCCTATGGCTCTATGTTTGGCCAACCCAAATATAGCATTAAGAACACCAAATCAATGCAAGGAAGGGATAGATCTAACACTAAGCACCTTGGATCTACACTTAATCACTCTCAATCACCCTAACCCATGGATCTTAAATGGATCTACTCACTAATCCACATGCTTACTCTTAAACCCATGAGAGATTTAAGCTTAAACATGTAGAGAAAGAAAAGAGATGAAATTAAACAATCAAGAACACAAGATGAGATTAAGATTCTAAGATTCAAAGATAAAACTTTCTCAAAAGTTTGTGTTCTTAGAGAGAAAATAACATAAGTTCCAATCTAAGGATAACAAGAGTATTTATAAGTGGCTTGAAAACCCTAGAAACATAAAACAAGATTACCAAAAAGTCCTTAAGCAAAATTGGTCTAAACCAAAGGGAATGAAGCTTGAAATTCGGTCAGGGGAGACTCAGCCTGTCCCAACCCGGTCTGGCCACCCCGGTCCAGGCTTGTTTTGATCCTTGTCCGGTCCGTCCGGGTTCAGCTCCCCGGTTCTTCCTCCCCGGCCGTCCGGATGCCTTGATCCATCTCTTCCCGTCCGGGTGCTCCAAGCCGGACGTCCCACCCGGTCCACTCTCTTCCTGCTCATGTGATGCTTCTCACGACCGGGGTCATCAAACCGGTCTGTGCTCCCCGGTCCAGTGTATGCTCTTCATCGCCCGGGTGAGTGATGTTTGACCATGATCCCCGGCCGTCCGTCCTGCTGGTTTCTTCCCGACCGGATGTCCCTTCCCGGACTTGTCTACCCGGTCTGGTCTCCTCCAGCACAAGTCAAACGACCGGGTACCTGTCCCAGGCTCAGTCATCCCGGACTGGACCACTTCCATCCATCTGTTCTTTTCCCGGCCGGCTGCTTGAACCCGGCCGTCTCTACCCGGCCATCCTGACATGCTTCAAGTGAATTGATCATAGCTTCTCCAATACATGTCCAAATGACTTGAAACCACTTCCATTGGAAAGATAACTCAATTTTCTGTGTCTCCACAATACCTTAGCAGCAGGAGACATCTCTAAGGCCTCTGTCCATGCTCATATTTGTCTTGACCAGATCATGGATTTGACTTCTCTTTTCATGGCCAAACATGATTCTTCATCTCTTTTGGGGCCATAAGGCTTCCAAACACCTCAAATCACACCAAAGCATACTCCAACACCTGATAAGGACAAATGAATGCAAAATGGCCCTAAACATACCTAATGCCTAACTTATATGATCAAAATGCATAAGATATGGATGCTAAAAACATGTAAATATGCAAGCTATCAGGGGCTAACTGTTGGGGTCAAAAACGGTTATCTCGAAATCTACGGCTAAAGATCCTTCCAAACTCAAAGATTTCCGCATCGAACGCCAACGGGAAAGATCGGCAACGGAAAACCCACGGGTGGCAGAGAATCCGGGCGGCAGGCGTCCAAGCCGCCTGGCGCTGCAGCAGCGTTCCGCCGCCTCCGGCGGCAAGCCAGCCTGGAGCCGGCAGGCGTCCCAAGCCGCCTGGCGCCGCAGCAAGCCAGCCTGGCGCGGCAAGCCAGCCTGGCGCCGGGCGCGCAAGCGGCCTGGCGCCGGCAAGCCAGCCGCCGGCGGCAGACGCCCGAAGTCGCGCCGGCGGCAAGCCAGCCTGGCGCCGGGCGTAGCGCTAAGCCGCCGCGCGGCGCCAGGCTGGCGCCGGCGCAGGCGCTCCGCAAGCGCCTGGCGCTAAGCCGCCTGGCGCTCGCGGTTAGCCTGGCGCCGGGCGCAGGCGTCCCGCTCGCCGGTCGACGGCCTCGTCCTGGTCTCGGTCCCATCATGCTCGGTCTTATCCCATCTTGGTTTGTTTGTATCAATCCTCGTGAGTTTGGTACGATCACGGCTACGAATAAACATCTTCGATTCGACTCGGTTTGAATCGCCCTCGATGTTTTACAACAAAACTAGAGGATTGGATTTCGTAGAAGATATCGATAAAACAAAGATCGATTAACTTGAACATCGATCCTTTAGGCTATACGGTTTACTTTACGAGAAAGATAGTCTTTTCGAGAAATCGTATAAAACGTTCAACGACTTAAGACAAGTCCACGGACTCACTTACGATTTTAAGAATTCAGGCCCAATCAGGCCATGACGGTTTATCCGATTTCCAACGCCGGATAAACATCAAGTCACCGGAAAATAGGGAAAACTCGAGGATAATTACGAAGATCGACGAAAATGGAATATTTCCTGAAAAGATAAGCTTGGGCCCAAAGGCGAGGTCCATCATCCTAAGGCAAACCGACCTAGGAGTGGGTATATAAGGAGAGCAAGAGCAGAGGAGAAGGGGATCCGAAAATTAGACTAAGAGCATTCTGCTAGGTTAGAAGAATTAGGGCTTAGGTGGTTAGACTAGCGGAGCAAAGCTTAGAACGTTTGGCTGCCTGCGACTCTATCTTTTTCTTTAATCGCAAATCTCTTTGTCTTTCGGAGAATCTTTGTACTTGTATCTTTCATCTAATAAAACGCCTACGGGCAAATATTACAATTCCTATTTTTATCTATTAAACTTTCTCGACTTCGTGTGGCAACACAGAGAATCCGGACCTTCAAGGAAAGTCGGGTTTACTTGGCTTTCCACCGCAATCTTATTTATCGGAAATTGACGGTGTGAATTTCGGTTCCCACAAAAGATCTTATTTCCGCTTCCGCGTTTGAGCGTGAACAACAGGTGAGAGCCTTGGCTACGTGAGCTGTCGGCAAGTTTGCTAGTCTAGCATCCTAAATTCTAACCTAGTTGAGTCGCAGCTCGATAGTAAAAACGAAAAAATGTCTAAATTGCTCTAAGTGCTAAGTTTGCTCTGAAAAGTTCTCTCTCTCTTGCTCCTCGCCTTAAGCTCTCCTTATATACTCCCTTAAGGTTGGTTTGCGCCCTTCTTCTTTTGTCATTGGGCCGAATTCGTCGTGAGGCGGGCTCTTTCCATTTTCGTCCGTCTTTATGTCTATCGAGAAACTTGACATTTATCTTCGGAAAACTTGACATTTATCTTCGGCAAACTTGACATTTATCTCTTCCTAAGAATAGACCGTCATACCCATACGATCTTAATCGAGACGAAACAGGAGTATTGGACTCACGGATTCAAAAATTGAATTATGAAAACTTAGGCAAGGACGCATGGTAGGCCTTGGCATTGCAGTCCTCGCCTGTGGTCGAGGTGGCCAGGACGCCGTGGTCCTCGCCCGTGGGCGAGGTTGCCGGGACGCCGTGGTCCTCGCCCGTGGGCGAGGTGACCCACCGCGGTCCTTGCCCGTGGGCGAGGTGGCCGGGATGCCGTGGTCTTTGCTCGTGGGCGAGGTGACCCAGGCTCCGCGGTCCTCGCCCGTGAGTGAGGTGGCCGGGACGCCGTGGGCGAGGAGACCCAGGCTCTGCGGTCCTCGCCCGTGGGCGAGGTGGCCGAGACGTTGTGGTCCTCGCCCGTGGGCGAGGTGGCCGGGCTCTGTGGCCCTCGCCTGTGGGCGAGGTGGATGGCCTGACTCCCGTCTGCTTCCGGATAAGACCCTGCCCGTGCTGGACCAATCCTTGATACCTTTCGAAGCCGTATACACCATCTTTTGCTTGGCTGACTACTTCTCGGGAATGTTTGGTATCTTTTAATTTTTAAAAGATTAATTCGGGAAATTGTTTTCCGGGAGCTTTCGGGCATTTAATCCGTCATGACCGGTTTTGACCCCAACATTTATCTTAATACCTTTTATTTATGCATTTAGTTTTTTTCCAATTTTCTATCAAGAATATTTTATTATTATTATTATTATTATTATTATTATTATTATTATTATTATTATTATTATTATTATTATTATTATTATTACTATTCTTAGCTGATTCTTTTATGCTACAGGTATAAATATTAACACAATAGATATATTGTTATAACTAATAAATATTTTGCTTGCCTTTGTTATAAAATTTATTTCATTTGATAACTATGTATACATAACATAAATAAACTTTTTTTAATATAATAATATGTTGTTGGCCTTGTTTATTTGCATATTGATGCGACTTCCAGCATATAAACTATAGAAAATGAATCGATGCGTGTGTTAAAAAACTTTCATTTTACCTAACAATCTTGTTTTTTACTTTGAAAATATGAAAACAGACAATGAGTGCACATACACCCACAATCTTGTTTTGTTGTTAATATTCATGTGATTTGCTATATGCGACCAACTGCTGTTCGTTTCATTCTCACAGATTTTTGTGATCAGTTGCAGGTCACATAAGATTCTAATTACAATCGTTACTCAGCGACTTGAAAACTTACGTCTGGCCACACGTTCAATTACGCAACAGAAAAACAACGACAATTACGTTCTGCGATTGGTCCCAAATCGCATATCGCATATCGCAGATCACAGCGATACGTATACAAACAGGGCCGTTATCCTAGCTATATATATAGCATTTTATGTATAAAACATTTGACCAGCTTACTTATTCACTTTGATTAGTGAAAAGTGAATATTGAGTTGTTCTTATTACCTTAAGTTGAATGCAAATGTTTTTGAGTTTTAAATATAAACAAGATTAATATGTTTAGTTGAACTTGCAATCTTAGATTTGTAAACATATTTTCGCAAAAATTTGTAATTTATTTTATGTTATTTTTAGACAAATAAATTAATTACATTTTTATTCATTTAGTTATTTATAATCTTAATTTAGTTTAAATCATTGAACTGGTTATTTGGTTTAAAGTTAGTTGTAAAACATTTAAAAAGGTGATCATATCAAATGATTAACATATAATCCATATGATTAGTGTGTATTCTTTAAAATATTCTTGTTTTCATTTCTTATGATTTGATAGTTATAACATGGGGGTAATTGGTAAGACTGCAGAAAGTATCTTTAGTTTTATTTTCTATCTATAGTCATAAAAACTGTCAATCTTCCCCTTTTGTTCTTTTTCTCATTTCACTACAAGAAAACACAAATCTAACGACGAAGTTTAACGAGGAAAAAGAATCCTCGTAAAATTATGTCTCATTTCCGAGTATATTACGAGGAAAAATAAATTCAACGTCACTTCGTTGTAAAATAACGATGAAACATTTTCCTCGTAAAAAAGACGTAATCTAACGTGGTTTTTACGAGGAAAATAGTTTCCTCGTACAATCGATGTAAATATATCGTCTACTTTACGACGAAATATTTTACGTCTACTTTACGACGATATATCGAGTCCACCAACTTTGTAATTGTAACACATTTTTTGTTTCGGCTACCAAACTACATTTCGTCGTAAATTCCTTGTAAAATTTCAACTACTAGATTCGAAAATTTCCTATAAATATGGATGTTTGAACATCATTTTAAACACACCAACAAGAAAAAAAATATCGGGTGATGGGAATATTTTCGAGTTGCGGAGATGGATATAAATGCACAGAGATGCTAACGGGAGAGTGACGAAAGAATATCTCGAAGGGCTGGAGACATTTATGCATCAAGCATATTCCACACCGCTAGCCCAAGAAAGCGGTAAGATGTTATGTCCTTCTCGGAAATGCAACAATTCAAAATTGGCAAATCGTGAAAATGTTTGGAAGCATTTAATAAATAGAGGTTTCACACCAAATTACTATATTTGGTTTCAACATGGAGAAGGTTATAATTATGGGAATGAAGCTTGTTGGGGAAAAATATTCCATGAAGAGATTACTCTAGCTACCAGGTTCCTTCCTCTGGATTCCAGGACCCAGACCTCCGGGTCCCCGTTAAAAGGAACTCCGAAACTACCCTCCGAAACTATCCTCGGGAACTACCCTCGAGAGCTACCTCGGGAACTACCTCAAGAACTACCCTTTCTTCCGGGAAAATAGAAATCTTCCTTAATACAAGGAAGATCAGCTTAGACACGAAGGGATCCTCTTAAATCAGAGGAAAAGAGGAAGTATTCCAATATATATTGCCTTCCTTAAGAAAATTGGAAATATTCTATTATCTAAGGATATAATGAATATTTCCAAATCCTAAGAGGGAGGCACGACCTCCACTATAAATATAGGTTTCTAAACCTAAAGAAAGGAAGTCAACACATTCATCCACAGAGCTCACAAGTTCTACAACCGCTAAGGCAAGACTCCATACCTAGAATAACACTTTCATCGATGTGCTTACAACCGACGAATCCCTGCGATTGCTATCAACAAGATGACGTTTTATGCTCACTGCAGCACATCTACAACTCGGCTTACTGGCTCAGACCTTGTTCTCCTCCTCATCAGCAGGAATACTATATGCTCACTGTAGCATACCGACAAGACTACCATCTGTTCCGGCTATGCGCCCTCTAGGACAGATGACTCCTATCAACTATACAGAGCCACATGCTCCTTAAGCCAAGAGCCTCCACTAGGCCACGCGCCTCCATCAGGCTACGTGCCTCCATTAGGCTACGAGCCTCCATCTAGGCAAACGCCTCCGCCAATACATGAACTACGAACGTCTTGATCCCCTACTGAATGGTACGCAGGCAATCCTCACTGAAGGCTGCAGCTATAAAACCAAACACCTTCCATGGTCCCACACTTAGACACCCAAGGACCGACCCTGGAGCTAGGACCATTGATAATCATCAAGAAGACCCTGCGATCTCCACTACAGAAAGGCAGTTTCTGCCTAACAACCGACCTTCCCCATTAATACTAAGGCGCTGACGATACGCACTGGTCCATACCCGTATGGGATTACCCTCAGAGCAGGATCTCCTGACTTATCCACGACGAAGCAGGAGAAAGTACCAGGACGACCAGTCTCCTTCATCCTATCATTCCCTTATCACTTGTACACAAAAATACCCTAACAGTTTGGCGTTAGAAGGAGGGGCAGTCATATACTACTTGATGATGGTGATAGGCGGAAGAGACATTACATCCATTCCCTCCGAATACTTCAACCCCAGCCATCTAGGGTCAAGAAACGACGTATTCTCACCAGATCTAAACCGCACACAGCTGGAAACACCTCTTCAAGGGAGGATAACACAACGCTAAACAGAAGTAACAAGGTCCAACACAGGGATTACCAACCGGTTCCTACTGGTTCCTGCTGGTTCTGGGTCCTAACCTCAGATCAGACTCCCTGCAGTCCCTGGTTCCTGCTGGTTCCGGGTCCTAACCTCAGATCAGACTTCTTGCAGTCCTTGGTTTCTGCTGGTTCTGGATCCTATCCTCAGATCAGATCCCCGCAGTCTTCGGATCCGCCGGTTCCAGGCCCCAACCCAAAACCGATGTCTACAATTATTGGTTCCTGCTAGTTCTGGGTCATCACTACACATCAAGTCTCAACAACCTTCGGATCCAATGGGGGCATCCATCACCAAGCAAGCCCTAGACGACATCCATGCTTCCAGACTCAGAGCTCCGACTCAAATGAAAAAGATGCAAGGTTCTCAAGCGGGACACAACATTTTCCGGCCGGGTTTACAACTTGGACGTCCAAGGACAAGAGGAGTCAGAAGAAGAGCTCCTGGAAATACTGCAGGCGTATCAGGCAACCACTAAGAGGTAACCGGATAACCACCTTTCTCTTTAGGCTTTAGAATATAAGTGGTAGTGGAATCCTTGGTAAGCCTAATAGCTGGGTGGATAGAACGCCTTTTAGTACTCATCAAATTCCATTGGAGTTGTTCTGCGAGAGGATCCCTGCCCAAGCGCCGGGAACACTGCTTCTCTGCATCCTACAAAGGAGCCGAAGAAAAACGCAAACTCTACGTCAAGAAATGCTGGCCTTCAGATTCTTGGGTCCAATTAGAGCAAAGGAGAGTAAAAGAAGACGGAGAACACACATTCCAGATACTATTCACCTATGGGTTCCGGGTTCCATCTTCGAGGTCCCAGATTCCAGGTCCCGGGTCTCCGGCTACCCACCTTACATAGAGGTGAATCCAATGGCTCCACAAGAAAGCAAGCTCCGACCACCTTACTATCGCTTTTCACGGCAACAAACCCTGATATACCTCTAAAGGAAACTAAGGCCTTCTACTCCCTACAAACTCCCGAGGAAACTCCGGACATGTGTCTTTACAATTTTCCGAGGCCACGTGCCTCTCCAAGTTTCTGAGGAAGCTAAGGCCACGTGCCTCTCCAAGTATCCAAGGCTGCACCCCTCGTCAAGTTTTAAGAAACAGAAATTCCCATTGAAGGAGTCAAGAATACGCCAGTCTACAAGCTTCCAAGGAAGTAGGTCCAAGGAAAATGCCTTCCTGAACTTCTACGAAAGAGATTACTGAGAGGAAAGTAGGGGGCAAACGAGTTAACACTCAACCCAAGGGGCAAACATGCGTCAACAAATCTCGTTTGCGTGCCCACTAAAGGGAGGATTGAAGACAAAGCGACGGGTCATTTAGTGACATCCAAGAAGCACTGAGAGTGGCTCACCCAAGTGGGAGCAGAGAGCAGCCAGAAGAAGTTACTAAACGACATCGACAAAAAGAGAATATCTACAGATCCTCATGTGCCAGAGCATTAGTTTCAAGGAGCCTCCATATTCTCAAGGATAAATCTACGGGTCCTCCAAGGTCAGAACATGAAGCCCTTCAAAGACTTGGTTCCCAAAGATGAGAAGCAGTTACTATGCGACATACTTCAATACCTCAAGTTATAGGACAAAGAACTAGCCTCCACGCCTCAACAAGGGTCTCATTATTCCTGGAAAAGGAATGAGAAGAATCATGGTCTCCACTCGACTACTATCTCCTACAGAAATTTTCCTACCTAGAGTCAGGGTACGTCCCTAAAGGACTAAGCTGAAAGAGAAGAAAAACAAGCGGGATCGTACTGCTTCACCAAGAGACAAAACTCGTCACCCCCCCCCAAGAAGTCTTACTACAGATCTAAGGAATCTGCGTCCAGCAGACAATGTCAACTCTCACTGAAGCGTCATCAAGTCCGTCTCTGTCAAAACCAGCATCACTGAGGGAGTTCTACATTGGTTATAAGACCTGAAAGCAAATCTTGTCGTCTACATAGATACAAGATCAAGGTCCCAAATCCTACAAGATCACCTTCGAACAGGTCCAGAACCTGGGAGTACTTATCAAGACCCCAGTCTACCATCTGGAAAATATACTCTCCTCCAGGTTCCAACACGGCCCGTGCCTAAGAAGAACCTAGGAAAAGAGGCATCAGAGAAGCGAGGTCCTGCTCACGACAAGCCTGCTGAGATAGAATGACTCCGGTTGACCAAAGTGCACTAGTTATCTCCCGACTTCACCCATGAAATCGAAAGATAAGGGGCAACCAATTTGGAGTAAATAATTTAGGAAGATATTACTCCTGCTTCCAAGCAAAACCCAGGTCTTCAGATTCTACCGAGAAAGACCCAGTCTTCAAATTCCCGCATGAAGAAGTTCCGACTGCAAAGTTCCGAATTTCCGACTCTAACTCCGAAGTTCCGACTGCAAAGTTTTGAAGTTCTAACTCCGACTGCAAAGTTCCAAAGTTCCGACTCTAATTCCGAAGTTCCGACTGCAAAGTTCCAAAGTTCCAACTCCGACTGCGAAGTTCCGAAGTTCCGACTCTGAAGCTCCGGCTCCGACTCCGAAGCTCTGGCTCAGACCCCTGCTTCTATCCTTAACACCAGGTAAAATGAAATGAAAAACCTTTTCAAACTCTTACGCAGGAAGCATAGTACAAAACATGCCAAACCCTGCAATAACGCAGGAGGCATAAGTACAATCGCAATGTACTGTATTCAAACTCAAAGTTTGTACAGGGAGCGACAATAATAATGGGTATGAGACTTAAGGCAGAAATGGGTCTGATCAGCCTGAGTATGCTTGTCAAAACTACCTATAACCCCGGTATATGCCTAGAGCCAGAGAAATATCAGGGCCCCAAAGCAAGAGTATTGTGACACCTCAGGGTTAATTCAGGGAATTTGCATATTGCAAAACTACTGCTACGTGCAGGGAGCAATACATAAACTCGTGCTTGACCAGACGTGGAAAGCAGCAATACCTGAGGACTGAGAGTGACTTTATGCAGAAGCAGCGTGCAGCAATATGACCTCGAAAGTGGCTTACTTCCGAGTGGCAGAATGCGAGGTCTCAACATGAAATCGGTAGTGGCCCACCCCAGGAGGGCAGAATACGATCTCAACAGATAGTATCCGAGTTATCAAAAGATATTCAGCCGGAGACTATTAAAACAGACTTTCGAGTTCCTAGACGAACTTCCGAGTTCCAAACAAACTTCCGAGTTCCATAAGAACTTCCGAGTTCTGCAAACGACCTCCGAGTCCTATATACGACCTCAGGGTCTGAAGGAACCTCCGGGTTCCCAAACAACCTCCAGGTCCAGAAGCAACCTCCGGGTTCCAAACAACCTCCGGGTCCTAAATACGGCCTCCGGGTCTGAAGGAACCTCCGGGTTCCCAAACAAGTCCAGAAGCAACCTCTGGGTTTAAAATGAACTCCGGGTCCTAAATACAACCTGAGGGTCTGAAGGAACCTCCGGGTTCCCAAACAACCTCCGGGTCCAGAAGCAACCTCCGGGTTCAAGACGACCTCCGGGTCCTAAATACGACCTCAGGGTCTGAAGGAACCTCCGGGTTCCCAAACGACCTCCAGGTCCAGAAGCAACCTCCGGGTTCAAAACAACCTCCGGGTCCTAAATACGGCCTCCGGGTCTGGGGCAGCCTCCGGGCTCCAGAAATGCCTTCTGGGTCCCAGCGACACCTCCGGGTCCCAGCAACACCTTCGATTCCCAGCGAAAACTCCGGGTCCCAGCGACTCTTCCAGGTCCCAGCGGTACCTCCGGTTCCCAGCGACACCTGATATACCATGGATTTTATCTGTTTTTACCCATGGTATATGAGTGTTTTTACTACTATTATCTATGTTTTGGAGTCTATTAGGTATGTTTTCAGGTTCAGAAGTATTTTGGAGAAAAATGATGTTTTAGGTGCCTTTTTGGAGCTTAAAGAAGAGTTAACCCGTGATCAAGACCAGAGGTCGACACCAAGAGTTACACATCGATCGATGCACACTCCTTGCCATCGATCGACACACATTAGCCGAAGGACGATACATCGAGACAATAATCGATCAATGTATACACTGTACTATCGATCGATACTGAGGCGGCAGAAAGACAAGTTGGACATGGCCGAACTTGAAGCCCAAGATATCACATTTTACAAGAATGCCCCTGACGAGTTTTTTAACCTAATGAACTCTTATTTATATGTGCCTAAGTGTTTTGGCAGAAGAGAGGGTTTTTTAAAAGAGTTGTTTAAGTTTTCAAAGACCTCCTTCTACTTCTACTCATTTCTTTTACTGTTTTCATTACTTTGCAAGTTCTTAATAAAGTTCTATTCAGTTCTTTATTTGTTCTTCTTAACAAAGGTTATAGGATTCTAGATCTAGAGGAGAGATCCAAAGATATTTGTGATTGGGACCTAAGTGTTCACCCTCTAATAGATCCATGAATTCCTATTATTACCTTGTTGCTATGAACTACTTAGCCATGTCTGAGTAGATTCATTTGTTAGATTTAGGGTTTAAATAGGATATGAGGGATTAGCCCCAACCTATAATTGCTATAGTTGTGATATTTATTGTTAGGATTGTTCACTAATGCTTTTTCTAGCTTAGCTACCTAGAACATGAACTTGGATTGCATTGTTTATTACATGCAATACCTGATAACATCCTAAACATGTTATGACCCTCTTGAGATATGCGAAAGCTGATCTAAGATCATGGTGAGCATTGTATCAACTCGCGCATAAAGCTTGCTTAGAGCCGTATCGATTGATACTCCTATAGAGTAATCGATCGTCGTAGCTAGAGGTGTATCGGTCGATATTCCTATCGAACCATCGATCGATACTGTCAGCATGATAGCTGACCGCAAACACCATTTAGCATCTAAGTAATAGATGGTCTAAATATTGCGAGAGCTGATGGATTCATTTAATAAGTGTTGAGCTCTGACATATCATGCAAGCAACTTGTTAGTCTTTATAGTATTTATAATCTTGAATTCCTGAATACCTACCATGAATCTAACTACTTTTCTTTATTGTTTTAAAACCAAATCCTTTCAACTAAGTAATCTTACCATTACTCAGCAAACTTGCAATTTACTTTAAACCATTTTCAACCTAGCATAGTCACTAAGATTGCATCTTATTTGTACACTAGCTCTCTGTGGATTCGATCCCTAAGTACTACAACTGAACCTCTTATTTGAGAGAGTAAAGTCACTCCTTAGGGTAATTTGAGTGATATCACTTGGTATAGATGGGGTCGGATGCTTCAAACAAGTCTGGAAGGTAAAGCCTTGTGTAGATAGATATATTACCCTCTCTCTCTCAAATTTCGAAATTTAGATTTAAATTTTTATTTTCAAAAAAAAATAGGATTGGTTAGATATTTACTTAGGAAAAGAATTCGAACAGGATTTGGTGGCTACAACCATTAAGGCTTGATTCATAAGAATTCTATAGGTAAAGGGTTCAAACGGATCTTGGTGGCTACTTTAAACCATTTTCAACCTAGCATAGTCACTAAGATTGCATCTTATTTGTACACTAGCTCTCTGTGGATTCGATCCCTAAGTACTACAACTGAACCTCTTATTTGAGAGAGTAAAGTCACTCCTTAGGGTAATTTGAGTGATATCAAATTTGGCGCCGTTGCCGGGGAGCTTTGATACATTAGGATTTAATCTGATTAGGTCTAGGTTATTTTTATTTTTATTTAAATTTGTTTTCTGACACAAAATTTTTTCTTGTCTTTTCAGGTACATGCCCAGCAGTACCAGAAGCAACAAGGAATCTCAACTTTGTTCTCGAAGACCCCGCTTGCTTGGAACGCTCAATCAGCAAGGAAATCCCCGCGATCGATCGACACCGTCAATTGCCTGTCGACCGATACCGATGCACCCCTGCCGACCGAGACACCGTCTTCGTCGACCGACACTCGCATCTTCCCGCCGACCGACACCACTTCACCGTCGACCGACATCTTTCATCCGACATCGATCGATACACCTAACTGTATATCGATCGATACTGTTCCGCGAGTCATGGTTGTTTCTATTATTCTCATACAAATGAGAATGGAGACTTGCGACCAAGAAGGTCACCTTCAATGAAGCAGGTCAGAAACTCAATGCTCGAACGGTAATCCCTGAGCCAGAAACTGCACCTACAGGAGCCGTTCAACCTGTAGAAGAGGCTGCTTGAACACTAGCTGACTACAACCGTCCAGATCAGTTCTACACCAACAGATCAGCCATTCGTCCCCCTGCTATTCAGAGAGGCGATTTCGAGCCTGCCGCAGACTACACCCTTGTGGGACAGACACCCTCATGTGCTCGCAATGAGCATCCCATGGACCATCCGAGAGGTTCTAGGATCTCATATCTGCTATCAAAGCCAATGGAGTCCCTGTGGACTACCTTCTCTGTAAGCTCTTCAAACACTCTTTATCCGAGAAGCTTTACAGCTGGTTTAGCAGCTAACACCAGATCTCTTACATCCGGAGCGACATCAAAACTCATTTTATGTAACTTTGATGATGCTGCACTGAATACTTAAGGAGGAAAATTGCCACATTCAACCAGGAGCCTGGAGAGTCATTCAAGGATACCTGGATCAGATTCAAGTCTTACCAGCGAGACTGTCCACACCATGGATTCAACAAGGTGCAATTGCTTTGCACTTTCTTCAGAGGCATCGCACTGAAATATCAGATGGCTCTGGACATTGTGAGTGAAGGCAACTTCACCACAAGGAATCCTGGAGATGCTGTGAAGCTAATAGACAACCTAGCATCCAGCAACAGCACGAAGAACATTGTAAGAGCAAGATCTGCAGCGTTCCTTGGGAAGGAACCTCTGGAAACCAAGGAATTAGAAACTTCTCAGGAAAGAGAGGCAACTTCAACAGCGGCAACCCCAACAACAACAGGAGTTATGGAAACTCATCTTACATGAAGCCACCCACACCAACCCCAGAAGGAAAGCTAGAAGACATGGCCAGCAAATTTCTTGAAAGCGAGCAGCAGTTGGAGGTGAACTTCAATGGAAAGTTTGACGCTGTCTACACCACTTTGAACACAAAGCTTGATGCTTTGAGTACCCATGTGAAGAAACTAGAGACTCATGGGATTCAGACATGAGAAACTGTTAAGAAGCAGGAAGCTTTAGGAAAAGGGACTGGAGAAGAAACAACAGGCCACAACGTCAGTGCTATCATAGAAGATGATTTTTGGAGAGTGGTTAAGCAAGAGAAGGTGCAAGAGGGAGACTTCCAGATCGAAAGTTCCATGAGTATTGGCGGCAACCACTGGAATCGACCGATGTCAGGACATCCACATCGATCGATGTACGCCAACACCAATCGATCGATGAACCCAGACGAGCATCGATCGATGGATCTTGAAGAATCCACTCACGAGTGCAACGCCGTGAAGATACTTACTCACGAAGAGTTCGCAGCAAAGCACCCACATCCGCCCAGCCCGTACAACATAGACCGATAGGACAGACGTCCCATCGATCGATCAAGGATAATGAAATCGATCGACACACTCGAACCGTCGATCGATATTCAGTTATCACACGCCGAAAGTGCAACTTCCCAAGACAGATGTTGCATGACTTAATGCACTCCGGGAGCAATCTAAGCCTTCCAGAAACCCACCAACCGCCATAATGAAGAACCCACGGATATTATTGATCCAATGGAGATAGAAAAGGAAAAGATGGCAGAGTTCTCAAAAAGGAAAGAGAAGGTTCCTAAACACCTTAAAAGAGGAGTTAATGAGAAAGAGTTGGCAAGTTTCATAAAGAGAGTTCTAAGGATACCTACAGAGAAACCCTTTGAAGAAGCCTACTTTTCACATGATTGTGGATGTTTTTCAGAGAAACTAAGGAGACAGAAGAAGACATCGAAGGATGTTCAACCAAGTCGAGAAAGTATGAAGAAGAGGATCAAACTTGAGAAGAAGGGTGATCTAGGGAAGTTCGTTGTTCCTTGCTCAGTCCATGGGATCAACTTCCCACGTGCCCTATGTGACACAGGATCTGGAGTTAGCATCTTACCCAGGTGATAGCAGACCATCTAGGTCTGAAGATAGAGCCTACCAAGAATCGCTCATCTTTGTGGATTGTTCTCGTAACTCGAGGAATTGTGAGAAACCTTGAGGTTACCATAGAGAAGCCCTAATTCCAGTAGACTTCCATGTCGGACGCCAAGGTAACCCTACCTACTTCTTTGCTACTTGGAAGAGCCTTCCTAGCCATAGTTGGAGCAGTCTGCAACCTTCGACAAACAAACTGTATGTAACCCCGATCAATCCTACGGTCTACTATGATCCAGACGAGACATCAAGGTTCCTAAGAAGATCCAAGACGGCTCAGACCTTGTAGCTGCTTTATTGTGGAGATGAATACGATCACAAGACGATAATGAGAGAGACAGCAGATTCGATCGATAGTAAGACTGTCTCATCGATCAACTCTAGTGACCTGACATCGATCGACACACTTACATGGTCATCGATCGATTCACTATTCAATCAGATCGAGGAGGAGTTTCCAGAAGGTGATTTTGAAGTAAACGAGGGAGAACGACTACTACATTTCACCACATGCTGCAAATACTACTCACATTGAGGAGTATACTGATGATTACGAGGAGGAGAGAGCTATAGAGTGTCACAACCTTCCAGAAGATGAAGATCGACTCTCCACCACAACCTCGAAAACGACATCGATCGACAGGGCCTTCTCCCCATCGATCGATACTACTTGCCTCGCGATCATTCGACAACACAGCCAACAAATGCTTGACGGAGACTACTCAATCGAGCTGGGCAATTACCAGACGAGAGCTTCGGTCAAGACCGCCACACCAACATACATCACCCAACCCGAAGAAGTCTCATCGATCGACATGGCACCAATACAATCGATCGATAGGCCTGAAAACCATCGACCGATTCAGAACTCCGTACATCGACCGATACATACATCCAACCATCCCGTAACAAATTCAAATGTACTTGATTTTGGTAATCTAATCCCGATGAGTTTGGTATTTTCAGGGATTCACAAGGTTTTGCACGCCAATGGATGGACTAACACTCCACATATCCAGAGAACATTGCAGACGCCCCATAGCCAACACAACCTATTCCAGCAACAACGCCACGGACCAGACCACCATCATCAGCACAAGGAGGCAGACACAACACCGAGCCAGGAAGTTGAGGATAATCATCTCAACACGGGATCCAGATTTTCAACGAAATCGATCGATACTGAGTGTATCACATCGATCGATAGCGCCTGAATTCGAAAGAGAGCCTTTCGATATGGAGTTCAAAATTCTTTTGGGAGCAGAGAGATGAGTATGGGGTCTACAGAGACGAAAGGGTTTGCTAGAGGAATAGATGGTGACGCCATCGAGTTTCTAAAGACGACATCAAGAAACCGCTTCAAAGAACTTCAATGGACGCCTACATCTGTCTACCAGAGCACGCTAGTTCATTTACAAGAAGAGAATTGGTGCAAGAAACCTACACCAAAGACGAGATCAACGAGATGTTCACTGGTCTACTGAGAACGAAATGGGAAAAGCTCTCCATGGAAAAGAGTTAGAGGAGGCCACGCTTCAAGAGTGAGATGAACTGGGTGTTCAGTGCAGACCAGGCATTACTCAAGAGGGTTCAACGCCTTGAGCTGGAACTTGAAGATCTTCAACGCATACAACCATAGCCAGAAAAATTCAATATCGATCGACGGAGTAACATCCACATCGATCGATATGAAGCCCCACCATCGACCACTTACTCAAACATGAGGTCATGAGTCTCTTGGAGATATCTGAAAGAACTGAAGAAAGCAGAAGCCTCAGCAGCAAACTCACCAAAACGTGAACCTATCTTCCACAACCTAGGGATCTAAGCATCTGCACATAAGAGATGAAGAGATCTATCCTACTTTATCAATGAGGGCACATGCAGATATGAACCCTCAAGAGCACCTTGCAACTTTGGAGGATTGAC